>JANBXA010000735.1:37790000-38182500 GCA_030556225.1 Cricetiscus sungorus | reverse complement strand
TTAAAGGCATGGAAACTAAAAATGTGGGTGACTGAAACCATGGAAATGAATCGATAATCACAAGAAAGGTCATAATTAGTCTGCGGGCTCCAAATAGTTTGTAAACATGGCCATTATTATTTTACAAAATCCAATAAGCCACATGAAGGGAGAACTAGACAGTCTTAAAACCAGTCCTGGACACTCTGTGATTCAATGCCATTATCAAAGAGGTGTTATACTTTATTTCCCAGAGGCTTATATAAATTAAAATAGAGTAAGGATATATTATAAGCAAATGTCATTTTATTTTCCTAATTGAACTTTCTTGAAAGTTTCATATATGTTTATGCCATTTGAATTTTATTATTACTCGGCTCTTTTCAGTAAAGAACTGAAACTCCTTCAACCCATGTCTAGGAGATAAACATTAAAAACTTTTTGATCATATGCTACACTGTACTGATGAATCCCAAAAAGGACGAAATAACAGGTCTCAGGCATCTCTTCCGATAACTGTATTATTGATTGATGTTTGAATTGGATTTCTCAATAATGTTGGGCAAATACTGCACTAATCATATTTACCACCAATCCTTTTTGTAAATATAATTTTGTGGGAAGGCTGCTATGCAATCCTAACCTCGAGTCGGCTAGAATTAAAGCTGTCTATGCACCACTCTATAAGACATACATTTATTCTCTATTAAAGTGTTTGTTGAGGGCCAGTAATATGTCTCTGAAGGTAAAGTACCTACCACTTAGACTGATACCTGAGTTTAACACCGGGACCCGCATGTTGGAAGCAGAAAACTGTACACAGACAGTTGTCCTGTGACCTTCACACGTGTGCTATGTGTACAAACACACAAAAAATAGTGAAATAAAATAAATATTTGAAGTTCATTATTTGTATTAGACTGCTGATTTAGAGTTTGTGTTTTTTCTTCCTCCCTTTTGATTGTTTATTGCTTGTTTGTTTTTCAACACAGGATTTCTCTGTGTAGCCTTGCTGTCCTGAACCTTCTTCATAGACGACATGGTCTTGAATTCAGGTCTGCTTGCCTCTGCCTCCCAAGAGCCAGGTTTATAGGCATATACCACTGCTGCTCTGCCTAGACTGTGTTATCATTTCTTAGATAAATACAAGCATATCTCATTCAGGAAAATAATTTTCTCAGTGTAACTACTTCATCATTTTGCCCTGTTTGGTTTGCAATCCATTATATTTCCGGTAAACAAATAAGGGAGTCTTGTGTATGATTTACGTCTGGGTAGACAGAGAACAGCACAGTGTGTCAAACACAGGAGTGTTCATGTCATGTATGTCAGGAAGATATGTTCTCGTGAGAGTGGCTGTGGGATTCCCTGGTACATATATAAAAATTGCAGCTAGGCCCCAGCACACATGAGAAGAGACAACAGCTCTGTACCAGGACTTGTGCTTGGGGCTGGCAGAACCCAACCAAGCCCCTGCAGAGACTCCAGCAGACAGCTGCAATTGCTGTAGTGACTGAGTACAGGGTAGTGAAATAGAAAAGAGAGAGGGGCAGAATGGTTCATGCACTGGGGAAAGAGGCAGATCTGAAGAGGTGAGGACAGGAAGGACAAGGCTGATGTGCATGGCCTACAGGCCACCCTAGTACAAGGTGATGCATGCACAGGGAAATTTATTTTGTTGGCCAAGAATCTCTTTAGCTTGTTTTCATTTTTTTTATAATTATCTGTAACAATTTCAGGGTTGATAAATGCATTAATATCTAGGTATTTAAATTTTACACAAACTCATTTTTTAAATCAGGGATACAGAGAGAGTGAGACTGTTTGATGGTACAATGGATGCATTTTTAATTTATGAGGAATTAAACCCAACGTTGTTTTAGATGACAAGCGTGTTAGCCTTCATTCCCACCAAGGTGGCAAGTTTTTCTTTGGTCCATATATTCCACAACTTAGTTAATTCATGTCTAGTTTGATAATTAGCAGAGGACTGGGATTGAATGCCAGGCTAAACATTAAATTTTGGGGCTTCCAGACATATAATGAACATCAATTCTTATACCCAGGTCATTGTGCACCACATGGAAAAAGAGGCTACACTTATGGATTCCAAAGACTGTAATAAATCACCACATAAGTGGAGTCACTGATGGATTAGGGCTGCAGGACAAGGACTCGGGAGCCTTGCTTCTCCTGACATCCCCAAGAAGGGGCAGAAGTGGGGTTTATAAGCACAAAACCATAAGCACACCTGTGCCAAGTTACACTTGCTTTTTCAGCAATCAGGGATTGTGGGCTTTCCTTAAGTGTTCCATCACTGTCAACTGGCACAGGAAAGAAGCCTTTCAGTCCAAACAATCAGAGGCATATGTCCTTCTATTGTTAGGAACAGCCAAAGTGTGTTAGAGAACGAAGGCGCATAACAGACTATTTCTGTTATTTAAGGAGGAGGTTGGTCAGCCCCAGGAAACTTCCAGGCTCCACCAGGCCATGGAAACTTGAACTGTGCTTCACCCTACAGGTAAAATGAAGTCTGAAGTCAAAATGGCGGCAATTAGGATGAGGTGCTTTTGCCTGTTCCCTTCACAATAAATCTCACAGGTGAGTGTGCACACTAGTAATAATCTCTATTAGACCTGATTTTTTAGCCTGTTGAGATACAGTAAGACACGGCTTCCTAGTGGAATGTCACCTTCGTAGCTTAAATAGATCAGGAGGATGCAATCCAATAGTAAATTATACTAGAACAAAAGAGACAGAGATAAATAATTTATTTTCATTGGATAGGTGTCATGGGAAAACATTCCTGCCAATGTACCTTTAGGGTTACTTGATTTCTGATCTAACACCTATGGCTGATAAATTAACCCATCAAGAATGATTCAACTCCTCCTGAACAGCATCAGAAGGCTGGCACAGACACCACGACAAGAGGTCGTGTATACATTGTCAATTATGGTCATATTCTCCTCTGATTTCTGTCCTTATGGTGTCCTGTTAGCAGGTGACAGTTTCTCCTTTATTCTTGTCTTCTCACAGAAGGAATTCACCCAAGACACAATTTAAGCTAAAGTGTATTCAACAAATCAAAGTCACTCAAAGTGATTGTTCACTCCAAAACAAGATTGAAGCAGGCTGGCCTGAAGGAGGGATGTCGCCCATTGGGCTCTGAATGGTAGAATCTACACAGGTTTCTTATAGTCCCCATTCTGCAATATTATTGTTAATTTCTCCTCTTGGAAATTTCCTTTCTCCTATGTTAAGGAAATTGCTCCAGGGCCAAATGTTCCCACAGTATTTCCTCCCATGCTCATCAGCTTACTCATCTGTGTCATGTGTGGTCATTGGGAAAGTTCCCTGGTACTTTAGTTTCTTACATGGCAGGAGAAGCCCAACTGTAGCTTCAAGGTGTCTATCCACAAAGGAACATTGAAAGCATCAAGAGACAGAGCCTTCACTACACAGCCATAACCCTCTTGACTCCCTCCTGGACAGGAAGTACCAAACCAGAAAAACGAGTTCATGTCCCTGCTCCCCTCCTGCTCATATCTGCTCAACTGAATGCTCTTAACACTCACAATACCTTTCCAAAACTTTGCTCCTGTTAACCTCTGGTTCATAGCGCTGCTTTGCTTACAAAGGTTTTCCTAGGGAATTCTTTTTTCTCAGAATTTTCACAAATGAATTATTCTTTGATGTTTGATATGCTGGAAAGTTATTATCAACAACAATGTAAGTACTCGTTTCTGACAAGTAAGAAAACTGAAATTTTGAAATGGAGCATTGCCTGACCTTGCACATGATCCAGGTTTGATCCTGGAACCCACATTGCACCCTCCAGGCACAGAAAACTCAAGTCCCAGGAAAACCAATGCCCCCTTCAGGCTCCTAAGTGCACTGCATGCACATGGCACATAGACACACATGCAATCAGAACATCCATGCAAATAATTATTTCTTTAAAAATTATTTTCATTTGAAAGTTTACTTGGAACATAGCATATGCTTTAAATTCAGTAATTAAATTGGACAATGAGAGTCTAAAGTATATAGATGCCTAATTTAAGAAAAATTTTAGAATGCCTTCTTAGACAGTTAATTCAATTTTATTCTTCTTTTGTATACCACAAAAAATTTGCCAAGCGTTTACAGTAAAAGTTGATATACAACAGATTCAACAAAATAAATACTTATTTTTTACTTTCTCTAAATGAATAATTAAAAAGATGTTACTTTTTCACTAAAATGTTATTAAAATTGATTTTTACTAAAATAACTAAATATTTAATTGCATACTCACTACAGTTCATACATGAGTCATAAGCTATAGGTAGGTATGGAAGAAAGAAGTGATGAAAAAATTAAAACGGGAAGGGCCTGTGGAACTGTAGGAAGAGTTAAGGCCTTGTCTTAGTCCATTTTTGTTGCCATAATAAGAAACTGGAGAAAAGAGACCCTCCTCTCTCACAGCTCTGGACACTGACAAGCCTAGAAGTAGGTGTCAGCAACTCTCCAGGCTATGCTTGTGGGTGGCAACAGGTGGGAAGTGTCACACTGGCAGAGTTCAGTCACTCTCTTATCACTGCAGTAGTCAGTTATTAACTTAGGAGGTATCAATAAAAACAAACTCTTCCCTTGCCAACTCTGGGCCTCTGGAATCAGAGTCCTGAGCAAAGACTTTAATCAAGTTCTACAACCCAGATGTGAGATAACCTGGAGAGGAATATATAGATAAGGACTTTGCAAACAGTTTTCTGTAGCTCTGTGCAGATGAGCTCAGAGACAGATATCAACAAAGGCCAAGCAAGGCCTCCAGTGCTGGTACATTTACATTTACAGATTAGAGATGTTGAGGCTCTGCAGTCTGTGGGCCCCCGCCTCTGATGGGCAGGACGCCTAATCACTATGTCAGGCCTTACCTGGCTAGGCAGAGACTGGGTTAAGCATGCTCAAGCCCCACTGCCCAAGCTATCTGGCCGCAGAGACTGGGTTATGCACGTGCAATCTCCCCCTTTAAAGCAAGCGCACCAAGCGCACCTCTCTCTCTTGCTCTCTCTGGGGCCCCCTTTCTCTCTCTCTCCCCGCTTTCGGTTGGCCACCTCTTTCCTCTCCCCTCTCTCAATAAACTCCACGTGGGCGCTCAATCTGGTGTTTGTGTTTCTTAGGCCATAGCAGCTGCATCACAGCAGCTGTATCAAAAGAACAACAAGAGACATTGGAAGTGGGCATCTGTAAGAGTCACAGAGGTTTTATAGTCCATGCTTTGTGCCACCAACTGTGCTGGGAGGGCCGACAGCTTTGACAGTCCAATGCAGACATCTGGTGTGGAAGGAAAGTAATAGAGATGAGCTTTGCAATCAGGAGTCAAGACACCGGATTTCAGACACGTTTCAGATTCTTTTGGCAGATCCAGCGGTTGTCTGCAGAGCAGAAGTCAGAAAACACGTCTCTCTTTGAGATGACAGCACAGCTGTCTTCTTCCGCCTTGCCAGTGACCTGTAATCTGAGGAGCAAAGAACACCTGTTCCTAGTCTTTAGGATTTTCTAACAACGTTCACATCAGCCATTTCTGAATATTTAAAGATGCTGCAGATTACATCGTGTAAGCATAGTAAACACACAATAACAAACATGATAAGCACATATAAACGTTAAAATTACTGCCAATAGAAACCTCTTGAATTTTCAATTACACCTTCACTGCAGAAGAATTAATCCATCAACCATCTTTATCATGATATATGAAAAGGAGAAAGTGTGCAATTCTGGCATGAAAACTCCTAGATCTACTACTGACATGTCTGTCATGCGATCGCGTGGAAAGCATCTTCATTTTGCTGAGTTTCAATTCCCTCAAACATATAATTCATAACCAACTACTGCTTAGGGAAGGCATTAAATTATACATTAATATACGACAAGAGTTACACACGGTAGTTGCTCAGGAAATGCATTCAATGTACAGGGTGAGTCAGTAGGCCTACAGAATTGGATGCAGAGAGAAAAAGAGCCTCAGTTTTGAGGGAAGCCTCCATTTCCACTGTGTTTCTGTCACTATGTTGTGTATTTCAGACTCACTGGCCCAGGTGCTTCTGCTGTCACAGCCTCCCCTCTCTCTGCAGGAGTGCTGTGGTTCCACTGGGCTACTTCTGGCCTTTTATAAGGCATCTGTAGAGGGAACTCACACTGTGATGTTTACACAGCCACAGCTTTTACCCAGAGCCATTTTCTCAGGCTGGTTAAAACAGAAGCAGATTTGACTGACTCTCTTGATATTATAACAAGATGGCCTCCAAATTTACCTGGTCACTGCTGTCTAATCAGAGAATCCCTTTATTCAAAGAGTAGAATCACAGAGCCACTGAGCTAAATCCTCTGCCTACATGGATTGCTTCACCTGTCATCATGTTTTTACTATGGATCTAAATTAAGTATGCATTTTATATCTTAGTACAATTACATACAGAGAGAGAAAGTCAATAATACACAAAGGAAAAAAATCAAATCTTACTATGTGAAATTATTTTTAAATAACAATGTCTATATTGAGTCTACCTTTAAAAAATAATTTCATGACACTCCATAGTGTGTGGCAGCATTTTTGCAACAATTCTAAAGTACCACTTAAGAATGTCTGTATAAAGGCTAAAGAAATAGCTAAGTGGGTGAAAGTGCTTACTGCCCTTGCAGAGGACTCACTCAAGGTCCAGCACCCACAGAATAGCTCACAACCATCTGTAACTCCAGTTCCATGAAAACTAATGCCCTTTTCTGGCCATATGTACACTCAGGCATATACACATAAAATAAAGTATTAAATTTCTTTATTCCTATGCAACTGATTGTGTGAAAAAAGAAAGAAAAAAATTTGTGAACTCCAAACAGATACATTTCCTGTCTTTTAAAATTCCTTTGCAAATAAATATATACATATTCATTATCATAAAAGGTTAAAATTTCAACTAATTTTGAAATTGTCTTTTCAGCTTATTTCAACACTCTTGACAATTTATAAACTAAATCAAACTTAAAAAAGTAAATTTTCTGTAGTATGCATGTGTATTGAATATTCATATTAGCTCATTTAACACTCACAGATCAGGATTTAAAGTAGAGCCGCTGACCCATTTCCACATCTTCTCCGCTGGTGCATAATTTAGTCCAATAAAGAATTGGTGTTCTTTGTTCTTTAAGAAATCCTGAATGTATTTCTATAATCAAAACATAGTGGGAGACTTCATCTTCAGTCTGTGTATTCATGACTGACTTCTATTTAATTCTAAAGCACTATTACTGCCCTTTGATTGCCTTCCTAGCTCCCGACCAGCCCTAATTGTCTCTTCTTTGTGAAATTGTGCTCTATACGTTTCTATTTTTAATTGATTCATCCCATTATTTTCAGTGAGCAACTCAAAAATCCAATCAGACTCTTAGATTATGAGCTGTTTGAAATCCAAATCTCTACTTCCTCAGCAGAGACGTCAACACAGCATCATGAAAGTGTTAGCTTTTACTGAGCAATTTTATTCAACCATTTACCAGTTCTCCTTCATCTTCAATGACCAGCAACGTGGCCTCCTTCTCAGAGCAGTCAGCCAGACCCTCAGCCCAAGGTCTGGAAGTTTCAGAAATAAGTAAGCATTTCTCCCGGTATGAATGCCACTCTCTCGGGCACTTGAGCATGGCTGATCCCCCTAGAATAAGAAAGAAGATTGTTTATTTCTGCCCTGTTCCTGCTGCACCACAAGCAACTCCACACAGTAGCTTCCTTATAGCATGCTGGAACAAGGTTAATGCTGCCATGTGTCAGGAATCCTAATCAATGACACAGATTCATTGTATGCTTTGTTTCTACTTATAAACTTCAGAAAAAAAAAAACTTTAACATAGTCATTAAGGTAATCAAATATTCCACTTTTTCACTTGATATCTGCCCTTTAGGGATCACGTGCACCAGCACCCTAAGACTGCATGTCCAGTTGATCACATACATAGATTTCAAGGTCACCCAATTCAGTGCAGTTCCTAGCACCAACATTATAATGTGGTTTCTTAATGGGTTTTTGGCTGTTTTCTAAGACATAAAAGGTAACATAGTATCTTTATTAAGGGCTCTTGTGAACTTAACTGAGGTAACTTGCATTTTGTGTGGCAAAACCACCTCTTATTCTCAGGGAATTCAAGCGCAGTTACCTTTTGGTTCAGTGCTGTTCTCCTGAGCAGTCATATTGCATTTTTCTGTTGGTGGTTTTTGCACTAAGAATCCCACTAGTATAAGAAATCACACAGAGAGGATTAAATGCTTACATGAATGGTGGAACAGATTTGATCTATTTCTTCCTTTTTTCTTTCTTCCTTCCTTCCTTTCTTTCTTTTTTCTTTCTTTCTTTCTTTCTTTCTTTCTTTCTTTCTTTCTTCCTTTCACAGGGTGGAGGTTGAGACGGGATTTCTCTGTGTAACAGCCCCGGGTGTTCTGGAACCCACTATGTAGACCAGACTGGCCTCACACTCATAGGAGACCCACCTGCCTCTGCCTCCCAAGTGCTGGGATTAGAGGTGTGTGTTACCACACCAAGCTTGTTTTCTTTCTTATTTCAGGAAGTCAAGTTATTTCATCTGAACATCTGGACTCAGGATAAAATATTAGCAAGTTGGATTAAGGGACAAGTTGAGAACCACACAGAACATGTGGATTCACACAACTCTGAGGTTTCGTATGATCTGATTGACAAGTTAATCTGTGGGTGTTGCTGAAATTCTTAGATTGCTCACAGTCACACCCACCCCCAAGAAAATGTTTAGCAGGCATGTGATAAGCTAAATGTGGGGGCCTCTGTTATTGTCATCTTTTGTCACAATTTGACTTTTACTTTGTATAGTTCAACATGCATATATGCCATACCTCATACCCCATGCCCCATAATGTAAAGTTTCTGCAGAAGACACAGGATATTGTCTTGTTACATTAGATGCCATTGACCTTCCCCTCGATGGTCAAATGCTATGAAAAGGACTAATGTTTATGTGGGAAATTATGAAGGTAAAGCTCTTGCCTCACTTACCTGAGACACTGAGCCCAGTCAGGCTCAAGACAAGAAGGATCAACCAAGCACAGCTGAGTTTCAGAGCCAACTGATGCCATTTGGGGCACTGACAGGCATCTAGGAAGAGCAAAGAATACACTTGCTAAATCCTCTTGTCTACATCTGGGAGAAAAGTCAGAGGTGGTTTCCTATCTACATAAGACCTCCCTTAACTACAAGGAATATTTCCAAAACTCCTAGTGTAGTGATTGAACTGGATTTAATGCTACATTCTATGTGTACTATTTTACACACACACACACACACACACACACACACACACACACACACACGGAGGGGATAGAGGAGTGACTACTGATTCACGTTTTAACCTTGAGGTGCAAGAACTCCTCAATGCTGTTCAGGACAGTATCCAGCTTAAAAAAAAATTGAGTTACTTATTCCTATAATTTTATAGTTAATGGTTTAAGACTGCTGTTGAATGTGAGTAACAGAAGCTACAGACACTGAAATGGCAAATAAGGAGGTACTATTCTGTAACATACGTATCTGTAACATATACTATATCTGTAGCAGATAAGGCGTTCTGTGTTATAACATGACATAAACTATGTCTATAGCATATAAGTAGTTATGCTGTAATATGACATGCACTATGTCTACCACATTGCACTGCCTAGACACCAAGTTGTATATCTCTGCTTTCTTTGGTAACTATCAACAATAAATATCTTATGCCTATTAAACAGTGAAATGCATTAATGTTTGAAATGTGGTCATCATATCTCACAAATCTGTGAATTTAACTTTATGCTAGACAATTTTAAAAATTGGGTTAGATGTAGAAAACAATGGGGTTTTTATTAATTCTTTAATTTAAATTAAAACAATCTTATTTTAAATACCAATCCCAGTTCCCCCTCCTTCCCTTTCCCCCACTCCCCCCATCACCTCCCCATCCCACTCCCATCCACTCCTCAGAGAGAGTGAGGCTTCCCATGAGGGATTATCAAAGTTGTCACATCTCAGCCCTTGTATCTAGGCTGAGAGAGTATCCTTCCATAGGGAATGGAGACATAGCTGAGCAGAATCAGTATATAAACAAAGACAAACAGGAAATTGCTCTCTTCTCTGCAGAGATGTAGCAGGCAAAGGAGTTGCCAGTCTCACATTCCCAGTAAGCCAAGACCACTTGGAAATACTTAGATTGGTAGAAATGAGTTAATTAAGACAGAGCTAGCCAATAAGAAACCCTAGTCACCAGCCAACAGTTTCATAATTTATATAGCATCTGTGTGCTTTTGGGGGGCTCCAGGAGGCTGGAACCAGGCTGGCAGGAAAGAATGCTCATAACAGAATGGGCTCTTAAAACCCAGTTCATTCACTAGAGATAAATACTAGTTCTACTGCCAGCAGCCCCATAGACTGCCCAAGCCAACTAACACCCACACTCAGGGGGGCTGGTTTGGTCTTATGCAGGTTCCTCAGAAGTCATTCTGGGGCCTATGAGCCTTCACTTGCTCAGGTCAGCGGTTCTGTGGGTTTCCCTAGTATGGTCTTGACCCCTTTGCTCATCACTCCTCCCTCTCTACAACTGGATTCTAGAAGTTAGGCTCAGGGTTTAGCTGTAGATCTCTGCCTCTGCTTCCATCAGCTCCTGGGTGAAGGCTCTATGATGGCATTTAAGATAGTCATCAATCTCATTATAGGGGAAGGGCATTTAATGTAGCCTCTCCACTATTGCTTAGGTTTAGTTAGGGTCATCCTTGTGGACTCCTGGGAATTTCACTAGTGTCCGGTTTCTTGTTAAGTCCCTAACAGCTCCCTCTTTTCAAGGCATCTCTTTCCTTGCTCTCCTTCTCTGATCTGTCAACCTTCCTGATCACTCATGCTCTCCTCCCATCCCTTTCTCCTCTCCTTTCTTTCCCATCTCCTTCCCCATCCCCCATGCTCACAATTTACTCAGGAGATCTTGTTCCTTCTCCCGTCTCGGGGGGGGGGGGGGGGTTCATGTATTTCTCTCTCAGGGTCCTCCTTGTTTCCTAGCTTCACTGGGGTTGTGGATTGTAGGCTGGTTCTAAGTCTAATATCTGTTCAACTGTGTTCATAGCAGCACTATTTGTAATAGCAAGAACCTGGAAGCAACCTAGATGCCCCTCAACCAAAGAATGGATAAAGAAAATAGGGCACATTTACACAATAGAGAATTACTCAGAGGTTAAAAAAAAAAATTACATCTTGAAATTCACCGGCAAATGAACAGAACTAGAAGAAACCATCCTGAGTGAGGTAACCCAAACACAGAAAGACAAACATGGTATGTCCTCATCGTAGAGAGCTGGGAAGTGCCGAGCCTTAAAGATGATGCTGGCTTCCGCCTTCCATTTTCCTGATGGTGAGTGCTCTCTGGCGTAAACAAGTCCTTATTTGGTTAAGCCTGTTCAGCCTGTTTGCTTCTGCACGCATTAAAGTAGCCTATCTGCAGGGTCCAGGTAGCTCACTGGGGTTGGTCAGCGCAAGGGGATTTAAGCCTCAGAAGAAGCATGTTCAATGATCCTGATTAAAACTGCATGAAGAAGATCTTCCCAGAGTTGAGGCAGGCGCGTTACAGTTCATAAAAGTAATAACTGGAAATATTAGCTGGCTCTTACACCCCTAATTTAATCATAGTCTCTCTTTGCTCTCAGTTAGTTTCTAACATAAATCCATGCAATAACATCTTATGAGTGTCTTTCTAGATTTAATTATTAGAACATGATAGTGCACCATTCTGAGTGTAGCTTTCCTATCCGTGTTTGGTTTCGCCTGGTCCTGTTTCTCAGATTGGATTTCCTGTAGCTTAGACTACTCCCAAACTCCCTCTATGGTTAAAGAGGACCTTGAACTCCTGATGCTCCTGTCACCACTTTTCAAGTACTGGAATTACAGCTGTGCCCCACCATGCATGGCTAGGGATTCCTAACCTCTACAGCTACAGACTTATTCCTATTTTGTTAGTTTCCTCTTGTTTTTAAATATTTCCTGGTATAATTGACGGCAGGCTGTTAGTTTCATGTTGAAATTTGAAAGCAGGTGTGCTAACATGTTCCTTATTCTCACAGTGTGGTCAAGAATTGCCCATGTGTCCATTTCTACTTTTTCTTCTTCTTTCATTATCTTCAGTGGCTGAATTGAAGGATTCATATTGCAGACAAACACCAGTGGTCTCAGGACTATAGAGCAGTTTTCAGAAGCTGAGAAACAGTCATCCAGTAAGTTAAATTACTTGCTACTGGTTATGTCAGAGGAGCAGCAGAGGGCAATTGAAGTCTGAAGTGTCAGCCCATCTGTAGGAAATCCCTGAAGACTGAATCTCTGATAGGCAAGGCCCAGAGACCACAGACCCCAGAATACCTTCTGCTTCTGCTGTGCCTTTTCATGTTTGATGCTGTTGTATCTCTGGTATCTGTCATGGTGTGAATGGGACTGGGGAGAGCCCCCACACACACACACACTACCTGTAATGCAATGTGTTTATCTCATAAAAATATCCTGATTACTGGGCATTATTATGAAGATGGTTTCCTCCTAAGCTGTACTACTGTTTAACTGAAGCAATGATTTAATACAACAATAGTGTTAGTTTACATGGGATATTGATGATTGAAGGTTTTCAATAAGTATAGTAAAGAATTATGATAGATGTTAGTAGAAAAATTAACATAGGTAAATGGGGGATAAAATGTTTCTCCTTTCTCTGATAAAGCAGAGGCTACAGAGGATTAAAAAGTGAAACAAGGAAGTGTCAGTCAGGTAGCTTGCATCAGTTTCTATTGAAGAGCCATAGAGACTATGACTTAGGTTAATGATGAGGAAAAGCAATTGAGACCCAGTAGTCTAGTTAGTTTAGATCCTTATAATCTTAATGTTGGGAGACATGTTTACAGGTTTCAGAGTGCATCGTAGCTGGGAGAAAAAGCTTTGAAAATGGTCTAAGGTTATACTAAGATGTTTTCATGAAATAGCTTTGAGATGAAAATCCCAAGAAGGCAATCTAAAGTTTTAGAAAGGCACAGAATTGAATGAGAAACTTGGAAAGGTTAGAGAACAAACACAAAGCAACCCAATTACTACTGGCCGACCTGCTTTCCTTGCTAGGATTGGTTGATGACCAAAGGTGATGATTAGTTCCTTATACCCATTTTTTTTTTTTTACTCCACCTCCTGATGTAAAAAACTATGGATGAGTGGATATGCACCTTAAAGATTTAAAGTAGAGCCAAACAATTGTTTTTCATGTATAAAAGTTTAGGTTTGTTATTCTTTTAAGATTTCTTATAAGATTACCTTTTCAGATAAGTATTAAAGTGATTTGTCCTTTCTTTGTAATCACAAAAGGCAGCCTACCAGAAAAAGAATATCTTGCTTGCCTACACTGTTACTCTATAACAACTTGCTTGGATATGAATGTACCTAGGTTCTTGAGACAATCTGTTTTTCACCTGTAATATGTAAAATGTTTAATAATGTTAAGGAATATGGAAAACACGCTGTTTTTTAACTAACTTACTGTAATTTGTATACTGCTTGATTTTGTTGGGCTATGTTAGCTGCAGAGGAAAAATAGAGAGAATACAGAAGAAGAACAAAGAAGAAAACATCAAGAATGAGAGAATAAGGAAGAACAAAGATAGTGTTAGGAGGAAAACATCGAGAGAGACAGAAGGGACATTTCTGGAGAGATAAAAGAGAATATAGAACACAGAATAAAGAATACCGAAGGAACCCATAAGCAGGGTGTGTGTCTTTTTTCTTACCCCCTCAGAAAAAAAAGTTAGAGTACATCAACTCCCCGAATTTCCCTTGAGCCCTCACTGACATGCCTTTCTTGATAGGATGGGTTGGTGATCAAAGGTGATGATTAATTCCTCATACCCATTCCTGCCTTTAGCCTCCTGATATAAAAAACTGTTGATGAACGGATAAGTACACTGAGGATTTAAAGTAGAGCGGACTGGTTTGTGAGTCTTTCTAGTTCTTTTATAATACTACCTTTCAAGATAAATAATAGTGATTGATCCTTTCTTTGTAACCACAACATGCAGCCTGCCATCAAAAGACCTAAGAAAAATACCCTTGCTTGCTCTGTTAATTTACATCAGGTTGCTTGTAAATGAATGTGTGTAGGTTTAGGGGAATAATTTCTTTTCCTTCTGTAATATGTAAAATGTTTAACCATGTAAAAGAAATGGGAAAAAAACATGCTGTATTTTACTTGTTTTCATTGTAATCATTCACTTAAAAACAAAATGTGACCACATTGTAATTTTGGTGTTGCTTGAAAAGATCTGCTGGGGTATATAAGATATAAGGGAAAAATAAATGCTTAAAAGGGATACATTTGGATAGATGCAAGAAAATAAACAAAGAAATGAGATAGAGAGAGATAGAGAGAAGATAGAGAGAGAGAGAGAGAGAGAGAGAGAGAGAGAGAGAGAGAGAGAGAGAGATATGATAGAAAGACCCTAAAATTTTGTGGCTCCCTCTCAATTCCTGCTGAAGACTGGTCCTCAGGGCAGCATTAATGGAAAGTTCTTTAATACATAGTTTTCACAATATAGGATGAACGTTAAAATGAAAACATTGTAATGATGTCAGTAAGTTCAGTGAGATCTCAGACTGCAATACTAGTCTTGTGACAATTTTAGACACACTTTCTCACCTCAGTTTCTGGTCCCTTTTCATATACTCTCATCGCATGTCATTCTTTTGAGTATTATTCAGTCTTGTACATTTCTGTCACTCTGATTACTAACCTCCCAGGCAGAGGTGAGGGCTGGTTTACCCGATGCTGACTGCTAGGGGTGCAGCTGCAGTAGAGCTGGGTCAAATGCCTGTTCTATGTCAGGGTCTGGAATGGGCAAGCTCCTAAAGCAAGTCTGCAGTGTCTCTAAAACAGTTGTCTGTTCATACATGGAAAATGTTATTTATTCAGGGTCTTTTAACTGAGGCTGAATAGGAGAAACCCTATTCAGGTTTCATGAACTCCTTGAATAAAATTACATTTAAGTTTTTCTCTCCAAAATTGTGACTATCTGACACATGTGTGTGAGCATGTGCGTGTGTGTGTGTGTGTGTGTGAATGAGTGTGTGAGTGTGCCTCTGTGTGAATGAGTGTCTCTGAATATGTGTCTGTATGACTGCAGGTGTGTGTGTGCCACACTAGGTGTAGGGATGCAAGAAGAGCTCTCGGGGGGGGGGGGGTGATTCTCATTCCACCAAAGGTATTGGGAATTGAACTCAGGTTGTCAAGTTTGTGGAGCAAATCATTTTGCCTGAGGAATCATCTCACCCTCCCAAAGCAATCATTTAAAACTATAACATGATGGGAATCACAACTCTAGAATATGTTCAGGTACTGAAAGAAGAAATAAAGCCACTTACCTGAGTGAAAAGATGGTGGAGGTGATTCATGCCCAAGCCCCTGAGTCCTGGCTAAGTTTAAGTCAGCGTAGACAAGTGATGCGTCCATTACCCTGTGAATGATGACAAACTCAAAGTTCTGTGAGGCCAAATGAACAAAAGGAAACACGCTGAGAGCACTCTGTCTGCGTCCACACCCACACACACTTGTCTCTGAGGGTTTCTCCACAGTTACAGAACTTGGTATTCATTATACTCACACAGTTTACTCGCTCGTAGCTCTCAAACACAAGATAAAACACAGTAGCACATGATACGCATTTTGAGAAAATTCTGGAAAAGACTTTTTTGCCCTTATTTCTTTAGCCAACTGTTCTCAGTCATTTCCTCAGAGCAAAACATTAGGGTAAATGACCACCTGCTGTGGAATATTGCTTTACACTATGTGAACATATTTTTTTGCTGTGATTGGTTTAATCAAGAAGCTGAACAGAATATGATTAGGCAGGAGAGCCAGCCTAGGAGAAGGCTGGGAGGAAGAGCACAGGGTCAGCAGTTGCGAGCCAGACACAGAGGGAGCATTAGATGAACCTGTCATGTTAATAAATGTATCCCCAACTGGAAGACTATAAATAAGGAATATGGGTTAACTTAAAATGTAAGAACTAGCTAGTAATAAGCCTGAGGTAATGTCCTAGCATTTATAATTTAATATAAGCCTAGGTATGTTTATTTGGGAGTGGCTGAAGACCAGGAAATCCCTGCCTACAACCACCCAATCTTGAATTCAAATTTAAGGGATCCCTCCCCACCACCCCAGGAATAATGACATAAAGTATTTTGTGACTTTTTATAAAAATAGAAATTAATTTATCGAAGTCCATATTTGATACATGTTGACACTCAAAAATCCTTCTGAAAATCCATGTCATGAATGGAGCTGTGAAATGTGGAAATAAGAACAATAGTGTGGTAAAAGATTATGATACATACATACATCCATGATAGATACAGGTATCTATGATGAGACAGGCAGATGGACAGATGATAGATAGATAGATAGATAGATAGATAGATAGATAGATAGATAAGACAGACAGATAGATGATAGAAACATACCGGCACAAAGAAAAAGCAATGAGGAGGGAGCAGCATGTGCCTGTCAGCATTGTCCTGAAGATTCACATGGTTGTAATAATATTCACCCTGAGTGAAATGACTTTATCAGTCAGAGCTGCAGAGAGTGGAGGACTTAGGTATATAGCATGTGTTAACTCCTCTGAGGATTTTCAGGCCTACAGACTTAGAGTAAGACTACAAATTCTAAGTCAGACATTCTCACATTACAGGTGAAGAAGAAAAATAGCAAGGATTTCTTTAAAGTTACTTTCTATGCACAGAGTGAAATTGCACCAGGCACTCAAGGTTGCATGGCAGTGGCAGTGGTCTGATGGATGTGTTCCAGAAGACAGGAGGTGCATACTCACATGATGGGGTACACCCTCATTCCCCAAGATCACTGATGATTAAAAAAAAATGAGAGGAAGCCTGTGTGAGGGTCTCACTGCACACTTAAGAAACCTCCTCAGTTTCACAGTTTGATGACAGTCATTTCACTCAATGCCAGACACAAAGTTCTTTCTGCCTCATTCTTCATCTAAACCTAAGATTTCAACAAGTGTGCAAGAGTTGTCAATCTTGAGTTACTCTCTACAGTTTTAGAAAATTATCAAATCTAGCATACAGAAATTTTGGTGTATATTTCATAAGGTTCTCAAGTTTTAGTGCATATAAGTATCACCAGGAAATTTGCTAACAAGGTGTGTTCCTGCAACATGAACAAGCTCCTTGCTTTGTCAAGATGGTATACATGGGGAATGTGTGACTAAACATTCCAAGTATTGAGTTCATTCATGGGGCATACTGAAATAAGCAATCCTGAAGCCAATGAAACATCAATAGAGTGATGAGAAGTCTGATGCTCTACGCAGAAGATTCAGACAATACTATGAGGACTCTGAACTTGAGCCGTAAATTCTGAAGCTATCTGTGGCTACTAGGAATCTACAATAGCTCTGCTTAGAAGAGCAGGTTCCCAATAAGAAACCATAGCCAATGGCCAACAGTTTCATAATTTAAAAAAAAGAAGGGCAGGTTTGAGGTTAGATGATTTCTGATAAAGATGCCTCTGTTCTATGAAATGTGAACTAAGTGGAAAAAACAAGCAAAGATGAGCGTCATTTGTCTATGTAAGTAGGAAGTAAGCTGACCACTCGCTGCTTACACAATATCAGAAATAACTAATGCACAGTTATGTAGCTATCATCCTACAGATACTAAAATACACTCTCCTGAGGCTGCAGTCCTGGATAAGTTAGCTGTGTCAACTGTGTCCTTTGATCACCTGATTTCCAGGGTAACTTTTTACCACAAAATATATCAGAATTCAGAATTACCTTGATCTTGTCACAATAAAATATATGGATAGAGAACATGTGAGAGAAATTTCTGTGGTGTTACATATACACAATGTGACATTAAATCCAAGTAACTCTAGTCGTGAATGAGTATAAGTAATATAGGTTTTTAAAGTGTGGAAATAAAGTAAAGTTGAATGTCTCTAGAAAAAATAAAGACAAGGTTTTTAAACTAGATGTCTACTTTGATATCAAACATTCCAAGTTAATAATGGGAGCAAAATGTAAGCAATAGTATTCCTTCATGTGAAAACAAATGTGATAAAGTAATAATTGTATTCCAGAAGTTGAAAATATTAGATAGAAAGTGAGGTAAGAACTTCTGCTTTGGGCTAAAACTACAAAGGAATGGATGACATGAGCAGAATGACTCACCAGAAGCTACAAGACCTCCTACTACACACACACACACACACACACACACACACACACACACACACACACACACACACCAGAACACCTCTGTGAGATGTCTGGAGACCAGCTGGTAAGTTGCTGCCGTGGCCCATTTTAAAACCAGAGATACATTACAGAGAAGGGGCTAGGCAACTGATGTGGCTCTCTCATGCCTCCTCCTGGAGAAGATCCAGGAGGAAACATCCCACACTGTTGAGAGCCAGAACTATCCAAGGCTTTCTCAGAGGCCCTGATGAAAGGGAAAATGGAATATAGTTCTGTGTCCTGGGTCAGGAGTGAACTTGGCAAGACCAGACTGGAGCTGGCATAGGGCTACAAAGGAGTTTCAGTTTCGGGTCCTGATAATAGGACTTCTCTCCGTAAAAGACTAGAGTTGTCATCCCCAAGGCCACTGTAGGTTTAGTCTGCCATGCTCATTACAGTATCCACATTTCCTTTGTGCATTGCTGTTTGATTAACCTCCTATGGATTTAATCCTATTGTATGACAGCTTTTTCTGGCTCTGTCCCATTCTTCCCTGGGAATAGTGTATTAAATGATGCATTTCTTAGTAAACTTGCTTAGCATAAAACAGCTTCTGCGAGACCTCCCAAGCTCACATGTTCTATCTTCTTTATCTCTGAAATCCTGGACCTTCTTCTCAGGACCTCTTACTGAAGAATGCTTTGCTGGTCAGGGCCACAACAGAGAGACTCTTCTTTTTAATAAAATGAAACAATGGGCAGGAATGAATACATTGTTTGCTTAGGAACACCCGAGAACTGTTTCTTTCTTGACTTACTTGGATTGCCAATGGACACATCACTGGTTTGTAGCCCACAGATAATAAGGAAATCATCAAGTGCTCTGGCAGACAGCATGGAAAGAAATGGGAAAATAGGTTTGAGAAGCACAGTAAGCTCAATGAGTGAAGATTTTCCTCAGATGAAGAGTCTGCGCAAGACTAAGAAAGGTGGCTGGGTTTTAGATGCCCAATCACAGAACAAACTCAAATAGCAAAACATCATCCAACCAATGAAAGGAAAAGGATACTTCTTAAACTAAAACATCACAGATGTATAAGCAGCTTAGTACATAACTTTATTTCTTCTTTTACATGCGTATATGGTGTGTGTGAGTGTGAATATGAGTGCTCACATGTGTGTAAGTACACATCTATGGTACATGTGTGCACATGTAGAGGCATCAGTGTGATATAAGGTTTCTTCTTTGATCATGCTTCATTTATTGAGGCAAGGTCTCTTAATGAACCCAGAACTCACTGATTGGTCAAGTTAACAAAAGCTTTCCAGTGCCCCCCTGTCTCCACCTCCCAAGCGCTGGTGTTGATGGGCTACCATACCTACCAGGTGCTGGAGGTCTGAAGTCTGAGGTTACTGTCTACACTGCAAGTGATTGGCCTACTGAGCCATCTCTTCAATTCCTTGAAAAGGATTTTTTTTCTTGCTTAGTTTTTAATTCATAATCATAAACTTAACTCTGCAATCCAACTAGACTTGGAGGGGAATGAGGAAAATATGGAACCCAAAGAACTTCAGTGAGAGCAGAGATTACAGGGCATTGGGAATAGATGGAGTGGGGATGCTCTCCAGAGCTACAGAAGAAATAATCTTGCGGGTCAAGTCAAAATAATTAGAGTTGTCCACAGTCGGAAATGATGATCTTGATTATAAATGCTGCTGGATTAATCCAACCTATATATTTCAAAAATGCTTTGACTTCAAAATGTAAGCTTAAGAACAGGTTACTTTGGAAAAGAATTTCTGCTTTTGCATCCACAGAAAATGTAAAACTGTAAATTCCTTCCAGATTAATATGGTTTGGTAAAGCAAGACCCCCTGAAGCAATGACCAGGTGATCCATTATTGAAAACAGCTGTTACAATGCAACTTCAGACTACTACAGCCAAGATTTGGCCAGGTTTCTGTTTGTCTCATGATTCACAATGCCCCCTAACAGCAGAAATTAGCTTGCAGAGAATGATGCCAAAAATTCCAAGTATTGTTTATAAATGTTTGTTTTCATTTTAATGGGGTTGGTTAGAAATGGTTAAGGATCACAATCAATCTTTTTTCTAAAGGAAAAAAAGGGATTATGATATAGAAAAGAATACTTTGTATTGGAATGGATTTTCGTTTATTGATACAAATTTAAAATCAATTTTGTGGTATGTATATTTCTCCTCTTGTTTAGGTATTGTGTTTATATAGCTCTCTTAAAACTGTAATGTGCAATTAAATCCAGATTATAGATAATTACCTATAACAGTCAAAACTCATAGTTAGGCTTTCTCGATATATAGAGATATATTTCAAATGGATAGATATTCTTCAAACCCTTCAAAGACCTACAGAATATGGCATTTAAAATGGTTTAGGATTTTCCATGACAACTGCTCCTGGAGCAGTCACATCATGGTGAGCCATAAATCAGAGAAAAGAACAGAGAGAGGAGCCAGCTTGAGATATTACCCATGGGACACTTTTAGTGAACTACTGCTTCCTTCTAGGCTGTCATCGCCTACCTTTCATCAGACCTCGAAACACAACCATATTATACATCAATCAAGGGAGTAAGCCATGTATTACGTTAGAGCCCTTATCATCTAATTTTCTTAGGAAACATGTTCACAGACACTTTCTAAACAAATGACATAGGTGTTTCTTGGCCTAAACAAGCTAAAATTGAGGTTAAGTATCACAACAGCATGAAGTTGGCCAAGAAGCATGTGAAAAGTTGCACAGCATCACTAACCAAAATGAGGCTTAAAATGAAAACACGGTGAGGAAAGACTCCTGGTTTCTAGTTCTTCATGAAGGAGCTTGGAAGTTTCTAGTTCATTCTCACAACACCAAGGTGAGACAACTGGAAAACAAACAGCTTTTATTTTCCACACAAGACAAAATATGTCCCACCTTACTGGAAAGACAGAGGAGGCAGGGCAGGAGGCCATGGTTCTTGGGAGCCCAATTCAGCACTGCTCTCCCACTATGGGAGCCAGAATAGAACCAGAAAACTCCAGCTGCAATTAAAAAGTACTGTAGACTCAGTGTGGTTAAAAAACCTCAGCTGCAATTTAAAAAGTGCTGTGGACCCAGTGTGGTTAACTTGATAGTTACATCCATTTATAAGATCAGTCAGAGGGCAACCACAGTCTGAGGAACTGGCCTCCAGAGACTTGACTACATCCTCACTATATCACAAAATAAGTCCCTTAAGATCATAGTAGGGAGAAGAAAAACAATTTCTAAAATATATGGCTGATCACTCTGCTTTTAACAGAAGTTTTCTCAAGATAGGCGGATGGATGGATGGATGGATGGATGGATGGATGGATGGATGGATGGATGGATGGGGGAGGGATGGGTGAATGGATGGATGGAGTATAAGTGGCAATCAAGAGACCTACCAGATAACTTAAGGTAACTCATGTCACTCAAAGATAGCTCTGTGAGACATATCAGGTATTTAAATTTTCTAGAAAAAAAATCATATAAATGAAAGACTTTGTATCATTAAAGTTTGTATGATTGTTGTGTGACAGAGTTTCCTGGAGATATGCTTCCCAATACTCCATGGTGGCTCACAACCATCTCTAAATCAAGTTCCAGGGAATCCAGTGCCCTCTTCTGACCTCAGCAGGCTCTATAGAAAGACAAGATCTGGTTAATTTCTTGGAGCGCTCAGAGAGAAGACAGAACGTGGAGGTGAGGACTTTAACCGCATCTTTACCATTTTTGTAGCAACCAGCACATAAAAATACCAAGCACATGTATTATAACATAGATGCATAGAATGGAAAGAGCATGGTGGAAAGGGGAGATCCATGATCTTAACGTAAGCATTTCTTATTGGGAGGGCTGTGGGGACATGGAAGGTCTTAGGCTTGAGAGGCCGCAAGGGAGTAGAAGAGTACTTATCTTCTGATGAGATGGGAGTTCGGTTGTGCTGACTTGGCCCCTTTGAACTGTGAGAGATGAACCCAGTCAGTGATACCCTAGAATTTAACCACCATCAGAATGGTGATCATGACCAGGTGAGGTCCCGTCCAGAGGGACATAGGGTGCTTAGGAATATTTGATCTCCAAGACTGAGAGACGATTAGTTGGCTCTGCTGTGAACTGATGGAGAAAGTGTATGAACAGGGTAACAGTAAATGAGTAATCATGTAAGGGTGTAGACTATAGGGGAGTAAGATTACCCAGCAGGAAGAGGCATCCATACATGAGATCAATAGAGGGAATGTGGTGTGTACCACTTATCCTGCTTGGAAGAAGAGGAAGAAGATGGACCCTGTGAGTTTTGATGATGGCATCACTTTTTTTTTAGCCATCTTTCCAAAAGATTTGATTCAGTGAAAGCAAAGAAGTCACGAGTCTGGGTGGAGTGGTAGAGAATAGAAAGTAACCTTTAAATATAGGATGGAGACATAGAAGATAGATCAAATGTTATGTAATAAAAGCATGTAAGTGTTAGGAACAACAGGGTAGACAGGGATAATGAGGTAGGTGGTGTGTGATATTTTGATCCCATTCTGATGCTCCTGAGACTGAAGTACAGTTTGCTTAGAATCAGAGGGTGGAGCTAGCTACTAGCTGACCAAAATTAGCCACAGAGGTTTTGGAGGTATGAGGACAGAGAGACACCAAAAGTACTAGGGCTGGGCTTAGAGAGGGTATCTATCCTTTTGGATTGAGGAATGAGAGAGAGAATGAGAGTAAGAGTGAGAAGGAGGTTCACTTCATTGCTTCTCTCATCATTCAAATTCTTACCCCAATATCTTATGCCCAACTTTTTATTTACAAAGAATAATTAGATAAATGGCATCCAACTTGAGGCAAGGACACAAGGTAGCTGCTTTCCCCCTAGCTTTGCAGTTGCTGGAGCAGCTAATACCCCCAGGTCCTCTGAGCAAATCTAGGATGTCTACAAAAATCTCCAGCTGCCACCTGTATCTGGTTCCAAATCCCATAGGTGGCTGGGCTCAAAATACTGCTGGAGTTAGCTGCCCACTACCACCAGCCGACTCTGTCCTTCAAGCAGACCGTGTGCACTTTCCATCACCCATGCTCCTTATTCACATAACCCAGTGTCTGCTTTTCAGGCAGCTTGTTCCCTCACCATGAGGGTTGTGAGCTTCCCCTGGATGACCTCCCTGAGCTGTTGTCACACCAGGTCAGCTGCCTTGATACCCACTCGGGCTTTTGGTACTGCTGCTACCTCCACACACTCTCAGTCCCCAGCTATGGGAGAGCAGCTACAGCTGCCTTCAGCCAGGCTGTAAATCACCTGTGTTCTCTGCCTAGCCATGCTGCAAAAGCTTTGGCCCTTTATGCTCCTCATTCATCCAGTCTCTCTACCATGTCAGGTTGTCTAAAGCAGAGAGTCCAAGAGCTGATAATTTTCTTTACATTTTGCTACATTTTTAGATTTTTTTAAACCCAGTTTTTGTGAGTCATCACCCACATTTGTACCCAGGAAGTTTCTGAGATATATGTACCCAAGACTCAACAGTGTCCCTTGAGAAACCACAGTAGACTTGCTGGTTCTCTAAGCTGCACTGGGATGCTCTCTCTTGCTTCTTTGGTTCAAAGCTTCCCACTCTGTCTGGAAAAAATAGAAAAAGATTCCTGGAGAAAGCGTTGTACCACTTACTAAGGTGAAATTGATAGAAATACATCTTTAAATGTGTACATCTATACCAAAAGAAATACTAAAGAAAAATTATTCAAGCAAAAGAAAATAATTCCACATAGAAATTCAGCAAAGAAGAAGGAAGGAAAGTTGTTGAGGAGGAGGAGGAGGCATGGATTCCAGTACAGATTACAAGCAATGGTAACACTGATATATCTAAACATTTTATCTCTTTTTATAAATTTCAAAACTCATATAAGCTCCAGGAAGACACAACTTGGATTCCCCTGTCACTGGTCAGATGGACTCCAAATGAGTACTCCTGTCAATCAAGAGCCTAGGCTTCCCTACCTACTGCTTAATCCTAAGGGGGAAGCTCTAAATGTAAGATTTTCCTTTAAGATCCTTTAAGATTCTATCCCAAGTCTGTATCTGTCCCACCTGATTTCCACTTGGCTGACAGACACCATCCAGGAGTCAGCTGCAAACCATGAACTGCTCCAAGTGGCCACAAGCTCTAGATTTGCTGAGAGGTGATGCAACCAGCTGATGTAATTGTCCCCTGTCTTTTCAGTTGGGTTAACAAATTAGATGCTTCGGATGAATGCCCCCCCCACTGCCTGAACCCCCAACACTTGGCCTTTGACTAGCATTCCAGCATCATGGGCCCTGACAACAGCATCCTAATTTCAACTGAGAAACAGTTATAGATGAGAGTACACTGATCGGCCTTCATCCTCAACAAAAGAATGGAAAATTAGGTTCAAAGGAAGCTAGTTCCTCTCAACCAAGATGTTATTATATGGTTTTAGAAATAACAGGTATCCACCACAGAGTTGGAGATTTGACTCAGGATATAAGTCAAGGGTGGTTGTGATGGTTAGCATTGCATCTAAAGTTTAGACTTGCTATGCTAGAGAGATCAAAAAGCAAAAAAAGTTCTTCTCACTTGTAAGCCCTGAGCTTGTCCGGGCTATAACTTGTCAACCACTACCTTATTTTCCACAGACATTGAAAACTGTTGTAAAATTGACCAATCTTACAAACTTTGCTATTCTAGCAATATAAAAGTTCACAAGATAAGCTGTTGTTTCTGCTTTTGTAATTCATCTTGTTTATTCTGGTCAGTGATTAGGACAACTGAAAAGACATAGTTGTTAAAGTTACACCCTGCTACACATAGACAGAATATATGTAATATTGTGGGTTTTGACTTTGTAAGCCTTGGGTTGATACAGTTAGGTGCTGCCATCTGGGGACTCCTTCATGCAGTCACGATGCAATGAGTATCCGGCACCAGTATTCAGTAAAGCCCCTTCTTCATAAAATGTGTTCATTGTCATAGTGAAACCCTGAGTGACTCCAAACCCATAACCTAACACTGTGTGTGTGTGAGAGTGAGAGTGTGTGTGTGTGTGTGTGTGTGTGTGTGTGTGTGTGTGTGTGTGTGTGTGTGTTAAATCTCCCCCAGAGAAAGTCTGTCACACAGACAACTCCTATATCCATATGTCTAAGTAGATCAGGAACACTATGTCTGACTGTTGTGGAGTATTAGTAAGATGTGTTATATTTGTTTGTGCTGTGGAACATTTGTTTAATGATACAAAAATGCATTGAATCTTTTGTTACATTTGTTTATCTCTGTGAAACTGTATTATTTTGCCTATCTAAAACACCTGATTGGTCCAATAAAGAGCTGAATAGCCAATAGCAAGGCAGGAGAAGGGATAGGTGTATCTCAGGGATAAATAAGAATCTGGGAAATGATAGGCTTATGGATGTTTATTCAGAGGAAAATCATTTACATCAGAAACAAATGACCACCGCAGGTTCCTGCCCCAAGGATGTCTCCAGATGTTCTCTGTCTCTGACCAGGAAGCAAGAGAGTGAGCTCGGGTCCTGCACCCCATGCCTAGTCCCCCCCCCCAGATCATGCCTGTACCTGTCACCACGCCCCAATGGGCATGGTCAGTGCAACAGGTGTGGGCAGGGTGAGTATCTCACTATAATTCCCCTTTTAATCTAAAGAAAAGATTTAGGCTTGATACAAAACTATATACAAAGACAGTATCAAGTATGCTCTAGGAAAAGGAAAATTAAGAATACACAAATTTAAGAACTACTGCCAGTGAAGTAACAAGAGCAAATGGCCAGAACCATGTATCCAGTCCTAGGCTGAAGGCAAAACAGAGATTACTAGAGAGTTGTCCTAAGCTGGAACACTTAAGTCTTGTACCTAATATTTCTATCTAGGAAGAGAGAACAATAATTGTGACAGACAGTCTAATCTTCAACCTCATCAAAGACCTGAGAAGAAAGATAATACTAGGGTGGGCAGGAAGTGCAGGCGAGAAGCTTCCACATGGTGCAGCGAAGACAGAAACATCATGCTAACTGGACAGTCACCCAAAGTCTCACAGCAAAGTCGGGCAACCAGTTTTGGCTAAGGCCTAGAGTATCTGACAGACCACTACAGAAGCAGGGAATGTCTCATGTAATGGAGTACTAATATTAAAACATTCAAATGTCATGTACTGCAGGTCTATGAAGTTTTCGAGGAACAAAGATCTATGTCTGACTAAGCTCATAGTTATAAGAAACATGGGTGAAGATAATCTGTAATACTCAGGATCCTAGCTATACGAATGGTTGAAACTTCCTTAAGAAATTAGCAAGGACAATGATTTTAACAATATAACTATATATATATATATATATATATATATATATATATATATATATATCAGAGGTAGAAATGTATAGTACAACTTGATAAAATATCCTAAATTGTATCAATATTCAAAATGTCTTGAATATATGTAAAGGTATACATACATAGAATATGATAAAGATATTGTGAACAAAACATCATAAACAGAAACAAGAGCTTACACAATATGAAAAAATATACAAATCACAAGAGAAAGGAATACAAATTTAATTTTACATAAGTTACAACATGTAAGAATTTATAACAATGTAAGTTGTACATAACTAATAATTACTAAGATAATTCACAAGAAGATAAATTAATCTACCTATATCCCATGTAAACCATACCCTTCCCAACCATACCCTGTATTTATCTAAAAGAGATACCCAAGTCTGAGCATCATCTTCCATACACAGCTCTAAGAAACTAAAACCAATCCTATGCAGATGAGTATTACCCCTTAATGTCAACAGTAAAAAAAGGGGGTGTTGCCATCTTAAGATTACTTCCTTCTAAATGGGATAATGATGACTCCATGGGATCCTGTAGGGAAAAAAATTAAGGCAACAAAATTTCTAGAGGGGACCAGCTGTAACATTTGTAGTTAGTCTCTGTATGGCAGGATATGCTTGACTGAAGTTTTATCTGAACCTCTGGCCACAGTGTAATGAGAAGGTGCACTGTTTCAGCTAGCTAGGCTGGAGTTGTCTCAAGCATTACAGTCCCAAACCGGTTTTGGGGTAATGTTTGTATTCTAGATGCATCGAATTGCATCAAGTGGAAACAATGAAATAAAGCCCCATCTTCTTTCCAAAAGTTCAAAGATTGCTGTTAGGGATTGTTATTGTTCCTTGTGGAAAACTTAAACATTAATATCAACATAAACATTTCAACTTTTATAGGTATGCATACTGAGAAAGGAAACATTAAGCATGAAAGTAAGTATGAGGAAAATTAGGATTTCACTCCGAAGCCTCTATCACACTTCCTATTAATAACCGATCAGTTTCATCATTGCCTTGTGCTAGAGGACTTGGCAGGCCCGTGTGGAATCTGATGTGTGAGATATATATAGATATAGATAGATACAGATATAGATATAGAGATAGAGATAGAGATAGAGATAGAGATAGAGATAGAGATAGAGATAGAGATAGATAGATATAGATAGATATAGATAGAGATAGATAGAGATAGATAGATAGATAGAGATAAATAGAGATAGAGATATAGAGATAGAGGTGATTTTATTTATATATATGATGGTTTTATTTATATATATACTTATACATATATATATATTGTATATATATAATGAGTCCTATTCCTGATAGTTTCTTGTAATTGTATAAACAATGAAGTAAATTCTGTGTCATCAGGAATAAATTCCACAGTCTCAATGTGTAACATGTCTCTCTGCATATTGAGAATCAGTAACTATATTGAGAGGTTTTGTAAAATCCATATGTACTATGAGAATGGCATACAATTCTGCCTTTTGTACAGAGTTATAAGGGCTTTGAACTACTTTACTTATATTTCCTGACTTATACCCTGCCTTATCTGCTTTGTTTGTATCAATGTAGAATGTAGGAACTCCAGAGATAGGTGTTTTTCTTACAATGAGTGGAGGGATCCAAATTATTTTCTTTATTATTTTAATTCTCTCACTTTTGGAGTAATCGTTTCTAATCATTCTCAAAAAGTTACTGTAAGCTCTCTGCCAATATTCATTATCTTTTCATAAGGAGGAAATTTCCTCATTTGTTAAAGATACTATAATTTCTGCTGGATCCCTTCCTGTCAGTTGACGAAGTCTTAATTTACCTTTTAGGATCAAATCAGAGATCTTTTCTATGTATGCTTTTAGTTTTTTATTCTATTTATATGGTAGAAATATCCATTCTAATGTGATATCCTCCATCTGCATCAAAATCCCTGAAGGATGTTCTCTAGATGGTAATAACCAGAATACTAGATTTGGATCCACACGGTCCACATGTGCTTCTAATATCCTCTTTTCTACCCATTCTAATTCCTTTTCAGCCTCAGCTGATAGTATTCGTGGACTATTCAAGTCTTTGTCCCCTTTTAGGGTTATTTTTAAGTTTTTCAAATCCTGCCCTTCTACTCCAACAATGGTTTGTAGTTGAGAAATCTCTCCTAATAATTTTTGAAGTCATTAAGAGTCTGGTAGCGATCTCTCCTGATCTGTACTTTTTGTGGTCTAATTTTCTGTAGACCTATTTTATATCCTAAGTAATTGATAGAATCTCCTCTTTGTATTTTTCAGGTGCAATTTGTAATCATCAGCGAGGTAAACATTTTTTCTCAAACATTTTTTCTAATATTTCTACTTTAGAATCAGCCAACAATATATCATCCATGTAATGGTAAATTATGGATTGTGGAAACTGTTTTTGAATTATTTCCAAAGGTTTTTGCACAAAATATTGGCACAGGGTGGGGCTATTTAGCATTCCCTATGGCAAAACCTTCCATTAATGTCTCTTCACCAGCTGAGAATTATTTTATATAGGGACCATGAAGGCAAATTTTTTCTTATCTTTTTCTTGTAAAGGTATAAAGAAAAAGCAATCTGTTAAATCAAAAATTATGGTAAGCCATTATTTAGATATCAGAGAAGGCAAGGGTGTTCCAGGATGTAGATATGCCCAGCATTTAGCTGTTCCTGAACCAGGTTTTCTAAAGCCTCTAGCTTCTCAGAGGTCATAGGCCATTGCCCTACCCAGACAGGTTCACCTGTTAGCCATATTAAGGGTAGGGCCTTTGGTTCCTCTGTTAGTTTGGCACTTGTATTCTGTTTTTGTACAGCCTGGATATGTGGTGTCTGTCTTGAATAGTACTTTACAATATTTTTTTTACAACCATGAGTTTGTTTATCTAATACTGTTCATATAATAGATATGAACCATGAGTTCATATGTTAATCTGTGTATTCCATTGCTGCAATAGATCATAAACCCATTAATTTATTGCTACATCAGCCACATATGGTCTCAACCTTCCTCTCTGTCCTTCTGGTCCTATACGTTCAACCCATCTCATGCTCTGTTTTACCTGAGATATGGTTCCAACCCTAAGAAATGAACATTTGTCTCTTGCAGGGGCCATCTTGGAGGCCAAGATTTATTAGTCATAATGGTCACATCAGCGCCCGTGTCAAGGACCCCCCCCACTAATGTGTTATTTGTTCTTATTCTTAATTTAGCCCTTTGAACATTTATGGAAGTTTGACAAATATACGGGGTTTTTTTTTTGTTTCCTCCATTTATGTTTGAATCATCTTCCATAACTAATCTGTCATCCACAGCAATATGCTTTTTTTACAATAGGCACTGGATTTTCTAATTGTCCTGGGGAAAATTTTCCTCTGCAGTGACTGGAAATGTCCGGACCACCTTTGACATGGAGACCTTCAAGAGCCCCCCCCCCCCCAAGGAGTTTCCTAATTTTAAAGGGTTTCCTTGCTTGTCTCTGGTCGATGTACATTCATTGGTCCAGTGTCGGCCTTTGCCACACCTTCTACATAATCCAGAAGGCTGAAGCCTTCTGGTTGATTTATTCTTAGGAGTGTTATTTCTAGGAATGCTTTGCCTACAATTTCTTCTTAGGTGTCCCATTCTACCACAATTAAAACATCTGGCATTTTGATATCTTTTCAAACCTTTGGAGCTCGTTTCTCCTACCCAAGCTTTTGGGTCTCCACAGTTAATACATCTGTTATCCTGATGTCTTCTCAAACCTTTGGTTATCGCTTCCGCTACCCATGCTCCAGTGTCAAGGTCATTATACTCAATATTGGCTGTATACAGGATCCATTGAGCCAGGAGGTTCGCAGGTGTCTGGCAGCAGGAGATCCTTCGGATCCTGGTCCCTGTAGAATAGTTCTTAACAAAACTAACGAAAGTGAAATTTTTGTTAAATGGAGGAGTCAAACGAGCCTTGTGTAAAATGGTGGGACCACAGGGCCAACAGATCTCGCCTCCGCTAGTGTTGGGAATGACTGGCACTGAGGGTTCTGCATGAAGTCTCAGCACAACGTGGTGGGATGGGCAGCAGCGGCAGTGTGTGCAGTCTCAGGGCCACTGTGGAGATAAAGGAGTTGCAGCCCAGACGCAAACATCCCACTAGCTGCAGTGTGTCCTGCTGGTTTAGTCAAGGGACCTTGCCCCTATTCTGGTTTGGATCAGCAGTAGTGGTTGCAATGGCGCCAGCAGGCAGTGGGTGGCAGCAGCGGGCACACGTGAACATTTGCTGGAGCAAAGAAACTGCATCTCAGATGCATAACTAGCAGACCATGGGGGCTAGGGAGCAGGGAAACTGCAAGTGATTGCCGAATAGCTGGGGGGGTGGGGAGATTTACGGTACAGATGCCGCCACCTAGGTGAAACCTAATTTCCAAGAGCCTGTGAATATCTAGATGCCACTTCTGACACCAGATATCAGGGGGATAAATAAGGATCTGGAAGACAGATAAGCTGATGGATGTTTATTCAGGGAGAAATCACACCAGAAACAGATGACCACCACAGGTTCCCTTCCCAAGGATGACTCTTAATGCTCTCTGTTTCCAACCAGGAAGCAAGAGAGTGAGCTGGGGTCTGGGACCCCAACCTAGTCCCCCCAACTAACACCAGCACCTGTCTTTCCCCTGCCCCAATGGCCATGGTCAGTGCAACAGGTGTGGGTGGGGTGGATATCTCACTACATAAGTGGGGCTGGCCAACAGAGAGAAAAATTGGAGAAAAGGAGAGAAAAGGGATCTCAGAACAAGAAACGGAGGATAGGAGGACTTCTCGGGGCCAGCCACACAGCCACACAACCAGACATGAAATAAGAAGGAAAGAAAATACAGAGAGAAATAGAGAAAGTAAAATCCAAGAGACAAAAGGTAGATGAGATATTTTAAAGTTAACAAAAGTTGTCAAGATACAAGCCAAGATAAGGCCAGGCATTTATAAGTAGTAAGACTCCTGTTTTATTTAGGAGCTTGGTGCAGGAATACAAAGAATTAAGAGAAAAGAATAAAAGCCAACAACATCTGACCCTTCTAACTGACTGTGAATATTACATGACAGAATATTTCTGGAATTTCTCAGGACCGCAGCCAGAGGTAAAGTACTAATAAATAGCATACATGCATAACTTGTTCCTCCTTCAACCTGAGAAGGGATCCTTCCTCGTGCTTTGGCTTCAAGCTCCACAACTTGGGGCAATAAACATATTCAGCAGAAAAAGCAAACTAAGAAAAACCAGTCAGTAGGCATGTCTGTAAGCAGGTGTTTTCTGTCCCAGCAGGTCCCACAGACCTTGAGCCCTCAAAGACTTGAACCTCAGAGCCCTTGAACTCTGATACTGTTGGCAGCTGGCTAGGGCTCCTTATTGGCTAGCTCCGTCTTAATTATCAACCCGTTTCTATTAATCTATATATTTCCATGTGATTTTATCCTACCAGAGAAAGGTCCAGGGACCTGTTACTCCTCTGGCATTCTACATGGCAACTGCTCTCTGCCTACACCTCCCAGAATCCTCTTTATCTCCTAGACCCACCTATCTTCTATCTTACTACCCTATTGGCCACAGTGTTTTATTCACCAACCAATAAGTTGATGAATTTACAGTAATACTTCCTCTCTGATTTCAATTTCAATCTTCCTTGTAGCTGAGGCTCAGTTCAAAGATGCCTGCTACAGCAGATCTAAGCGCGTCCACGTGTATGCTAGACGTAGAGTCCGTTAACACAGAACTTCAAGAGGAAGAAATAGGTATGTATTTGAATCAATAAGAATCAAACTAACAGGGCAGAGAGGAGTTTCACTGGGGTTTTACAGAGGAGCAGATGCTCTGTCTGTAACAGAGCCTGTTACAGGGCCGGGGCTCTATGCAAGTAGAGATGCCTGGGGGATTCTGGTATATTAGTTACTCTGCTAGAGTATACAGTACTCTAGTATTTCTGGGCAAGAGAAATGAACAAGGAATCAATTAGAAGAACCTAAAGTATATTTTTGTTTAACTGGACTTTTAGGTTTTGATTCTTCTGTTTGTTTTTGTGCGTGCGTGTGTTCCTGTGTACTTGCTAGGCCACTATCTGGGTGTGGGGGGGGCGATGAGGGAGATGCTTGTGTGTGTGTGTACTTGCTAGGCCACAATCTGGTAATCTGCACTCTGATGAGTTACAGCAATTGCAGTAGAAATGCTCAGTATGTCCCAGAGTGAAGGAAACTCTAATAGCACAGCTTTCAATGTGTACAGCTAAGAAAGTTCCCAGTGGGGCTGGAGCCTGTGAGGCTGGTTCCAGTGTGATTCAAAGGACAGGTGGGGAGGGGAGGTGTAGTGGGAGGCTGAACCCCAACACAAGCAAATCCTCTGCCATTTCTGGTTTGTGGTAAATTATGGAAACAAAGAATCTTGAGTTTCTGTTAAATTGTCTTTTGTATTTGAAAACTGTCTCGTTCTTTTATTTTTATTACTTTTTCCCTCTTTCCTTACTTCAAGTTTTGTTTGCTTGCTTGCTTGTTTTAGTGAAAGAATATGGGCCTCCTGGTTCATAATTACCAAAAAAAAAAAAAAAAAAAAAAAAAATCAAGGTCATGAAGAATGTAGATGTTAGCCAGGCATTGGTGGCACACACCTTTAATCCCAACACTCAAGAGGCAGAAGCAGGCAGATCTCTTAGTTCAAGGCCAGCCTGGTATACAGAGCTAGTTCCAGGGCTCCAGGGCAGGCTCCAAAGCAATACAGAGAAACCCTGTCTCGAAAATCCAAAAAAAAAAAAAAAAAAAAAAAAAGAGAAGAAAAGGAGGAGGAGGAGAAGAAGGAGGAGGGAGGAGGAGGAGGAGAAAGGTAGATGTTTTTCAGCTTAGTCACATAGCCCCATAACAGAAACCATTTTCATTCTCCACAGAGAAACACATACACGCCCCATATTTCTGTGAGACCAGTTAGCTCAGGCAGAGAATTTACCATACTGTTTGGGGTTTTGTTCTTGTTGGTGGAGGGGGAGGGGAGTGGTGGTTTTTTGATGCGTGTGATATTTTCTATAATAGACATTTAGGGTTTAGTTTCAGAAGAGAAGAACAAGTAAGGAAAGTAAACAAAGTCACATGTGCAATAAACAAATAACTTTCAGAAGTGAAAACACAATGGTTCCGGGGGAACTGTTGCATATTAACTTATCAAGGAAGAAAGAAAGAAAGAGAGAGAGAGAGGGAGGGAGGGAGGGAGGGAGGGAGGAAGGAAGGAAGGAAGGAAGGAAGGAAGGAAGGAAGGAAGGAGAGAGAGAGAGAGAGGGAGGGAGGGAGGGAGGGAGGGAGGAAGGGAGAGAGAGAGAGAGAGAGAGAGAGAGAGAGAGGGAGGGAGGGAGGGAGTGAGGGAGGAAGAAAGAAAGAAAGAAAGGAAGGAAGAAAGAAAGGAAGGAAGGAAGGAAGAAAGGAAGAAAGGAAGGAAGAAAGAAAGGAAGAAAGGAAGGAAGGAAGGAAGGAAGGAAGAAAGAAAGAAAGAAAGAAAGAAAGAAAGAAAGAAAGAAAGAAAGAAAGAAGGCATTGAGGAAATCTTGATGCACTGAATTCAGAGGACATCTTTGTTTAATGTACAATTGGAAAGAAAGAGGGTTGAGAGGTTTCTATGGACCTAAAATTCAAAGGACATTGTATGCTGTCCCAGAGACTTTGGGGACCCTACACTAGGCAGATAACTCCATGGGAGAGCCGGGTGGGTTCAGAGAAAGAGCGAAAAGTCCAGCTTTGGCCAGTTTCCTAAAGAGAAAGAGAAGCAGAGCACGAAGAAGCTCAGATCTTCCCAGACTGCTTGGCTGCAGCTCCACGGGTGACCACACAGAGTGGAGTTCTGGAAGGAAAACACATGGTCTCAGTAAGGAAACACTTCCTCCTGCCACCTGGTTAGCATGGCTTTAGGTGGACCAGCCTTCCTGAGGGGTGGTCTCTTGGCCAGGTGAGTGACAGACACACCAGGACTAACTCTTTTGACAGGACACAATAGTGTGTCATGTCTACCCAGGACAAGAAGCAGATTCTGTTCAATTGACAAGAGGAATTGGCCTTCAAGGGAGTCCTGATATCTCCAATGGCCTCAAAGGTTACTATAACATCCCCTGCTCATCATAGCCCAAAATTATTTACATTATAGGCTCAACCTGAGGAACTAATAAAATGTGATTCTACCATGAAAATGTACAGGTCCATTTTTAAAGCTTTTCAGCAGACATGTTTAGTGTTGGTTACACCCTCATGCACAACATCCAGGCAGAGAGATTACTTAGGAGAAAAGAAACAACAGCTCAGTCACTTCTGAACTCTGGACTGGAAAGAATCAGAGACATCGGTTTCAAGTATAATTGGATCTGCTCACCCTTGCCCCTCTGTTTCTAACTCTGCTCTGTCCATTTCTGTCTCCTGTCCTCCTTGGCTTAAGCATCCAAGTCCTCTCTCTCCTTAGTGTCAACTGAGACTCCCTGTTATCTTGGAATTTTGTGAAACTGAGCAAAATATGGGGGTTAAAGTCAGCTGGAGGTTTTTGGTTTGTTTGTTTGTTTTCCATAGACAGGGTTTGTCTGTGTGGACTGGAACTCTCTTTATAGATCAGGCTGGCCTCAAACTCATGAAAATACCTCTGCCTCTGACTCTGAGTGCTGGCACCAAAGGCATGTGCCACCGTTGCCCAGACAGCAGAAGCTTTTTTAAAATGTAATTTACATTCAGTAAGATATATTCATTGTTGTACATGTCCATGAATTTTCAGAACATGTACAACCATGAAGTCTCCATCATAGTCAAGCTATAGACCCAGGCCCCACCCCAGTACCCCTGTGCCCTTCTGCAGACGCTCCTTTCCCCTATACCCAGCCTGTGGGACCCTTGCTTTTTCTGCTCTTACACACTTGCTTTTTTAAGAACTCCATGCAGCTGGATCCTTTGCAGTAATAATGCATTTGAGATCCATGCACAGTGCATTCAACAGCAGTGTGTCAGATCCTGAATACGGTTTTCCTTCTTGGTTTTCTAGCACATTTCCTGCAGGAAGAGTTACTTCTTGACTTTGTTGTCTTTCTGGTTTTGTAATAGATTGGTCTGTTGCAAGTCCTGCTTATAATTGTAAATTTTGTTTAAATATTACTAGGCAATATTTTGCTTGGTCCAAATATGATTCCGATGCACTCCTTCAGTCCTCCATATGCATCATTGTTTTTCGGGAGCATGGGTTATCCCTACTTTTGCTACTAGATCATTTCATAAATATATTCCACAAAACCACCTAGTTGTACTGGGCCCCCAGCCAGCCCCAGTCGTCCCAGGCCTTGAAGCTTGTGTGGTTGCCCCGTTTGCTGTATTAGCTGAAGGACATGGGGTCTTTTCTCAGTTACTGCTCACGCTCCCTTTTTTGTTATGACTTGTAGGAGTTACTGCTAACTGTAGTCATAGTTCTCAGGGCCCTGTTTCCTTGCCCCCTTCATCAGCCTCCTTGTGTTTTACTTCCTGTGACTCTTACTCCACCATGATGTACTGATCCTGCCGTGTATGCTTTGGGTCAGTTACTGTCTGCTCTTTCATGATGTAAACATTTTATTGCCGCTCTTATTCTCCACGTGACTGCTTTAATAGCTACTGTAAGTTCTGTGGTAGCTTCTGCTGCTGCATTGATTCAACAAGTACATACAGCATATCACGTAACTTCTCTTTCCAACGATGTCTTTGGCCTTGTTTACTCAAGAATCTATAGATAAAGGATTAGTCTATAGAATTAACATTTTGGAAGAGGAATACTCTATATGGGAACTCAGATACAAAACATCAAGGTTAGACTTTCTGTGGCATGCCACTCTAATTACACATGGGTCTGTGTTACTCCTTTGCCATATAATGGCTCTCAATACACTTGGAATCAGATTTAGGCTCGTATTAGAGGTATTTGTAACAACACAGATATAAATTTTAAAATGCACACTTTACATGATCAAATATCTACTATTTCACAAGCCCATAAAAACATCACCAGAAGAGGTAATACTTCGGGTCTTTTAAAGTCTATTACTAGTTATGTCTCTTTTGGTTGTTTTTGGAATTACAGATACATAGATAGAGACATACTCCTTTTTATATTGTTATTCTGTTAATACATAGAATTTCATTTAGGTAGTTCATTATAGTTAGAAAGAGAGAAGATAGATAGATAGATAGATAGATAGATAGATAGGATAGATAGATGATAGAACAGAGAGAGAGAGAGAGAGAGAGAGAGAGAGAGAGAGAGAGAGAGAGAGGTAGAATAGGGTCAATTATAGCCATCTCAGTCCCAAACTCACTATTTAGGCAAGACAGGCCTCACCCTCCTGTGTGTTAGAATCACAATTCTCTGACACTTTGATTTTGTTTTCCTTTTTGTTAGGATTATGGTTCACTAAGTTCTACACAGGTATATTCTTACACAACTAAATCTATGGGAAATTGTTGTTGTTGTTTCAACTTCACTTTCACTCTTTCTGTTTCTTGCTCCATCACTGGAAGACTCCATAGGAAAAGTTCTGTTTCCCTTTTCTTCAGTCTTCTGTGAGCCTAGGACCTCACTTATGAACCAGGACCTTCTGTGAAAGGCATTTGCAGTGGAGGAGTACAAACCAAATCTATGCATGATTCTGAAATAAATGTGTCTTTTTCCCTAAAATATTCTTGATATTGATGTTCTCATATTGTTGTTTTCAGCTAAAAGGCTCCAAGGAAAATATCTCAGAATCGCCTCTGCTGAGTCTTCTGTTAAGCTTTACTGCTGCTCTGCAGTGATCGCGGTCCTCGCTGTAGCTGTAATTGCACTTCCTATTGCTTTCTTATTGTCGGGTAAGTGACTCGTTCTCCAAATTCTGCAGCATTCTGACTGACCACATTTACATTGTCAGTTAGACTTATAAACTTCTACTGAGAGGGAGGACTCACTCTAGGAAGGACTCTAGAGAAAACACACCAGAAATTCCTGTTCTCTGGGAACTTAGGGTCTAGCAGGAAGATGCAGAGAAGGGACAGCACAGGCTGTGCTGTGCACAGGACAGTGACATTCAGCAACCTCTAGAGTAGTGGTTTTCAATCTTCCTAATGCTGTGAACCTTTAATACAGTTCCTCATGTTGTGATGACACCCGCATAGTATTATTTTTGCTGCTACATCATAACTGTAATCCTGATACTGTTGTGAATTGTAATGTAAATATCCCGAGACATACATCCACCTCGAGTATGTATTCAAGGCAGGGAACAAGGAGAGGAAAACACTCACAGGAGACTGCTACAGCTAAAGAGAAGTGAGAGCAGTGAAGAGAATAACCATTGGGAAAGGCACGGAAAACCGCACACCCCATGACTCATGCCTTAATGTCTTCAACCACGGTCTGAGAATACTAAATAAAAAGTTCCAGAATCTGTGATTCCTAAGCTTTTAGTTATAGACTGTTCTGGATAATGTGATAAAATCTTGAACAATTTTGCTGTCATAGCTGGAAAAATGTTTCAGGATATTGTTCTATAAAATCACTTCAACCCCATCAATGAATAGTGCCCACATATCTAACGAGACAAACATGTGACAAAAAGTCTTGGTCAGTGTAACCTAACCTATGCCATAGATCAGCAAAGAGCCTGACAGGTACTCTCACTGCCGGTTACGTTTGTCCTTCTCACAGAAGTCTCATAATCCTGGATCTGAGAACTGAGAACAGCTACAAAATATTCTCCCTCACTAATGAAGGGGGCCTGGTATTTATATTTCTCATCAAGTCACACGTTTCCTGGAACTCACTAGACCTTTGAAAGAGCAATGCATTTGTTCTTAACTGTTCAAGTAACAAAAAGAAGAATGTCTGTTGTGCATCTAAGCTGTCCTCTAAAACCATTCAGAGCTTACACACACACACACACACACACACACACACACACACACACACACACACACACACGACACAACATACCCATTCATATGTGTATATCATCACTCTACTACAATAGAATCAGACAAAAACGCCACGCAGCTTCATTAACATGCCACTCAAGCGGTTGTCTGGCTCCAGACTATCACACCTAACTCCCACAGGGTTAGGATAGCCACTCTGAAGTTATGGCTTTAGACTTCATACGTCTGTTAAGTGAACTATTGCAGAGTTTAAACTAGAAAAGTGGTGCTATTCATAACTTTCCCACAACGTATGCACCCCTTGCTGCACCCTGTCCGTCCTCATCACCTTACACCACTCCCCCTTGTTCTCATTTCTGTGTTACACCACGCCCACACTCACAGTGGCTTACACTGTACATTGTAAGATACAACTGCACATGACATGGTATAGGGGTCTCTTTCATTCTCAGTTTGGGTGACCTCTCTTAATATACTTTCCCAGTCCACACACTCTGATACAAAAATTTCATTTTTCTTTAAGGCTGAAAAATTATTCAGTTTTGGATGTGTTCTACATTTTCATTATGCATTCATCAGTAGATTGGCTTCCAGGCGAGGTCCATTTCTTTTTATTGTAAATAGGGCAGCAATAAGCATGGTAGGATTTGTTCTCTCCATATATGTTCAGGAATGGCATAGATGGATCGATCACATGATAGGTAAATTTTTTTCATTTCTTTTAGGAACCTCTATCTTGGCTGTATACTTTTGTACTCCTACCAGGAATAAATGTGTCCCTATTTCTGCACATGGTTCTAGCATCTGTTGCCATGTTTCTTCATGACACCCATCCTGACCAGCTTTAACAAGAGTCAGCTTTTGTTTATATATATTTAATGTATGTGGAAGAGTCATAGGAAGACCTTGATCAGAGTTTTGGTATGGAAGACCTATATTGACCATGGCGTATGTTGCAGGCTGGCATTTCTCTATAATAAAATCCAGGCGAGGGAGAAGTTTGCTTTCTTTTGTCAAGAGAAAAGGAGCATGTGAAGGTGGGTTATGGGAAAGGAAGATTCAGAATTATAGCAATCTTTAACAGTCCTAATGGTTTTAAGACCTATGATTTTGTACAGGCATGGTGTGTTTAGTCCCAGCACTCAGAAGGCACAGCCAACAGGATTACTACAAGCTCCAGACAAGTAGAATCCACAGGGTGAGATCCAGGTCAGGCAGGAAACATAGTGAAATTCTGTCTCCAAACACAAAATACAAAGATGAAAAATAAAACATTTCCTCCTAACCCCACTGAAAGACTCTGGATTTCAGACCCTTACGCTAGGAGGGGGTCTCCTAGGAATCCGTAAGAAAAGCTACTGACCAAGCACACAGCAAGCAACTGAGATTTGGATGGCTAACCAAAGACAGGAGACTTTCTACATTTCAGGGTCAAAGAAACAGTTGGCCAGTAAGAGCCCTGAATCTTGCATTGGCAGCTGCCCAGAAAAGTGGATTGGATTTGGAAGTAAATGTTTTTACTTTTCTGAAGACATGGAAAACTCAACATTTAGCCAGAACTTCTGCATGGAACAAGAGGCCAATATAGCTCTATTTAACAACATGTCGGAGCTGGTAAGAAAGCAATCTGGAATTAGTTTGTTGTTTGTTATGCTGAGTGTGTAATTCCTTGAAATAGGGAACTTAAGGCTGAAACATGATAAGGTATCCTACCCTAGGCACTGGGGACAAGGGGACACATTAGTGTGTGCCATTTACTGGTTTATTGTGTCTTACTGGAACCCTGAGATATTTCAGAGACATTCAATCGTGTGGAGTTCGTAGTCAATATATAACATCAGACATACAAACTACTGAGACACCTGGTGGTCTTCATTCGTGTGGGCAGGTGTTGTATCCTAAAGGTGACAACTGTTAATAATTGCAAGGACAGGTTTACCAAGGGACTTTCCCAGCCAGGGAGGACGGCCAGTCTTCAATGTACTTTGCATTATAGATGAAAAGGCATCCACTGAGAATTGAGGGTGCTTATAACCCCAAAATCTGTGACCTTCTGTTACACCCTGCTAACTTCCCAAAAGGAGGTTATAGAGCAGAGACCCAAGAGTCATCTGAAGCAAAGAGACTCAAATATTTTCTTTCTATATTTCATGACAGGATTTCCTGAATAGATACAAGGGAGATTTTGACCACTGGATTGGCCTGCACAGAGAGTCAACACAGCACCCTTGGATGTGGACAGACAACACTGAATATAACAAGCTGTAAGTTTGGAAGCCACTTTTCCTTCTACTTGGATCATGTGTTGTGTTTGTGTGAGTTATGGCTGTAAGACAGGAAGCATGACTCGTGTGGAGTCATCTGTACTAGGAAGGTAGAGAAATATGCCCTTAAATTGCGGGAGAGCCTCAGAGGTAGGGTGCATGCTTATATGCAGAGCCATTTCCCAGCAAACTCCACACCTTACAAATGTAAATCCTTTGGATGCTCTCCCAATTACTGGCCATCATTTTTAAAGCTTTCACTTGAAGTGTGATTTCACTTGAAGTCTTTAGCATGGTGATGGCATCTGGGGTAGATGTGGTCAGCTCCATCACCAATTGAAAACTCTTCCTTGATGAGAAACACCCTTGTGAGATGTAGACAGAACCTAGGATGGGCAGTGGGGGCTCTGAACCCCAGGAAGCCACTGCAAACTCATGGGGTGAGACTTGTAATTTCACTGTGTGCACAGCTGCAGCTGTCACAGAAGCAGAGACTCCAGGTTCCATTGGGAATCTCCTCTAAAGTCTCATCACCAAAGAGCATTGAGACAGCTCCTGGAAGTGAGCATAGTCATTTCAAATGGAGCCATTTCACTGGAACAGTAAAACACAGACCCAGTCAGATCAAACATTAAAGACCGTTCAGAAATTTACTAAGAATTGGATTTTTCCCACATTCATACATGTGTAAAATACTTCAAGACAGAATTGAAAATCACCCTTCTGAGGCCACCCATGGCAGCAATTCATTTGAACGTGACATCAAGCACATCAAGACAAATGCCTTCTACACAGGGTCAACATGGAAGAATGACAGAGGTGTAGTGTTGAAACTGAACCCCCAAAATTTAAGGGATGCTAGGTCTAACTAGTACAGGTGATTCCTCATGGGCTCTGTCTTTCTTTGATTCTTATTACAAATAAGCAGTGCAGATTGGCAAAATTTCATTGCTGTATTGAATCAGTGTCAGCCTCTGCAGAAATTTTGTTTGTTTGTTTGATGTTTTAGGGTTCCTATCCGAGGAGAAGGAAGATATGCCTACCTGAGTAACAATGGGATCAGCAGTGGCAGGGGCTACATGAAGAGGAAGTGGATTTGTAGCAAGCCACAGCTACCCTTTACAAGAACCAATGATTTTAAAACCAGCATAGGGGATGTACCAAAGCATACCTGAGAAAGAGGTGCTCTGCGACCTGTTATCTACAGTTGCTACTCCACTCCCGATCTGCTAAAATCATTATCAAAAGCCAATGATAACATGTGTTGACAGTAAATATGAAATCTCAGAGGATTATACATAAGGATTCTTGGGAAAACATGGGTTCTAAATTAAATAGATATTTGAGTAAAAACCTAAAGTATAATCATATCTGTATTAGTGAGCTCCACTTTTATGACCAGATATGAAAATCATTTCTTTGTTCCTTGCTTTAAAAACAGGGAACCTAAAAAATGTGGAGAGATTGAATCCATGGAAATGATTCTTTTACAAATTCAATAATCAACACAACAGAAGTGATATCTAGACAGTATTAAAGCCAATACTGTCTACTATGTGATTAATACATCATGAATATTATCAAAATGTTTTTACACTTACTCTTCAACGTTCCTTTTTTAATTTCTGTGAACCAAGAACATGATCAAAGAAAATGCCATTTTGCTTATTTCAACTTTTTTGAGACTTTCATACATGAGTATGACATCCAAACTTTATTCTTTATTAGGTTCATTTCAAATCAGGCTAGTTTGAAATGAACCTAATAAAAACTATGGTGGTTAATTACTGAATCTCTTTAAAAGCATTGGGTGCCAATTTTACAATCATTTACATACACTTGAATTTTAAGAACAAAGTAATTTAATTTTTTGATGTGCTATACTGTACTGATGAGTCCTAAAAAGGACGAAATAACAGATCAAAAGCCTGTCTTCTGTCATCTCTGTCTTCCTACTTTACTAAGCCTGGTGACTTGAGTTCAACCTGGACCCACAAGATAGAAGGAGAAAAACAACCCCAGCAAATTGTCCTGTGATGCTCTCACTTAGGATGTACCTATACACACATATACACAAAAATAAACAATACAAATTTTTAAGTTTGTCTTTTATAGAGACTGTGTCTGTTGTGTTTGTTTTGTTATTGCTGCTGCTGTTATTTAGTTTTTTGTTTGTTTGTTTTTGTTTTTAAGATAGGATCTTACTATGTAGCACTGGCTGTCCTGGAAGTCACTATATAGACCACACTGGCCTCAAACTCACAGAGATCTGTCTGCCTTTGACTCCTAAGTGGTAGGATTTAAGACATGGCTCAGCATATCTGGCAATGACTGTCTGTCTTGAGTCTATATTTTTATCATTAGATAAACACAAGCATATCTCATTTAAGAAAATACATTTCTCAGTGCTCTGGTCCTACTTCATTTAGCCTTTTTTTTTTTTCTTTGTTTCAAATAAACTAACAAAAAAGTTCTATTGTTACTCACTTTTGTATTTCTAGAGACCAGCACAGTGTGTCAACACAGGAGTGTTCAAATCATATTCATACGGGAGGTAGGGTCTCAGGACTGTGGTTGTAAGATTTCACTGTTGGGTTGTATTCAGTAAGTTCTTCATGCATTAACCTACTTGTCTTCAAAATAATCAGAAAAACAAATGTCTCTATATTATTAAGCTGTGTGTGGTCGTTGTGAGACAGAATACTCACCCAAGATATTGAGGGCATAACAGACCAAAGGACAGATATCATCAAACACAGACTTGTTGAACGTAGAGTTTTATTGGGTTTATTTACAGAAATAGGAGTGAGGGATGAGGGCTTTAATACAAGGTCAGAACTGACACTGATGCCTCATCACCAAAGTCCACTCCAGCATGAATGACCGACCGTTCACAAAAGCTGCAACCTTGGAACACAGCGAACAGGCTTCCGGCACCTCACTGGGTAAGAGAATGTCTGTCTTAGTTACTTTTGCTGTGGAGAGACACCGTGACCAAGGCAACTTATAGAAGAGAGTTTCTTGCAAGCTTGCCTAAAATTTCAGATGCTGGGGAGCATGGCAGCAGGCAGGCAGGCATGGTGTTGGGGCAGAGGCTAGGAGCTTCAATGTTGAGACAACAACCAAGAGGCAAAAGGGGGGCACTCCCTGGGGATGGTGTGGACTTTTGGAACACAAACGCCATCGACACAGCTACGGAAATACAGCCACACATCCTCCGACAAGGTCATACCTCCTCTAACAAGGCCGTACCTCTTAATTCTGCCCAGGTTCACCCATGGTAGATCAAGTTCACATGCATGAGCCCATTCATTCATACATGACCACACTCATTCAACTCACTACAGTGTCCTTTCCTGGATATCAGTTGGTCTCTGCCTCTTCTGGGCAATGCTGCTGGTCTATGCTTCTTCTGAGAGTGACACTTGGCAGTCACTTACTGCCTAAATATTCATGGGGAGGAGGGACGTCGTGAAGCTGGTCGGTTTGAGGAAGTTCCTGAAGCTATTTTGAATGGTTTAACATTTCATCCTCCTTCAAGTTTGGAATGTTCTCAGAGGAAACTGCAACACTACAAGATTAACTCACAAAAAGGAATTTGATTGATACTATGATCCTAGCTGGTATAATCTTCATGTGCAAACTGGCTTCTAAATCACATACCAAGAGAATTATATTCTCCTATTTATAATCTACTACCTTGACAAATTTTGTAGCCCCTTTTTCAGGGTTACTTCATATGCAAAACGGGCCAAAGGAGGTAGCATTACAAACTTATCCATGACTGTCTCACCAGAATCAATAAATCTGCAAAGCCTAGTATAGACAGAAGTTTCTGTCCTGTCTGGTCCCATAGCCATGTAGGCCCAAATAAACACACAGAGGAGTCAATTATAAACTGTTTGGCCAATGGCACAGGCTTCTTTTGGGCTAGCTATCTCTTCCTTGTTAACACATTTCTTATACTCTGTATATCTCCACGTGGTCTTGGCATACCAGTGATGCCCGTGCCTCTTGCTTCCTGGGCAGCTACATGGCATCTCCCTGACTCCACGTACTACATTTCTCTGTGTGGATTTCCTGCCTGGCTAACTCCTGCCTGTCCATTGGTTAAACCCTTCAAAAGGTGTCTTGGCAAAGGCATATCTTCACAGCATACAAAAAGGTTATTCCCAACAATGTCTAAACATAATATCAGCTATAGAATATATTTTATTAGGACTGGTCCTTTTTATGCAATAACTAGAGGCTACAGCATATACAAATTAAAGAGGTTATTTTTCCCTTTTATCTCTAAGTGCTAAAATTTAAGCAAGTGTGAGTTCCCTTACCCCAAAGGGAAACTCATTAGTTCACCAAGTTGGACATTGCTATAATTATTATGTTTGTCTAATAAGGACTTCCTTTCTGGGGTGAGCAGAACTGTGTGTGTGTGTGTGTGTGTGTGTGTGTGTGTGTGTGTGTGTGTGTCTTGTATGTCAATCTGTTGTGATGGTTAAAATTACATTTGAAGTTTAGACTTAACTATGCTTGAGAAACCAAAAAGCAAAGCAGTGAGTGCTTCTCACGGGTAAGCCTCTAGTTTATACAGGGTGTATACCCTACTGCAACACATTGTGTATGTCACTTGGATTTATAGAAAAACATGGATGTTTTTAATGACAGTCATGTAACTTCACCACCATCTTGATTAAGATAACCACATGATATATACCAACTAAGGAGTCAAAAAGAAACATCCAAAATATTTGGGAGTAAAATAAAATTTTATATGATAACTCTTGTCCTAAAAATAAAAAACAACAGGTAAGTACAAAAATCATAAAGAAAAGGTTTATAAGATTTATAAACAACGTGTGTTTAGTGAGTAAGATATTAAAGCTACACCTGCATACACTTAATATGCAAAAATTTAAAAGTTTTATACATGGGGAAACATAAGCAATTCTCTCTTTTACCTTTATAATGTTCTTTGATAAAATGCCACCAAAACAACTTTAGAAAACAACACTAAAGGACTACAATAATTAAAGAAGTGAACACAAGGCTTTAACAATTTTTATTCCTCAAGGTAAAGATAAATGAAGTTTTGTTTGCTACGGGCCGTCACTCTGTTAAAAAAGGAAATTGCATAACTGGTCTTCTGGGTATCAAGTGTATTTTAAATGTCATAAGTTTTTTTAACTTTGGGAGCCCATTCTACATAGAGGGATATGCTCTCAGCTTAGGCACATGGGGAGAGGCTAGGCCCTGCTCCAAATGATATGACAGACTTTGAAGACTCCCCATGGAAGGCATCACCCTCCCTGGAGAGCAGAAAGGGGATGGGGTGGGGGTTGGTAGGAGGAAGGGAGTGTGCAGGAACTAGGATTGACATGTAAAACAAGCTCTTTTCAAATTTAAATTTAAAAAAAAATCAAAATAAATAAATAAATACCATAGGTTAAGCGAACATGTTTATCCTTGAAGTCTGGCTTGCCTTGTTCCAAAGACACTGGTTCTGATAATGTGTACTCTACAGGACTAACTCTGGTGAAACAATGACTTCTCTTAGAATAGTCAGAAGCTCAAAATTTAAAAACTTCCTGTGGATGTGTTCTAAACATAGATTTAATGATGCTTTTTATTATACTTAAATACATTTCCACCCAATATATTTTTCCAGGCCTCTGGGGGAAATATGTTTATGTTTTTTACTTAAAATTATCCTTGGGGAGTCCGTACCCTGTGTCTGTCTGGGGTTTGTCCTCAAGCCTCTCTCAAGTCCCTGGTCTCCCCTCCTCCTTAATTCTCAGATGTGCAGGGTTAACTCCATGCTCCCATTGGGGACAGTCTCCTGTGGGTGACTGCTTCACCTCTATCCTGAATCTACAGAATGTTGGGTAAGTCAGGGCAGGGAGTCAGGAGGAGCCCCAGCTCCTGGCAGAGAAGGTGAGGAGGGTGGGTGGTTAAAATTTTGCTTTGCAGCTGGGCTTGCTGGCCCACAGTACTGGGGGACAGCATCCAGTGGATGTCACACTCTCTGTCCCTAGTGGCATGAGACTAATTGCCTGTACAACTTGGATCGTAAGGCTTGGGGGTTGGATGGGGTGGGGAGAAGGGGGCTTTCCAGGCAGCTGCCTTCCTGTCTTTAGCAACAGGCAGTGTCGTTTTCTCTCACACGACTTTTTATGACACCCACTAGCTCCAGGAAATTGTGGCCTAGGCTGGGGATCCCCCTGGGCAGTCATGTGGTTCTGGACTGCTATGGACTAGCTTCCTAAAGAGAACGGCTGCAGGCTTGAGAGGCTGCACCGGCTTCTCCCAGCCTGCAGCTACCGAGTGTACAGGACCCCTACACACACTGACCCCCTACAAGGCCAGTGCTAGAGTGAGGAGTGGCCGCCTGCTCTCTTTCCCTTGGCCCTGCCCATTTGAATGTAGAGGTTGAGTAGTACTTTTCCCTCTGTGGGTCGGGGTGAAGATGTGCTTCAACCGCTGGTGTGGACACTCGACGTGCCACAGTTGCCCATTTGGGCTGTATGGTCATTATCCGGTAAGATGGTGATCTCATTGCCAAGTTCCTCCCACCTCCTGCCCACTGGCGAAGGAGCTCAGTGTCAGTGTCAGTATAGGTTTTCGCTTTAAGTGGAGAGCCACACCGCCGCCAGGTCTCAGCACAAGACCACTTCCTTTGCACAGAACGAGCTTCGAGCTTTGTTCAGACTACATGAATGTATTGGGAGTGGTGGGGAGGGGTCCAGGCCTTCCCCTGGGACGTGTGCCGGGGAGAGGTGATGGGTGCAGAATGTGGTTATTTCTGTACTGATGGGTAAGAGACTGTATAGCCTTTAATCCCAGCACTCAGGAGACAGAGTCAAGCAGATCTCTAGAGTTACAGATCTATATAATTATCTCTATAATGACGCCATGTTTAAACATACATAGTGTGCCCAGAGCTCACAATCTCTTCAGTTATAAAATATAAAATCAAACCCAGATAATAAACTCCCAACTTGAAATAATATTTCAAATAGCAGTTATACTGTGAGATAATTATTTTGATCCAGATGGTTCAGGAAATAACTCCATACATGTAATTCCTATACTCAATAGCTGTAGCCTAAGGCTTTGTACATCAGAGACTGCCTCCCTAAGTACCAGCTGATGCAGGACAAAAGGAGCCTGTCTCAGAGTGGGATGCTGTTATCCTTGGATCCCAACTCCAAAGACTAGGAGACAGGCCCAAGAGTTCCTAGGTGTAGCTAGGCATTGCTACTCCTAGATACCAGAGTTTTCAGACACAGCAAGAACTCTATAGCACAAAGTGGGACTCTGAGTCCTTAATCTATACTGAAACTAAACAAAAAGCATTTGAGACTTTACAAACAGCTCTTATTTCAACTCCAGATGTCTCCAAACCTTTTCATCTGTTTTCTAAGAAACAAAAGATGTTACCTAGACAGGTTTTAACCTACACTTTGGGACCATGGAATGCCTTGGTGCATACCTGCCCAAACAATTGGATCCTGAAGCTTCGGAATGCCCCACCTGTCTAAGAGTTATAGCAACTACTACTAGTCTAATGAGACCAAAACAAGCAAGTTAACTCTGGGTCAGGATCTTATACTCACAGCACTGCTGATGAGGCCCTCCTCTGAGGAACACCAGAACACTGGCTGTCTAATGCCGTGTGACCCAGTACCAGGCCCTACTCCTGAACCAGCCTCAAGGTGCTCATTCATGATTGTCTCCAGATGAAAGATTAAACCAGGTATGTGGGAGCTTCCCAAACCATAGAACAGGACTGACTGATCTGACTCAGGCTCTCAGATGGGGAAAGGGATAGTCCACTAACATGCACCCTGACAGTTGCTTTGCATTGCTATGGTGTGTGTCCATGATCTATAGAGACAGAGGGCTTTTAACTACTGGGGAAAAGGACATTTAAAACAAAGAGAAAATCTTGGCCCTCCCAGGAATTTTGGCTTCCTCTGTGAAGCACAAAACCTTCTAAGTCAAAAAGTAACAGGGCCGCTGGCCTGGCTGCCTAACAAATGGCCCTAAGACCAGTGGGGCCGATTGATAATCAGAGGACATGTCCTGAACCAGTGTTGCCTAAGACTCCACGGCACACCAAGAAAAAGCAGAGGATGCAAAAGGAAAAAAAAAAAAAAATGGACAGCTCAATCCCACATGTTGGTGGACAACAGATGTGGCCCATATACCCTTTTTAAACTACTGTTTTGGTGGGAGCAAACTCATGCCTGGCTGGAAGCAGCCACTGCGGAGATCTCTGGCCAGTATCGCTTCCACCTGCCCACAAGCATATGGAATATCTTTGTGAACCTCTTTAAGGGCCTCTTTGGCGAAAGAAGACATGCCCATTCTCATGGTGGCCCTGGAGGCTTCAGGAAAGACATCCTATACAAACATGCTTCTATACAAACTGAAGCTGGGTGAAGCTGTGACCATGAGTCCCACCATTGGTTTCAATGTGGAGACAGTTGGGTACAAGAATATCAGCTTCACCGTGTGGGATGTGGGTGGCCAGGACAAGATCTGGCCGCTGTGGCGACATTACTGCCAGAACACCCAAGACTTGCTCTTCGTAGTGGACAGCAATGACAGAGAGCATGTGAATGAGGCTGGTGAAGAGCTCATGAGGATGCTAGCCAGGTTTTTATTTAATGTAAATAGTTTCTGTTCCCACTGAGGCAGTCCCTGATACACCTATGCAATATTACTTAGCTTTTTTATTGTAAAAAGAGAATCAACTCACTGTCAATGCTGAGAAGGGGTTTGGGTGCAGACACGCCTTTAATCAGGGCCACACCTCCTTCTGGAAACCTATGCAAGGACATGAAAACTTTTGCTCTTAGCCTACCTACTCTAGCCTTGCTGGTGATTCCATGTATTCACTGGCACTGGAGCCTACTTCTTCATGATTCCAGTGTCTACCAAAGACAAGCTGACACACACAGCCTTGTGGACTTTCCATTCATAGTCAGCCACTGAAGGGTTAGTTGGACCATAGCCTGTAAGTCATTCTAACAAATCCTGTGTGTGTGTGTGTGTGTGTGTGTGTGTGTGTGTGTGTGTGTGTAAAGAGAGATTTTTTTCTATAAGTTCTACTACTCTAGAGAACCCTGACAATATGGAAGTGACAAGTGCCCTTAACCACTGAGTAGTTTTCCCGCCAGCCTGGTCCCAGAGCTGCATCAGCCCCAAATAACACACAGAGATGCTGTATTAGATATAAAGCTGTTGGCCTGTTACTAGCGTTTCTTATTGGCTAGCTCTGTCTTAAATATTAACCAATTTCTATTAATCTAAATGTTTTCACATGATCTTATCTTACCAGAAAGAGGGTCCAGACTTCTTCTCTCAAGTCCCTACATCTTGACTCTCCTCCTACATCTCCCAGAATCCTCCTTGTCTCCTAGTCCCGCCTATCTTGCCTTCCTATTTGCCAACAGTGCTTTATTCTTTAACCAATAAGAAAAATATATTTACAGAATGACATCTCCCATCATCTATCACATAGGGTTGGAGTTCTAAACAATTATTTAAAATATCCACTGGATGAAGGAGAAAAAAAAGGATATCAGAAAATAACATGAATAGTCATAATCCTGAAAGGTGTTTCCAAAAAAGTTATCCACAGGAGCCTTAAAATTCTTTTTCACAGCCTCATGTATTCATATTTGCTAACACCACATACTGATCTCCACTTCCATAATCTCCCCAACTGTTAGGAAACATTGGTAATAAGAGGCTGAGGTATTTACACTGTAGATATGAATGCAATTCTTGCCTGCTGCTTAAAAATAACAAGCATGTCATTCAATATATCTCTTAAGCCACAAATAACTAATTATTAATGAATTCATTAATCCTGAAATTGTTGCTGATAAATATAAATAAAATGAAAACAAGCTAAAGAAATTCTTGATGACCAGCAAAGCACCATGGGAGATGTATAAAGGAATCCTTTAGCCTGAAGATGAAGAAAAACACACCCATGAAAATGGTTAGAAAAGGAATGAGAAGATTGCAGCATTACTAAGTGAAAGGAACTAATACACACTTTTAAATAATAACATGGAAGTCAATGCTTCAATTTCCCCAATCAAAGAAAAAAAGACTGGCAGATTGGATTAAAAGATGGGACCAAGAAACCCACTTCATGATCAAAGAGTCTCACTACCTTTGGGTAAAAGGGTAGAAAATTATAAACCTCCTTCATCTTCCAACTCTTTAGAACATTTCAGAATTTTTTATCAGGATATATAGACAGTGAGATTGTTTGATGGCACAATGGATGCATTTTTTTAATTTTTAAGGAGAGGAATCCCGTGCTGTATTTCATGACAGCCATGTTAGTTCTCATTCTTGCCAAGGTGGGCAGTTTTCCTTTGGTCCATATGCTCAAAATAGTCCTCTCTTCTCTTGTTTGGTAATCAGCAGAGGGACATGCTGAATACCAGACTAATACCTGCTTTTGTCGTGGCTTCTAGTAATAGCAAAGCACATCACTAAACTTTGACTCAGATCTGACAAGTGAGTGTGCATACCTGTAATAATCCTAATTAGTCCTAACACGTTTAGACTGATGAAATATAGTGAGACGTGGCTTCACCTTCATAGCTTAAACAGATATCAGCAGGATACTATCCAATAGTAAGTTAGTGGTGGAACAAAAGTGACAGACATATAATTTATTTTCTAGTGATAGATGTCATGGGAAAACATTCCTATGAATGTACCATTGGGGTTACTTGAATTCACATCTAACACCCAAGTGTGATGAACTGACCCACTAATAAGGACTCATCTCATCTTCAACAGCACCAGAAGCCTGGTACCAACACCATCCTAAGAGGTCAAATGCACATTATCAATTATAAGAATAATCTCCTCTGATTTGTGTTTTGATGGTGTCATGTCATTGTTACCAAGTAACAGATTCTCTGCTATTCACATCTTCTCACAGAAAGAATTTGCCCAAGACAATTTGAGCAGAAGTTTGTTTAACAAAGCAAAGAAACTCAAAATGAATATAAACCCCAGGCTGCCCTGAAGATTGCAGTAGCCCACTGAGCTCTGCATTGTAGAACTTACAGATATTTCTTGTGGTCCCAATTCTATGATGTCATTTTAAGTTCCCCTCTTGAGAACATCCTATCCTATATTAAGGAAATTGTTCCAGACCCAAGATGTTCCCAGGGTTTTTCCTTCCCTGTTCATTGGCATAGTTGATGATGGTGTGTATGGTCATTGGGAAATCCCCTGGTGTCTTAATTTCCTAATGGCAGGAGGAGCCCAGTTGCAGCTTCAAGGTGTCTAATGACAAAGGAACATTGCAATATCAGAAGACACAGCAGGTAAAAGCTGTAGTCCCCTTGATTGTCTTCCTGGTCAGAAGGTATCTAACTAGAAACAGGTGGGGGTACATAGCCTGCCTCCCTCCTGCTCATATCTGCTTAGCTAAATTCTCTTAACAGTTGCAAATATCACTGTTTTAATGGTTGATTTATAGTGCCACTTTTCTCTAAATGGTTTTTCTAGATTTTTTTTATCTCCTAAGAATTTTCTCAGTGTGAATTGTTCTTGAATGTATGTTCTTGAATGTAACATTTGAAACTTATGATCAACAACAATATATGTAGCTATTTCTGACAAGAAATAATATTGAGATTTTGTGATGGCTCTGAGGTTTATTCCAGTAACCACATGGCAACTTGTAACCATCTATAACTCCAGTCCCATGTACTCTATCATCCCCTTCTGTTTTCCAAGGGATTTGCATGCACATGGTATACATACATATAAAAAAAAATTCCTACACACAAAAAATTATATTTTATTTGGGTCATAGTATATGCCTCAATTTCAGTAATTGACATTGAGTGATTAGATGCCTGTTTTAACAGAAATTGTCTTATGCCTCCTTATAAAGAAAATTCAATCTGATCCTTTTTTATTACATTGGAAAATATGTCAGTGCTTTTTTTTTCATAAAAGTAGACATCAGAGTTGGACTGAGGTGGCACATGCCTTTAATCTCAGCACTGAGGAGGCAAAAGCAGTTGGATCTCTGTAAGTTCAAGGCCAGCCTGGTCTACAAATCTAGTTCCAGGACTGACAGAGCTGTTACACAGAGAAACTGTGTCTCAAGAAACCATAAACAAAAACAGAGAGAAAGAAAGGAAAGTAGACATCCAGAAAATTTATCAGAATAAACATTTATTTTAATTTCTCTAAATGAAGATAGAAAAGATGTTACTTATTTTATACAAAAATAGCCAAAATTTTAGCTGCATACTTCCTATAGTTTCTTCATCAGTCATAAGCTATAGAGAGGTGTGAAAGAAAGAAACAATGAGAGTCTTAAAATAGGAAGGACTTTGGAATGGTAGGAAGAGACAAATCCCTGAATTTGTTTTGTTGTTGTTGTTGTTTGTTTGTTTGTTTGTTTGTTTTGCCATAACAAGAACTTGGAGGAGAAGAGACCCCCCTGTCTTACAGCTCTGCAGGCTGATAAGCCCAGGACCAGTGCGCCAGCGTCTGCCCAGGATCTGCTGATACATCACAGCAGGGTGGGGGGCATCACATGGACAGAGCTCAGTTTACCTAGTGTTACCATCAGTATCATATTAGTCAATTTGGAGGTGTCAATAAAAGCAAACTCTTCCCTTCCCAGCTCTGAGCCTCTGGTGTTAGGGTCAAGAGCAAAGATTTTAATCAAGGTGCTACAGCCCAGATGGGTGATAGCTTGGAGTGGAGGGTAGAAATGAGGGCTTTACAAGCAATTTTCTGCAGCAATTTGCAAATGAACTCAGTCATGGAGCTCAGCAGAGGCCACAGTGCACCCTGCTGGCCTGGGCGTCCTCCTGTAGAGCACCTGTCTCAGAAGGGCACATCTGTGTCTGTGTATTTACATTTACAGAATAAAGACTTTAGACCTGCGCATCTGTAAGAGTCACAGAGGTTTTATAGTGCATACTTTGTACTGCTAATTGTGCGGAGAGGACCGACAGCCTTGACACTTCAATGCAGACATCTGGTGTGGAAGGTAAAGTCATAGAGATGAGCTTTGCAGTCAGGAGGCAGGACACCAGATTTCAGACGCGTTTCAGTTTCTTTTGGCAGATCCAGCGGTTGTCTGCAGAGCAGAAGTCAGAAAACACTTCTGTATGTGAGATGACAGCACAGCTGTTGTCTTCATTAGTGCCCATGATTTGTACTCTAAAGAGCAAAGAAGAGCGTTTAGGATTTTCTTACAATTATCGCATCAGCCATTATTATTCTTCAGACTTTAAAGGATGCTGTAGAATACACAGTGTGATAGAGAGATGGCTGAGAGGTTAGGAGTGCGTTTGCTCTTGCAGAGGACCCAGATTCAAGGTCCAGCAACCACATGGAAGCTCACAACCGCCTGTAACTCCAGTTCCAAAGAATCCGATGCCCCCTTCTGACCTTTATGAGCCCGTGCAACACAGCATACACACACATACACTCGGGTATACAAAAAATAAAGAAAAACAAAAGAAACGTTTTAATTATATATAAGTGTAGAAAGTATAAAACGGAAAAAAGAAAGAACCTTTGCATAAAAATTTTAAAGTATTTTATCTCCAACCCTACGAAGTTAATCCTTTAAAACTCCATTGAAAATAAGTATAAACACACATGCGCGCACACACATACACAACTATAAAGGATTGATGTCTACCTTGTACGTGAAAATTTTCAACCAACCTTGAAACTGTCTTTTCAGCCTATTCTGACCCTCTCAAGAATTTATAAGCTTAATTAAAACTACAAAATCAAATTTTCAATGGCATGGATGTGAATTGGATATTCAAAGTAGTTCATTTGATACTTACCGATCAGGATTTAAAATAGACCCGTTTACCCACTTCCAGATCTTCTCTGATGGTACGTAGCTTAGACCAATAAAAAACTGATGTCCTTTTATTTTTGAGAAAGCGTGAATAAATCTCTATAACCAAAACATAGTGGGAGACTTAATCTTCAATTTGTTTATGTCTGGCGTATTTGCTTCTACTAACTTTCTAAAACACTATTGCGCTGCTTGAAGTCCATGCTACCTCCTCACCAGCACAATTCTCTCTTCTTCATGAAAGTCATCCCTCTGTATTTGTACTTTTAATTGATTCATCCCAATATGTTCAGTTATTAAATCATGGATCCAATTAATCTCTCAGACTATGGGGAGTTTAAACCCCAAGTCTCCACTTCCTCAGCATAGACAAGTGGTTAAATTCCAGAGATGTCAACACAGCTTTTTAAAAGGGTTATGTTCTACATGGTACGTACTCACTCGCATATGGATTTTAGACATAGAGCAAAGGATCACCAGCTTACAATTCACACCGCCAGAAAAGCTAGGATACAAGGAGGAACCTAAGAGATTCATAAAAGGTCTCCCACAGAAGGGGAAAGGGACAAGATCTCCTGAGCATATGGGGATGGGGAGGGCCAGCGAGTGGAGAGGGAGTTAGGAGAAAGAGAAGGGGAGAAAAGGAGGGGAGAGGAGAACATAAGGGACCAGGAGGATTGAGTCGGAGGACAAATAGATGAGAGCAAGAAAAAAGATACCATAACAGAGAGAGCCATTATAGAAAACTAACCCTAGAGAAATGTGCAGAGGCTACCTTAAATGCCCTTCCCAGATAATGAGATTGGTAGCTAACTTGTATGCCATCATAGAGCCTTCATCTAGTAGCTGATGGAAACAGAAGCAGACACCCACAGCTAAACACTGAGCCGAACCCCTGGAATTCAGTTGCAGAAAGGGAGGAGTGATAAGCAAAAAGGTCAAGACCAGGCTGGAGAAACCCACAGAGACAGCTGACCTGAACAAGGAGGAGCTTATGGACCCCCAGACTGATACCTGGGAAACCAGCATAAGACCCACTCACACACACCGAAAATAGGTTTCAATTAGAAGGCCTGAGCAGTCTCAGGGACCTCTGACAGTGGAACCAGGATGTATTCCTGTGCACGAAAGGACTTTGGGAAAACATTCCCCATGGAGTGATACCCCCTTAACCTAGAGACTGGAGGAAGGGACTAGTCCCTACTCAAAATGACTTGACAGATTTTGATAATCCCTCCTGGAAAGCATCACCTGTGTGGGTGGAGAATGAGACAGGAGGGGATTGGAGGGCATGGGAGGATGGGAGGATGGGAGGATGGGAAGGTGAGGGAACCGGGATTGATATGTAAAATAGGAAATAATAAAATAATAGTGAGAAAATAAAAGGGTTATGCTCTAACTGAGAAATTTACCAGTTCTCCTTCATCTTCAATGACCAGCAAAGTGGCCTCTTTCACAGAGCAGTCAGCCAGACCCTCAGCCCAAGGTCCTGAAGTTTGAGAAATAAATAAGCATTTCTCCAGGTATGAATGCCACTCTCTCGGGCACTTGCCCATGGCTGATCCCCCTAGAATAAGAAAGAAGATTGTTTTTTTCTGCCCTGTTCCTGCTGCACCACAAGCAACTCCACACAGGGGCTTCCTTAGAGCAAGCTGGAACAAGGTTAATGCTGCCATGTGTCAGGAACCTAATTAATGACACAGATTCATTGTATGCTTTGTTCCTATTAATTCAGAGAAAGTAAAATGTTCAGCATGGTCATTAAAAATGACCAAATATTCACCTTCTTAAATTGATACTTGCCTATTAAAGGTCAGGCACACCAGCAGCCTGAGGCAGCGTGGCCAGGTGCTTAAGATCTTAGACTCCAAGGTCACACAGCTTCAGTGAAGTTCCCAACACCATCGCTTGTAAACTGCATGACTCATCATGAGTTCTTAACATTTTATGGCTGTTTTCTCAGTCAAACAAGGTGACATAGTGCATTCATGGAGGGATGCTTTGAACATTGACTGAGGTAACTCACAGTACATATCAAAAATCAACTCTTGTTCTCAGGAAATTCAAGCCACACAATTACCTGCTGGTTCCGTCCTGTTCTCTTGAGTAGCCACACTGAATTTTGCTATTGGTGGGTTTTGCACTAAGAATCGCACTAGTAAATAAGAAAACACACAAAGAGAATCAAATGCTGAAACAAATGGCAGGACATGTATTATCTTTCTCTGTTGCAGGATATTTGATCACTCTGTGAACCCCAAGTTTGTGTTATTAAGATAAAATGAACCATAGATCAAGAGATGTAGCAAGCAACTAGTTGACTGGAAGTAAACATAGAGAGTAAGGGAAAGTCAGGAGTTTGGAGAGAGACAGGCACAGGAAGTAGAAGGGAGGGACATCTGGGAAGAGGAAATTTTGTTTCGGATGGTGTAGGGGAAATTATTTCTAGAACAACAGCTACAGCAGGCTTTTTCTTTGGTCTGAGAACACACAAATAGTGACACAGAGACTTATTATTAATTATGAAAGCTTGGGCTTAGCTCAGCTTGGTCCTAACTCGTTCTTAGAACTTAAATTAACCCATACCTTTTAATCTATGTTTTTTTTACGTGGTTCAATTACCTTTAGTCTATACTGCCCATCCTGCTTCCTCTGCATCTGACTGCTGACTCTGCCTCTCTTCTTCCCTGAAACCTCTCTGTCCCCAGAAGTCCTGCCTAACTACTGATAATTCAGCTCTTTATTAAACCAATAATAATGGCACGTTTTCATACTATGTAAAGGGATATTCCAAAACAAAATGTGGGACTAGGAAGATTGAGTCAGGAGACAAATAGACTAGAGCAAAAGAAAGAAAGAAAGAAAGAAAGAAAGAAAGAAAGAAAGAAAGAAAGAAAGAAGGGGGGTACCATAATAGAGGGAGCCATTATAGGTTTGAAGAGAAAACTGTTCAGAGACCTACAAGGATGACCCAAACTAACAATCTAAGCAACAGTGGAAAGGCTACCTTAAATGCCCTTCCCTGATAATGAGATTGATAGCTAACTTATATGTCATCATAGAGCCTTCATCTAGTAGCTGATGGTAACAGAAGCAGACACCCACAGCTGAACACTGAGCTGAACTCCTGGAATCCAGTTGCAAAGAGGGAGGAGTGATGAGCAAAGGGGTCAAAACCAGGCTGGAGAAACCCACAGAGACAGCTGACCTGAATAAGGGAGAGCTCATGGACCCCTAGACTGATAGCTGGGAAACCAGCATTGGCCCAACTCAGACCCCCTGAACGTGGGTCTCAGTTAGAAGACTTGGGCAGTCTCAGGGACCTCTGACAGTAGAACCAGTATGTATCCCTGGTGCACTTTGGGAGCACATTCCCCATGGAGGGACACTCCCTTAGCCTAGAGGCAGGAGGGAGGGCCTAGTCCCTACTCCAAATGACTTGACAGATTTTGATGATCCCTCCTGGAAGGCATCACCTCCTTATGGAGTGGGGGTGGGAAACAGAATGGGAGAGGGGATAGGGGAATGGGAGGGAGGGAGGAAGGGAGAGGGAACTGGGATTGATATGTATAATAAGAAAAAATAACTCGAAAAAAGAAAGAGAAGGAAGGTGAACCAGCTGCTTTCTCTGCCCCTCTGAGCTAGCAGGTTTCACCCCAGTATCTGGCTCCTGCGTCTTTATTGGTAAAATTTTAAAAACTAGAGATTTAGTCAAAGATAGCCTTTGCCTCTGTACATGGAGGTGGCTGAGGCAGTGGCAGAGGTGAGCAGTGGGACATGAAGTCTCCCCAAGGCCTCACCAGCAAGTGGATGGCTGTGGAGGTGTAGTCAGCAGCTGAGGCATTGATAAATCCAGGCACAGCCACTGTGCTGTAAATAAAACAATATTTCTCACTTCAGGAAATCAAGTCATTTCAAAAAACCTGAACATATGGACTGAGGATAAAAATATCAGCAAACTGGATTAAGGGACAAGTGTGGAGACAGAACATATGAACCAGAAAAGCAGGGAACACACGGATTCACACAGTTCTGAGGTTGCATAAGATCTGATTGACAAGTCAGTCAGTCTGTAACCCTCAGATGGCTCAGTCACACCCGAGCTTGCTTATCTTCAGCCACACCCATCCCAAGAGAAGGTTTAAAAGACGTGTAATAAGATAAATATGGAGCCTTTTAGTCAATAATTTTGTCATATTTTTGTGACATTTTTCTACAGTTCTAGATGCACATAAGACACACTAAGGGGTGTATTATAAGAAGCATTGTTATAACTAATGTTTCTCAGGAAAATTAACAAGTATGGAAGAATTATTAAGTTTCCATAGCGGACAAGGGATGCTGTCCTGTAACATTCAATGTCTTTGACATTCGCCTAGGCTCAAGGTGTCCAAATGCTATGAAGAAAACTAATGCTTATGTGGGGAAATTGTGAAGCAGCCTCACTTACCCAAGACACTGAGTCCAATCAGGCTCAAGAAAAGAAGGATGAGCCCAGCACAGCTGAGTTTCAGAGCCAACTGATGCCAGTAGGGGCACTGACAGGCATCTAGGAAGCACAAAGAATACACTTGTTAATTAAATCCACTTGAGAACATATGACACAAAAGTCGATGGTGGTTTTGTCACTACATAAGACCTCCCATAACTACAAAAACTCCAACACTCCTAGTGGACAGACTGAAACTGGGGATAGTGTTTTTCTCTGTTTTATAAACAGATACATACACACACAAAGCACTATTTAATAAACAGTAGTTTTCTTTCTTTCTTTTTTCCTTCTTTCTTTCTAGTTTTTAATCCTTTCTTGCCTTCTCTTTTTCTTTCCTTCTTCCCCTCTTGCTTTCTTTCTTTTTCCCTGAAAGCATTTTTGTTTTGTTGTTTCTGTTTGGGTTTGGTTTAGTTTATTTTAACTAAATATAAGTTAGTGACTCTAGAAGTTACTGTTTCTTATCCCTAAGATGTAAGAAACTGCATAGATATCCTGTCCTGGAAGATGGACTCACTGTGACTCTTCTGCATGAGATTAGATTGAAGAGAACAGCCATTAAACATTGAAGAGGCCATATGAACATTAGTTTTATAAAAGTCTCTGCTTCAGGACTTCTTTGGTATCCATAGAATGCTATGTCATCCCCACTATCCAAGATGTGTCAATGGCTTTTCCCTCAAGACCTATGGAACGTCTTCCAAATGCCTTTCCATCTGTCATCATTTATCCTGACTTGATCTCCAAGGCGCACAAGGCATGCATGTCCTCATACAGCATGACAGGTACATTCTCCCTTTGCATTTGCAGGTCTAGCTTCCCAAAAGACCCATCTCTCAGAGACTCAGCCTCAATCTCCCAACAACATCCAAAACTTGACTCCAGCGTCATCTCACAGGAAGGCCTGCCATGATCACTCTGCTTGATGTGAAGCTATCGCTAAACAAAAACCTTAATTTCCATTTACATGATTTTTCTTGCTGGATTCAATATGACACACTGTCTGAGGCAGGTGTTCAGATCTCACTGACTACACACTGACAGTCATTTAAACCCTACAAGGAAAAGGAAAGTCCCTTTTGTTTACAGATGCCACCTCATCATCTAGAGCAGTGTTTCCTTCACACATAGTGGGTGCTTATCTTTGAGTGAATGCATGCATGGGCTCCACACACATTTTATCCTTCCTCCTATCAAAGCAAACCTCTGGTCATTTGGCTACAAAGCAGGTCACTGCCCATGTCACTTTTTCTGCATTTGTTTGTTCTTTCGCTGGGGGGGCTAACCTCTATGCTGTGAATTACCTGCAGCTGGTTGTTTAGCTAGTTGGTCAAGGTTGTTTTGTTTCTTTCACCACTGAGTCAGTGTTTCTCTTTACGGGTTTTCTCTGGTTTTATTCTGCTGCTTTTGTTCTTTAGGTTTCTGTTCAAGCTGATGGCATGTAAGGTAATAATCATGATGAGGGTAGAAAATTTTTTCAGTCTCTTGATTTGGAATCATGAATAGTAGTGTTGAAGAAACCTCATTAACATTCTCAGCCTTCACTTTCTTACACCCATTTCAGCAAGGCCCTTCCCATCATTAACCCTGCCTCTTCCTATCATGGCAGCAAATAGAATCCTCTGAGCAGTGTCAAAATCTCTTTCCCCTCGCCCTGATGTAAAGATGACCATGGACTGATCCAATGACTCTAAGATATTTTCTTGATTGTAACTTTTATAATTTAATAGTTCCTAACCAAAAGTCCTAAAATGTTGATAATCACGTTATTTTCAAAATATCATAATAATGTCAAATTGAAAATGTTGCAATGTCATTGATTTTAGTAAGGTCATAATACAAAACTATATCATGACAATTTGACACATTTCTTCCTCAGTTTATGGGTTCCTTGTCATACCCCCACATGTCATGTTATCCTTTGAGCATTAATCAGTCTTACACGTCATCCTTTTGAGTATTACTGAGTCTTGCATATTTCTTTCACTCCAATTACTAACCTCTCTGGCACAGGTGAGAGCTGGTTTACCCAATGTTGACTGCTAGGGATGCAGCTGCAGTAAGGCTGAGTTAAATTGTTTGTGTTCTGTACCTGGATCTGGAATGAGCAAGCTACAGTGTCTCTACATCAGTCTTCTGTCACATAGGGAACATACTATTTCTTCAGGGCCTTGCAACTATAACTGAATAGGAGGAGCTCTGTTCATGTGTCATGAAGGCTACTTGAATAAAATGGTAATGTGTAAGGTTTTTCTCTCTGAAGTTGCAGTTACCTAAAGGCAAGATAACCTTCACTGGTCAACACTAACAGAACCACTGCTTCAGAGCAATAGTTTTTTAATTAATTAGTGTGTGTGTGTGTGTGTGTGTGTGTGTGTGTGTGTGTGTGCATGTAAAAGAGAGAGAGAGAGTATTGTGATGAATGTGTGAGTGAGCATATGACTGCAGGTGTGTGTATGTGACTGCAGGTATATGTGTGAATAAGTGTGTGTATGGATTACTATCTGTGTGTAACTGTAGGTGTCAACCTCTTTGAGAATAATTGCAGAGGTGTGGGTGTGTGTGTGTGTGTGTGTGTGTGTGTGTGTGTGTGTGTGTGTATGTGTGTGTGTGTGTGTGTGTGTGTTTATCTCTACGTGTGGCTACAGGTGTGTACATGCCACAGTAGGTGTAGATATCAGAGAACATCTCTTTCCACAAAAGATATTGGGAATTGAATACTGGTTGTCGGGTTTGTAAAGCAAGTTATTTCACCTGAGGAGTCATCTCACCATGCCAAAGCAATCATTTAAAACTGAAATATTCCAGAATGGCTAAGACAAAAAATATTGAGGATAGCTTATGTTGAAGAAGATATGGAGTCAGGAGAATATTCCTCCACTCCTGATAGGAGTGCAAACTTGTATAGTTGCTTTGGAAATCAGTATGCAGTTTCTCAGAAAATTGGGAATCAATCTACCTCAAGACACAGCAATACCACTCTTGGGCATATACCCAAAGGATGCACACTCATACTACAAGGACACTTGGTTAACAATGATCATAGCAACTTTATTTGTAATAGCCATAACCTGGGAACAGCCTAGATGCCCCTCAACCAAAGACTGGATTAAGAAAATGTGGTACATTTACACAACGGAGTACTACTCAGCTGTAAAAAATGATGACCTCATGAAATTGCAGGCAAATGATGGGACTATAAAAAACCATCCTGAATGAGGTAACCCAGACTCATAAAGACAAAAACAGTATGTATTCACTCGTAAGTTGATATTAGATGAAAAGCAAAGGATAACCAGACTATAATCCACAGAGAAGAAAGAACCTAAGAGGGACACATGGATCATCCTGGGAACGGAAATTAGATGAGATCCACTGAATAAACTTGGGATGTGGGTGTTAAGGGGAAGGAGGATGAGAACATGAGTGACTGTGATGGTTGTGGGGAATGCAGTGGAAGCACAATGAAGGAGACATCTTAATAAAGAGAGCCACTACAGGGTTAGAGAGGAACCTGGTGCTAGGGTAACTCTCAAGAGTGCACAAGGATGACCCCAGCTAAGACGCCTAGCAATCGTGGAGAGGATGCCCGAACTGACCTACACCTGTAATCAGATTGGTGAATACCCCACCTACCATCCTAGAACCTTCATCCAGCAATTGATGGAACCAGATACAGAGATTCACAACCAAGCATCAGGCTGAGCTCCTGGAGTCCAGTTGAAGAGAGGGAGAAGGGAACACATGAGCAAGGGAGGCCAAGATTACCAAGGGGAATCTACAGACAGCTCTGGAGAACTGTGGGAGAACTGAAGAATGTAAACTCAACAGGAGAAGCTTTTTTTATGTTTCAACCAAGCTCGTGGGAACATGTGGACCTAGACCTATAGCTATGGAGACTCCAGGGGACAAAACCAGTCCCTCTCATGTGGGAGACAGCTGTGAAGCTGGACTATCTGACAGGCCCTTGGGAGTAGGACCGCATTGCAAAACTGGTACATGAGCTGGCTTGTTGGAGCTGACTCCCTGTGATGGGAGGGCATGCTCGGCCTTAATGCAAGCGAGAGGGGCCTGGCCCTGCCCCAATCTGTTGTGCCACAACTTGTTGACTCCTCATGGGAGCCCTTACTCATGAGGAGGAATGGACTTGGGATGGGCTTGGGGAGGCAATGGGAGGGTAGAAGTAGGGGTGGGAGAGAGAACTGTGGTTGGAATATAAAATTAAATTTTAAATTATTTTTAAAAAACAAATAATTTTTTGGTTGTGAGCCTAGCTTTTAACGGCTGAGCCATCTCTCCAACCCTCAACTTAAAAAAAAAAAAAAGATTAAAAAGAAACTGAAATATAATGGGAATCTTAACTCTAGAAGATACTCAAATGCCAAAAAAGAGAAATAAAGTCACTTACTTGAGGGAAGAGATGAGGGTGATACAGGCTTATACTCTGGGGTCCTAGATATCTTTAAACTGCCATGGACTCTTGATGAGTCCATTGTAGACACAAGATGTGACCTACAAACAGTGACAAGCTCTGTGAGGCGAAAGGAAATCCGGTATGAACACTCTGTTCTCTTCGTCCACAGCCACCCACACTTGTAGTTAAGGGTTTTCCCACAGGTACTGAATATGGTGTCCATTATGACCACACGGTTTCCACGTTCTTTCAAACAGAAAATCTATTCTGAACTTTTTGTTATTCTTCCTTTTTGTTATTCTTCCTTTAATCATCTGTTTTGAGTTACTTTTTACAGCACAGGTAAACAAAGCAATCAATATTGAATTGAAATCTGAGGAATCCTCCCCACCACACTCACAGGAAATACTCTGTGCCATGTTGTGAAAATAAAAATGTGTGAAAGTCCTTGGTGCTATTTGACAGGAATTGAAGCTACAGAATCCTCCTGACACATTCATGCTGTGAAGGAAGCTGTGAAACGTAGAAATGAAAACATGAATGTGGATCTTAAAAACTTAATGATTAACAAAAACCATGACTGACAGGACAAGAACAATAATGAGGAGAGAGCCACAGATCTTTCAGCATTGTCCTGAAACTCCATGCAGATACAGCAATGTTCACCTGAGTTGAGGATTTCCTCTCTCAGAGCTACAGAGCCTGGAGGACTTAGGTTTGTGGGATGTGCTAACTCCTCCAAGGACTTTTCAGGCCTAGCGCCTTAGAGCATCTACTACAAATTCCAAGTCAGGCATCCTCGTGTCACAAGTGAAAAAGAAGAAAGCCACTTTCTGTGGTCAGCGGGGAACTGTGTCAGGCACTCACAAGTCCATGACAGTGCCTCAGGCTGCTGGCTGGGAGTTCCAGAGGACAGGAGGCGACACTCACAGTGAGGGCAGCACACTCGTCCCCAAGACCACCGATGATGACAAAGTGGGGGAAGCATGTGTTAGGGTCTCACACTGCACTGAACATTCAGTGACACCTCCTCAGTTGTCACTCTTGATGGCAACCATTTCCAAACCTAAGATTATGACTAGTGTATAAGAGAAACCCTGTCTCAAACCTCCCCCCCCCCCCCAAAAAAAGAAAGAAATTACAGTGTAGGAAACTTGTTAATGCTGAAGCTCCTGCCACATAAACTCCTTCTTTGTCAGGAAACCGTAGCCTTACACGGGGAAGGTGTGGATAAACATCCCAAGTTTGAAGTTTGTTCAGTAGCACACTTAAATCAGCAATCCGTCAGCCAATAAAAGCTAAGGGGATGAATTAGAAATATCAATAGACTGAACAGAACTCTGGTGCTCTAAGCAGAAGATTCAAACGATGCTGTGAGAACACTGAAAATTAGCTGTTTGTGGCTACTCGGAATTTGCAATAGCTCTGCTAAGAATAACAGATTTGAGGTGAGATTTCTAGTAAAGATGCTTACAAATGCTTTTATGCCACAAAGTGTGAACTAAGTGGAAAAAAACAACCAGAAGCTAGCATCATTTGTCCACATGAGTGTGAAGCAAACTGACCACTTGTCAGTTACAGGATATCAGAAGAAACAGCAACTACTGTATAGTTATGCATAGATCAAAATGAAATCCTCCTGAGAATGCACTCCTAGAGAATTTAGCTGTGCTAATGATGTGCTTCGATCACCCGATTGCCAGAATGACATTTTAGTATATTATTGATATATATCAGAATTCAGAATTACCTTTCTCTTGTCACAATAAAACAGATGGAAAGAGGCAGACAGACAGACAGAATTGTGAAAGAGATTAAAACATGGCATAACATATAAATAATGATACTAAATCAAAGTAAGTAAAATGGAGAGTGGTTGTAAGTAACCCAGGGGGTTAGAGTGTGGGAATAGAGAAATTAATACTGAGTGTCTCAAGAAGAAATAAAGACAAGTTTCAAGCTAGAAGCCTCTTTTCATATTAAACCCTTCCAGGTTAATAATGGGAGTTAAAAGTACAGACAGATGTGCCTCGTTCACAGGCTTCTTGGTACGGGATCAACAGGTTTCATATGTAACTTCGGAGGTTTGGATTCAGAGTTTCAGCATTGATAAATGCAACTTTGATAAACTGAGTAGTTTTCAGGAGTTTTTAAATTTGTGTGGATTTTACTGGTCCTGGATGCTTTTTCAGACTCACTGTATTGCATCTAGCCACGTATGCCGAACCTCTGCTGAAAGCCAGCTCCTTCCTCTCTGAAACAGGTTAACATGAAAGAGGGTATGGAGCCTTGCAGGCGTATTCAACTCCCTCCTCCTCCACTTGCCCAGCCTCTCTTGGTCAGTGAATTCAGACTTAAAGATGTGTTTCATCTGGCCAATACCAGGCTCTATTAAAAATATCCATGCCTTTTAATCCAAAGCCCAAGCCTTTTGCTATGACACCAAGGTAAAAAGTCTACTCCAGCTGTTTTACAGATACCTGCATGTTCCTGGAAAAGGAACCCACAGGGGTCAAGCCCAACCCACAGGGTCCCTCCAGATACACCATTCCTCGCACTAGCTTGGTCCTCCAAATACATCGGACCCTGCACCAGCTTTGAGGACACTGACCAGACAAAATCTGGCAGGTTGACTTCACCCACATACCCATTCATAAAAAACTCTGTTATCTCCTAACTCTTGTTGCTTACAATTCACTTCCAGTTTACTTAAGTAATATTATATCCCTCTGGGGACTTTGATGGCGTTGAAGACACATTGTTACAATTATAGTTTTCCTTAGTTATGATGAAAGATAAATTAGATATAAAACTTTAGACTAACAAAGATAGATGATAAACTATTTTCTTTAATTTTGCCAAATGCAAATAGACTAAATATTGCAACCACAATTCCTGCTTGATAACTGTTTTGTTATATATAATTGTATTGTGTTAAAGTTAAAAACCTTCCTTTTTAATTAGACAGAAAAGGGGGAATGATATGGATGTCCTTCTGCGTGCTGTGAATATAAGTTGCTTTTACTGGATGATAAATAAAGCTGTCTTGGCCTATGACAGGACAGAATATAGCTAGATGGGAAATCCAGAGTTACAGAGAGAAAGAAGGCAGAGTAAGGGAGATGCCATGTAACCACCAAAGGAGTAATATGTCAAAGCAAAAGTCTGAGAGGAGGGACTCTCAATCAGAAAAATGCACCTATAAGGTGGCTGTAGACAAGCCTTTATGGTATTTTCTTAAAGAGTAATTGATGGGGGAGACTCAAGCCATTGTGGGTGATGCCATGCCTGGGATGGTGGTCCTGGGTTCTACAAGAGAGCAGGCTAAGCAAACCATGAGAAACAAATGAATAACCATGACTCCTCCATGACTTTTGCCACAGCTCTAGCCTCCAGGTTGCTGCTCTGTTTGAGTCCCTGTCCTGGCCCCCCTTTGATGGTGAATAGTGATATGGAAGTGTAAGACAAATAAACCCTCTGTTCCCCAAGCTGCTTTGGCCATGGTGTTACACCTCAGTAATAGTGGCCCTAAAAAAGACAATATCATCAAATATAAAAACATAACATTTTAAAAAGAAAGTGACTAAGTTATGACTCACAAATGGCTTAGTACTTTATATAGGGTTAAGCCACTTCAAGATCCTTTTGTCATCTTATTGAGTCCTGCTGTGTAGGGACAGACATCATCCCTCTGGCCAGGAAGGTAATATCTGTGCTTTTATACTGTAGTTCCACACCACTGTCCAAGGTAATACTGCTTGCAAAAGCAAAAGTGTGGGAGGAGTCCAAGTTTGAACAGGAGGTGGTTGGATAAATTGTGTATCTAAGAACTGGAGAGATGGCGCAGCGATTCACAGTACAGGCTGCTCTTCACGCCATCTGCAACCCCAAGTGTCCTCTCCTGGCCGCCATGGGCACCCAACACCCAAGTGGTGCACATGTAGGCAAAATTCTCATTTTTAAATAAGTTTTATGTGTGTGGGTGTCTTTTGCATCCCCTCCTACCTTCATGTCCCTGCCTTCCAGACCCTCTCTCCCTTCCTCTCTTCTTTCCTTTCTTCCTTCCCTTATTCCTTCTGCCTACCATATGAGCACCCAACCACCTTGATGTCTTCTTATCTTTATATCCTTTTCTTTAATGAAATGATTTCAGTTCTGCTTTTTTTTTCTTTTTTCTTTTTCTTATTGGCCACGTTCTACTTAAAATCCATCAGAAACCAACCAAAGCCTTGGTGGAAAACCTTCATTGCACACAATGCTGTGCCCTCTCCTGAGAGTTTTAAGCACCCAGTTTTCAGTATGAGAAGCATACCTCTCCCCTAAAAGGGGTGAGAGATAGTTTATTCTAGAGCCAAACATGAATGTCCATGGCCCAGTAACACAGATTCAAGTTACAACAAAACTCCATGATCCAATAAAGTGACAGTTTCATGACATTTTTACAGTAATAAAATAAAGAATGCCATAAATCAAGGCACATTTCAAATATGGTGAAAACATCAGATGGGCAGGTTACAGCAACATGGGAAAACCTTTGCTATAGGTCATATAGCATTCTTTGCATTTTGGTTGGTGGCAGCCAGTCGTCTGTTAACTCTTTCCAAACATATTTCAGCTGCAGGTGTGTCAAGTCAGACAGGGAGGTACGCAGTGAGTAGATATCACTTTAAAGATACATTGTAACTGGCTGTGGATCTGCAATATCCCTGTCGCTCTGTAACCACTGAACTTTCAATCAGGCAATCCCGGTTTGTAGAAGGTTCAAGTGGGGTGCCATTTGTATTGCATAGTATTTAGTTAAGTTCTTTACAGGAAGTGATGTCTTCACCAATACATGTGTTTGAGACCTGTACAGGCATAAGAACATGGCTTACTCACTGATTCTTTAGAAAGGACACGCACGAGACTTTTATTTATAGCCACTGAGGTGATTGTGACAAAGTCTTAATCATGTCTGGTGTTTCCATTGACCTCAACTCACTGGCTCCTTGTATAGACAATGAGGAATGTCATCAGAATGTGGGATGCCCTGGATTTCTCAGACTTATTTGTCATTTCTATAAAGATGCTATATTAAAGTTCATCTTCTTTTCCTGCTGTCTGTTCTTCAGGAATATCAACCTTACACTCACAAGATCTCTTAATTCTTTCAACAATTACCCTTTCATCACTGTACTTGGCTGGCAGGATCAACTTCACAGTCACCGTCTCTAATGTAGTCCTCCTCTCTTCAGTCTTTATTGTTTTTCGTGTCTCTGCTCACCACTGAAGGCTCATTTATTCCCTCCACCATGGTGTTTATCATTCTGATTCAAGCTGCTATGGGTGTTAATTAATTGAAGCTGCCTCTAAGTTATTAGAGTATGAAGAGCTTTCCATATATTTTACTTATCCTAAAATGTTTATTCCAAATAAATTCTTCATCAACTTTCAGATTTGTATTTCCATATTCTGATGCAGTTTGTGGTAAAGGAATATCAGAGCTATATCTATTCTAAGTCCCTTAGCAAGTTATTCTTCCCTGCCCCACTGTCCCGCCCCCAGAGCTGAGGACAGAACCCAGGGCCTTGAGCTTGCTGGGCAAGCACTCTACCACTGAGCTAAATCCCCAACCCCAGCAACTTATTCTTGTAATTATATGTTATGTTCATTGTGTGTGGAAATGACAGCCACCTGTTTGGGTTTTTTCCCTCCATCTATATAGGCAAAAAGCATTTCCATTTCCATCTGCAGACATGAGCCTCAGCAGCTGACTGGGCATCAGCAGCAACTTGTTCCCTCAAGTGTTATGTCCTTGTGCAGAACTCAACCATCATGACCCTTGTCCCCCAAGGGTTCGGAGCCCAGGGCCCTGGACTTTAGCCTTTGGCAGCTCTCAACCCCACGTATTTGTCCATGAAAACTTGGCAGTTCTTTGGGACTTTCCTGCCAACAAGGATCTGTGGATTCTCTTCACTCAGTCCTTATAGCCCTTTATCCTTGTTGAGGTTCAGCTCTGCACCATTTGTCCTCTTTCCTTTGTCCTTTCCCAGTTCTCCCTCCTGCCCCGGATGCTGGCAAACTGACCAGCAGCTTCTCCTTCAACTGTCAATCATCAGCTGCCTTGCTCTGTTCACAGCATGGCCTGACTACAACCCAGCTGTCCCTGCCTTGATGCTCTGTGGCCTGCACTGTGGCCTCTGCTTTCAGTGTTTCTTCCATAGTGTTTGTTACTAGCTCAGCCTGAAGAGAAGGTGCAGTGCAGGGAAGCCTCTTTTGAGGACTGATGTTGCAACACACCAGCCCTGGGGAGCAGTCAGTAGACTTGATGAGTCAGAGCAATTATTTCTTATTAGTTTGAGAAAACACCTTTGCGCCAGGTATGGGTAACACTTTGGCTCAATCACTAACCCAGTCTTGAACCAATCACAGGCTGGAATCTTAGCATTAGTCATAGAGGTGCTTTTGCTAGACCAGCAAGATACATATTTCCACTCTGTCCTAGGTGAAAAGTAGTTGTGGTGGTAAACACCTATGGGATTTGTTGAGTGAGGCAGAGGCAGAAGGATCAAAAGTTCACAGACAACAGGTTGAGAATAAGACCTCTACCACAATTTAAAACCAAATTTGAAGCAACATTTAGTTAAACACTGGCCAGGTGGATGGTCTCTGGCTAGATGCACCTCTGGTTCCCAAGAAAAATGGCCCCAAATCAAGGTTTTCCATCAGGTCCAATCAGGGGCAAGCATACATCCTGACATACCTCCAGCCTGCATCCAATCAGGGGCAAATGTACATCCTGATATATTTCCTGCCTGTGAACCTCCCACCCACGTGTGATCATGCACATCCAGGGCAGACTCAACAAACTTGTTTAGGGGTGTAAACATGGGGCTGTTATCTCCCATAAACAACAGCCTCCAGCATTTCAGGAACCATCTGTCCTTAGGCAAGGGGTTTGCAGATTGGAGGCATTTTTTTTTAAGGCATAGTAATTAAAATATAAAATGTAAATTTAGCTAACACATTCCCCCTTTGATTTGTATCCTGAGTCAAATCCTTGACTCTGTGATAGGTACCTGTTTATACTGGTATCTAATAACCATCAGCATAATTGTACCCAGACAAGAATTATCATTTAGTTAAGGCATTAATGATGTAAGCAGCAACAGCAATTAGCAGAAGCAAAAGGGCCAAAGGCCCTCTGATGGCTAACATCGAAGTTCTTATCTAGGAGCCTGGAAATGAGAATAGGGACCAGTTGTTAACTTCATCTTAGGTTTTCTTGTTTTGTTTTGTTTACTTTAAGTACAGCCAGATTTCTACTGATTCCTGAGAGACTTTATGTTGAAAAAATAATTTCCTCTTAAAGCTATATAATAACCTCTCTGTTTTACACAGAGCAGGTTGACTGCCCTATAATACTACAGAATCATTTCAGCTAATGGGTCCACCTGTTGATAAATCTGGGTTGGGTTTTTTTGTTTGTTTGTTTGTTTTGGTTTGGGTTTGGTTTGGTTTGGTTTTGGTTTTTTCAAGACAGGGTTTCTCTGTGACTTTGGAGCCTGTTCTGGAACTAGCTCTTGTAGACCAGGCTGGTCTCTAACTCACAGCGATCAGCCTGCCTCTGCCTCCTGAGTGCTGGGATTAAAGGTGTGCACCGCCGTCTGGCTTCTCTATCTGGCTTTAGCAGGTACCTTTCCTGGTATGCCCATAGGCATTATGGTAGCCCTTTTGTCCTCTGTTCCAGGGAGTTTCCTTTTGACCTAACATTCCAGGTTGTTGGAGGTAGAGGGGGTGACGCATTCTCTTCAATAACTACTTCCCGCTAAAAATGGGATGTTGTTGTCAGGGCCCAGGAAGACTAGAACGCTAGTCAAAGGCAATGAGGGGATTCAGGCAATGGGCATTCATCATCAGAAGAATCTGGTTTACTGACCCAGCTGAAGAGACAGGGAGCAATCACATTGGCTGAACCTGTCACATCAGCTTTCAGCAAGTCCAAGGTTCACAGTTGTCTGGAGCAGCTGATGCTTGGGTTTTGTCTGTCAGCAAAGTAGAAATCTGCTGAGAAAGATGTAGACTAGGGGCAGGAATTAAATTTAATAACTTAAAGGAAAATCTTATGTTTATGAAGGCGAGGAAATAATGCGTTCACTAGACCCAAGATAAATGTTAAGTGGGTGTTTTATTGGGGGAACAACTTACACAGATAATAATAAAGAAACACTGCAGCCTTTCTCTGCCCTTCCATCGTGACCCAGAGAAAAGAGAGAGAGAGAGAGAGAGAGAGAGAGAGAGAGAGAGAGAGAGAGAGAGAGAGAGAGAGAGAGAGAGAGAGAGAGAGAGAGCCCGCCTTGAGTTTCCTTCTTTCTGGCTGTGTCCACACCTGAAGCCACGCCCATAGGGAGTGTGGCCACTAACACAAATACACTGGCAAGGTCAGACGCCACTATAATTCTCCTTTTAGTCTAAAGAAGGTTTTAAGCCCGATGCAAAAACTATACACAATGATAACAAATGTCAAGTATATTCCAGGAAAAGGAAAGGTAAACATACACAAATTAAAACCTACAACCAGCAAGAGCAACAATGAGCAATAGACACATACTACATGTCCAGTTTCAGGGTAATGGCATGACAGAGATTACTCCAACAGCAGTCCTAATCTGGAAAGTCTGAGTCTTGTACCTGGTATTTTTTACCTAAGATAAGAGAGGGTATAGCTATGACTGTCTAGCAAAGACAAAGAAGCTAGACGTTCATTCTTTATCATGCATAGACCTTAGGTGGGGAGAGACATTCTCTAAACCAATGGTTTCCAACCTTCACGATGCTTCAATACTTCTATACAGCTCCCCATTCTGTGGTGACCCCCAACCATAAAATCATTCCCATTGATATTTCACAGCTGCAATTATGCCGTTATGAATTGAAATGTAAACATCTGACATGCGGGTCATCCCAGGCTACCCTGTAAAAACTCCCAAATGGTCAAGGCTCATTGGTTAAGAAGCTGCTCCAAGCCCTTTGCCAAACTGCTTAAGGCATTGTCTTGCTACATTATAAGATGGGAACATCCCAGTTTCTGGTGTTAGTATTTAGTGCCCATAGCTGTGGCCCTACTTTATAACCCTCTATTTATTTTTAAGTTCAAATATTCATAATATAAAACATTTTATAAACTTAAAATCTCAAAGCCTTATAACTTTAAATATTTTGAAGCTGTTCTTTAAAAACAAAAAAACAGTGTCTAGTCATTTTACTTAAATTCTGTAAGTTTCAAACTTTCCTCATGAAGAATTTCAAATCTCTTAACTGTGTGCTCCTATAATATTAAAAAATAAAATACCATTTTTTTGCTTCCAGAGGGAAGATACAAAGCACAACCACAATCTGTATAAGGCGAAAGCAAACTCCAATAGTGCAACAATCTGCAGTTTGATGTCTGGGTTTTCTGAGGGGCTCGGCTCTCCTATTTGGCCCCACCCTCAGCAGCATACCCATAGCCTGCCTTCTAGATCTCAGACTGCTCCCTTTCATTGTGGCTGGAGCTTCTGGTGACCGCCACATGGTACCAATATTTCCAAACCTGCTAAGGTCTGCCATTGCAAGTGGGCTCTTTTTAGGAGCCCTAGCCCCGCCACACACTGGCAAGTCTCAGCTGTTCCCCAGGACCCCTTCACATCCTAAAACCACTGTCACCTGGGTGACTCCCAGGTTACAAAGTTTGGCTGCCAGCACAAAGTAAATTCTTGCACAAAAATGCATGGAGATGCAGCTTTAATAAATTCTTAAACAAGCACTGTTTTTATATCCTATCTTGTCTCCCGAACATGACAGAAATTATAATACAAAAATACATCCTAACTCAAAGTATCTTGGAGACCAGTTGTTGCCTTCTTGGTAGGCCTACTCCATATAGTCACCTTTAATCAGGATGGTGATGAAGTCACATGACATCTACCCTCTCCAACCATAGCAAAGATGGCTGCCAGCCATGTGGCTCCCTAAAGATTGTGGCAATCCACGTGTTGCTTATATTCCAATATGGAATCATGCCTCATGGTTTCTTTAAGATTACCTATACATGGATTTTTTTTTTAATTATCAACTCCATGTTTTAAGTTAACTTTTTTCTTATATTTTTATATATTCTTTACCATATCCAATAAAATAAACTTAGAAATCTTGAGGAACAGAATATTCACATAAACCAAGTCTAATTTTTGACTGACTGTTTTGCTTTGTTTTCTTTTCTCTGTCCCTGTATCAAATGGCTAAAACTGACAAAGGACGTAAGGAAAACTTTTAAATATGCTTGGGTCTAGCAAGGGGAGAGCCATAACCCAACTCTCTAGCCAGATTTCAATAAAATAGTACAGCATAAAACAAGTTTAATGTTATCTTTGTTGTTGTTTTGCTTCGTACAGCTGAAGGCGATGAAACATGAACCACAAAACTCAACAGAACCCACATAGAGTTTATTGGAGAAAGGGAACAAATGGGGGGGTTGTCATCCTGGAATAGAAGAGAAAGGGGAACAGAGATGGAAGTGGGAGAAGGGGAAAGAAGGGGGAATGTGGAGGAATAGGAGGCAAACAGGCTGAAGCATCCCTTAAAAGGGAGAGCTTGCACATGCATACAGAGTCCTTATGCGCCCATGCAAAGCTCGATGTGGCCACGTGCAGCCATGCAACACAGGGCCCTTAGAGCCGTCTAAGTATGTGCCCAAATGCCAGTGTGCTACCCTTCCAGTTGTCAGGTGGTGGGGTCAGCATAATGCCAGGATACCAATAATCTTCACTCAAAAGACATCTGAACTCCCTAATCCAGAGATAAATTCTGAGACCTGGCCACAAATGCAGCCATGACAGCAGTGGTGACTGGCAGCCTGATGCAGAAAAGACAGCAAATATATGATCCTGTTCTATCTCAGCTGCATGCTTGTAAGGAAACTTATGGACACAGAGAGATGAAACTTTGCAACAAAACAAACAAACTCAACTCTTTTGAGAAATAACAGGACTTTCCAACAAGACAAACAAAACTTTCCATCCAGAACCAGGTGGGAGGGAGACACTATAACACCCTGGATGGGAGAATATCTGGATCCTGTCAGACCCCCTCCACATCCCATATAGGGGGATCCCATAAAACAAAACCAGACTATGACTTGCCAGGAGGTCTCTGTAGATGCCTGCGACATTTCTCAGCATGGCAGCTCACTCGAAACCATCTGGGGCTAGGAACATGGAGACACAGGTTGGAGCAGTTTTTCGTCCTTAGCTGGTTGGAATTCTGCTGGAATAGATATATATTAAGAGCAAGAAGTAAAGTTAAGGAATCTTAGGTATACATTTAAAACTTTTAGGTCCATGGTACTGGCAGCTGGGAAAAGGGTGTCCCAAAATCAGCGAGAGGGGAAGAGGTCCTATCCCCCAGGAATAGGCAGGTGGGGAAACAGGTTGTGGATTGGCAGTACTTATCTAGAGAGTCCATACTGACCTGTGAAAGGTGTGTCCAATAGGTCTCGGGAAGCTTATAACAACCCTTCTTCAATTTATTTCTTTAGAGGCAAAAGTTTCCAGATATGTTAGCGTTATCACCTCGTATGGTCTATACTGAAACTCACGTTGCTTAAAGGTAGTAGACTCATGCCTTTGAGTCATAGTGAAACTTTGTGAACCTAAAAATAATTTTCCCTTTCAGAAAACTGGGTGTATATGGATTAGAAAAATGTTTTAGTACAATGGGAAGCACTTTTAACTATATATTTAGAAAAAAACCAAAGGGAAATTTAAAAGTGTGTGCTTGTGACTATGATAATAACCGTCAATGTTTAACCAGAGTTAGAGTAATATCTTATTGGAACGTTAATGATAATTAGAATCCTGAACCTCTGAAAGTTTAATATAACAATAGCACAGTAGGGGAAAGAATTCGGAAACATTTTATACGCCTTCAGCCATCTTTTTATACCCTAACAAATTACATCCACATACCTCAGGTCTTTTCAGACCCTCACCACCCAAGCCTTCATGTCCTCAGACCTCTACAACCTGTATTTACATACCTTAAGTTATATTTTTTTCAGACCTTAAAACATTTTTTAGATCCTTATATTTTTATATCTTTAGACCTTATATAAGCCGTATTCCTTTGTTTTGTTTTGTTTTTCTATACAATTGTTTACCGTGAGACATAGGTGGATGACTGATGAAGCATTTATTATAAAGCAAGTTACTTGAAATCAAGGAATAGTAAAAACTTACCTTGAAGCCTATTTGGTGAATTAGTCTCTTTTTGGAATCTGATATCAAAGCAAACTGTTTTTAGACCTAGAAGCAGCTTTAGGGAAATGGGGCCCATGGCCTGACTTTAACATAAAAAGGGAGCTCAGAAGGCAGCTGAAGTCTTGCAAAAGGGACCGGGTAGTTGGTGTTCTTAAAGCTACAGTTAGTCAATAGCCTCAGAGATCTGAAAAAGACAAATTATAACTGGAAGTATCATCTAAATGGTTTATGGATCTCTGTTAAAATAACAGAGAACCATTACCTAGACACCCCAGACCTAAGCCACTGTTTTTTGTTTGGTTGGTTTTGGGGATTGTTTTGTTGTTGTTGTTTGTGGGGTTTTGTTTGTTTGTCATTTGTTTAGTCTGTTTTGGGTGGGTGGGCGGGTGTGCTTGTGTGTGTGTACTTGCTAGCCCACTATCTGATTATCTGCACTCTGGTGAGTTACAGGAATTGCAGTAGAAATGTTCTTTATGTCCCAGAGTGAAGGAAACTCTAATAGCACAGCTTTCAATGTGCGCAGCTAAGAAAGTTCCCTGTGGGGCCGGAGCCTGTGGTTTCCAGATCCAGTGTAATTCAAAGGACAGGTGGGGAGGGGAGGTGTAGTGGGAGGTGAACCCCAAAGCAAGCAAATCCTCTGGCATTTCTGGTTGTAGAAAATCAAGGGAATGAAAAGTCCTGTGAGATTTCTGCTTCAGAAGTAGAAAGGAAACCAGCTTCTGTGTTTGGAAACTCTTTCATCCTTTTTTCTTTACTTTCTTCTATCCTCTTCTACTGCTTGAATTTTTGTTTGCTTGTTTGTTTTAGTGATAGGATACTGGATTTACTGGAAAACAGTGTTCATAGTTACAAAAAAGCAAGGTCAAGAAGGATGTAGATGTTTTTCAAATGAGACAAGTACTCCATAGCTGAAACCACTTTTGTGCTGCATAGATTTTATACACCTCCCACGGTTCTGTGAGACAAATTAACCAAAGTTGAGAATTTATTACTCTGGGTTTTTTGTTTGTTTGTTTGTTTGTTTTTTGTTGTTTTTTTTGTTTGTGTGTTTGTCTGTCTGTCTGTCTGTTTTTTGTTGTTGTTGTTTGGCTTTTTGGTTTTTTGCTTTCTTCTGGTTTTCTATATGCTTGAGATTTCAATAAGAAAGATTTAGGGTGTGAATAGAAGAAAAAGGAAAAGGAGGAGGAGAAGAAAAAACAATAAAAGTCACATAGGCAAGTGAATAAATAATTAAATTTCAGGAGTGAAACACACAAATGGGTTTTGGGGGGTATTTAAAGGAAAAGTTGCACATTACATTATTGAAAAAGAAAGCCATTGTAGAAATCTTGATGCACTGCATTCAAAGGACATCTTTGTTTCCAGTACAACTGGAAGGAAAAAGAGGTTGGGAAGCTTCTAAAGAGTCAAAATCAAAAAGACATGCTGCAATATGCTGCCCTGTAGTGTGTATGTTTCCGCCAGCCCGCCAGTCTGGGCCCACAGCCGCGCCAGCCCCAAATAACACTCAGAGACTTTGTATTTGATACAATCCTGTTGGCCAGTTACCATTACTGTTTATGGGCTAGCTCTGTCTTAATTATTAATCCATTTCTACTTATCTAAGTATTTCCACGTGGTCGTCTTATCGGGGAGCCGCGGCTGGCATCCTCCTTCCTCCAGGGACTACATCTCGACTCCTCCCCTCTACTTCCTCTTTCCTCCTTGTCTCCTAGCCCCGCCTATCTTGCTATCTCATTGGCCACAGAGCTTTATTAACCAGTATGAGAAACATGTATACAGAATAACATCTCCCATCACTGCCCCAAAACTTTCAGAGAACTCCACATATATCAAGCAACAACACAGAAAATCTGGGAGGGTCAGATAAAGAGTGAAAAGGCCCAGCTTTGTCCAGATTCAAAAACAGTAGAAAATCAGAGGAGAAACTCAGATTTTCCCAGACTGCTTGGCTGCAGCTCCACGGGTGACCACTTGTGGAGTTAGGGAAGGAAAGCTCATGATCTCAGTAAGGAAACACTTTCTCCTGCCAACTCTTTAGCATGGCTTTAGGTGGATCAGCCTTCCTGAGGGGTGGTCTCTTGGCCAGGTGAGTGACAGAGCCAGCAGGACTAACTCTTATGACAGGACACAGTGGTGTATCATGTTTATATAGGACAAGAGACAGATTCCATGCTTTTACTAGGAGAAAATAGGAGTCAACAGAGCACTTAGAGCTCTGTTGAGCTCCAGCACCTCAGAGGCTACTGTAACATTCCCATTTCAAGCCACCCAGCAGTCATTTACTTATAAGCTAAAAGTGAGGAATGGATACAATGTGTTTCTGCCATGAAAATCTAGGGGTCCGTTTCTAAAGCTGTTCAGCAGACATGCTTAGAGCTGGTTACACCCTCACACACAGCACCCTGGAAGACAGCTCAGAGAATCTTTCTGGCATTTCTGAACTCTGGCCTGGACAGAACCAAAGCTGTTTCCAGTTTCTACCCAAGTAGAAACTGCTGTTCATCCTTGCTCCTTTGTTTCTAACTCTGCTCCACCCATTTCTGTCTCCTGCCCTCCTCAGCTTAAGCATCCAGTCCTCTCTCAGCTTTTCCTTGGTGTCACCTGAGACCCCCTGTTATCTTAGAGTTTTGTGAAAATGAACTGTAAGGATGGAAAAATTTAGCCTAACTCTCCACTGACCCCAGGAAGCTGGGAATTTAAATCCCGGACCCTGGTCCCCTAGCAGTGAGCAGGCTAAAGGTCACATTCGTGACAGGGCTGTGAGTGAGTGAACACAGGAAATGACCCTTGTCACCCCAGAAGCCCGTGCAAAAGCAGACTTCCTGGGCTAAGCGCAGGCTTGGATAGTTTAGATTAATTGGTCCACACTGGATGCTATGAAAAGATTGGTTTATGATGTGTGGCCTTTGTTGTAACCCTATAAAAGCTGTCTTAAGTCTATACCCAGGGTTCTCAGCCCTCTACCCCTGCATGGTGTATGGTTGTTGACCCCAGTGCACTTGGAATATAAAAGACCTCATGCTTTTGCATCAAGACCGCTTCTAGTGAGTCATTGTGGGGGGGCGCCTTTCCTGAGGGGAGCGTGAGGGTCCACACTCTCCAGGTCTTTCAGAACAAAATGTGGTGGTTAAGGTCAGCTGGTGCCTTTTTAATCATAATTTATATTCAGTAGAATTTATTCATTTGCGGTACATATCCATGAATTTTGAGAAAATATATAATCACAATTAAGACCTGTGAAATTACTCCTGTGCCCTTATTTCCTCTTGAAACATGAATAATAAAAACCCAGAAACAAATATTGGGGTTTAAGCTGAAGATCGGGAAAGCAAAGCAGCTGGTCACTAACTCTGACCTCTACCTCAAACCGAAATGAGTGATCCTGTCTCCACGAATCCTCAGAGTGTAATGGTCTCCACCAAACCTCAGACTGCAATCCTCTGAGTTCCTGTGTCCTCTTTTTGTCCAGCCATATCACTCCTGTCTCTACCTCCCTAGTGCTGGGATTAAAGGCATGTGATTCCAAGTGCTGAGATCTCCTTTGTGGTAAGCTGTTTCTCTTTATGACTGGATCCGTTTCATGAACCTCAGTGTGGCTTTGAACTCACAGAGATCTGTCTGCCTTTGTCTCCTGAGTCCTGGGATTAAAGCTGTAGACCACTACTGCCTGGCTTCTATAGCTAACTAGTATAACTGCTGGGATTAAAGGTGTGTACTACCACTTCTTGGCTCTGTGGCTGTGGCTAGCTTTGCATTTTGATCCTCAGTGGCTTTATTAGATCATAAACAATATATCACCATAATATCTGTACAATTAACATCCCACAAATGCAAGAAAAGGGAACACTGACCCAATCATGGTGAAATTAATTAAAGCAAGCTTTTTTTTTTTCTTTTAAACAAGAGCTGTCTCTCCTTAAGTAGGGGTTCAATAAATCAGTATCAGACAAGGGGAAGATTATTGTAGAATAATCTTTTTGTACACTGTGAAGATTTGTCTTTGCCAAGGTACCTTCTGATTGATTAAATAAAGAACAGAATGGTAAATAGCTAGACAGGAGAGAATACACAGGAGAGAGATAAACTGGGGATGAATCTAAGTATGGGGGAGATGCCAGTGAGACATAGAGAATGTTGGACATATAGAATTAAGGAAAGGTAAATAGCCACATGGTAGAACATAGATTAATAGAAACATATTAATTTAAGTTATAAGAGCTAGTTGGGAACAAGCCTAAGCTAAAAGCCAAGCTTTTCAAATTAATAAGTCTTGTGTCATTACTTAGGGGTTGCCAGTCCAAAGAAGTCTGACAAGAAAGACTTACTACAGAAAATAATGGTTTTTAAGGTTCAAGAGTAGGAAGTTTCCAAATAGAGGAATTTGTCAAGCAAGTCGACCAGGTTATAGAAGCTGAACATAAGCATAACAATGTGGTCATAACAACTCTTTGAAACAAAGACATAACTGCCTGTCCTGGGACAGGTAGTACAGAACCATTTGTAGGTAACGTCACAGGTGAGGCCAAGCCCAATCCTTCAGAAAGAAATCCTTGAGAAAGAGAATGAAACTAGTTTGTCTTCATTGTATGATGGCTTTTAAGCCCAGGATGGAGGCAGGCTAGTTTATCAACCAACCTATGGCATCCTAGCTTCTTCTGCTCTTACACACTGATTTTCAAGAATATCATGTAGCTGGATCCCTGGAGAGGTAATGTACTGGAGATTCACCCACGGTGCATTCAACAGCTGTGTGTCGAATATGAACACAGCCGGCTAGAGTAGATGATTCCAGAGCATGAGTGATGAGAGACATGATTTCGGAAGTATGCATCTCAAACCCAAGGAGAGAAACCTTGGGTTTCCTGTTTGCAAACAGGAAACTGGTGGGTAAAAGTGTGAGCAGAAGAGGGCAGGTGGATGGGGGGCAGGATTTCCCAGCAGGAAACCACTGCTCTGTAGTCAGATTCTCAAAGTAAACTGCAAGGGTACCAGTGGGATTTTTATTGTTCTGGATTTTGGTGGTGATAGTGGTGCTGGTGAGAACTATTTTGCCCATGCCATGTTTTGCAAGCTAGCGTTTCTCTATAGGAAAATACAGACAAGTGAGGAGTTTGCTTTTTTTTTTTTTTTTTTTTTTTTTGTCAAGAGAAAATCAGAACGTAAAGGAGGGTTATGAGAAAAGAAGCTGTGGGATTCCAGAAATCAGAAAGGGTCCTAAGGAGCTTATGGCCTAGAAATGATTTTCTTGCAGGGCATGGTGTGTCTTTAGTCCCAGCACTCAGGAGGCACAACCAAGAAGATTACAAGATCCAGATAAGTGCAGTCCACACAGTGAGATCCAGGCCAGGCAAGGGACATAGTGAGATTCTGTCTCAAAACACAAAATACAAAGAAGAAAAATAAAGCATTTCCTCAGACCCCAGTGGAAGGAATTGGATTAGGGTCCATTATGCTAGGAGAGGTCTGCTAGAGATCAGTTATGAAGGCAGAGTCTAAGCACACAACTCCCACCGAGGTTTAAATTGCTAGTCAGAGTAAGAACACAGGAATGTTTCTTTATTATATTTCACTTCACTGTCTACCTTTTAGTGAGCGAGCAAAAATCAGCCATTGGGAGCCGTACCTTGCTATACTACTTGCCCATGTGACTGGATTGGATTTGGAAACAAATGTTCTTATTTTCCTGACGACATGAGAAATTGGACATTCAGCCAGACCCCCTGCATGGCACCAGAGGTCCAGCTAGCTCTATTTGACAGCCTGGAGGAGCTAGTAAGAAAGGATCAGGAATTGGTTTGTTGGTTTTTCTGTTGAATATGTGTTGACTTGAGACAGAGAACTTACAGCCGAAGTGTGAGGAAGGACCCCACCCTAGGCAGATCAGTGATGCAATTGCTTTTATACTGGATTCCTGAGATAGTCACTCATGTAAAGCTTGCTCATATTAAAATCTTCAAGATCAGACATAGCCTCCCAAGACTCCTGATGGTCATGAAAGTTTTCCTCCAGTCTGGCTGACAACTGATTGAGACACTTGTTAATAACAGGAAGGTCTGGCTTAACAAGGGACTTTCCCAGCCACAGTGGGATGGGGCAGTCAGGAATGTACTTTGATTTTTCAGTGTAAAATGCATCCACTGAGAACTGAGTGTTATTATAGCTCCAAAGTCAATGCTCTCCATGGTTATCTAAAACAGAGAGACACATGTGTTTGTGTTCAATGTTTTGTGACAGGATTTCCTGAAGAGATACAAGGGGACTTTTGAGCACTGGATCGGCCTCCACAGAGTCATCAGAAAACCCTTGGAGGTGGACAGACAACACTGAATATGGCAGCTTATATGTTTTCAGAATGCTTTTCCTTCTGTTGTGTTCATGTGTTATGATGTGTGTCAATTCTGGCTATAAGAACTGAAAGGCTGAGTCATGTGACACCAACTGTACTGGAAAGGATGAAACAACCCCTGTGAGTGGAGTCCTAGCTCAGAGGCAGAGTGTGTGCTTATATGCAGAGCCAGTTCCCAGCAAACTCCACACCTCACAAATTTAAATCCTTTGGATGCTCTCCCAATTACTGGCCATCATTTTCAAAGCTTTTACTTAGTGTGATTGCACTTGAAGTCTTAGCATAGTCATGGTATCTGGGATAAATGTGGTCGGCTCCATCACCAATTGAAAACTTTTCCTTGATGAAAATGATGAAAACTTTTCCTTGTGAGATGTAAACAGAGCCTAGGATGGGCTCAGGGGGTCTTGGCTCAATCTATGCTGGTTCCCCCAGCTGTCAGGCTGGGGTCCATGAGCTCCCACTTGCTCAGGTCAGCTGTTTCTATGGGTTTTCCAAGTTTGGTCTTGACCCTGTTGCTCATCACTCCTCCCTCTCCACAACTGGATTCCAGGAGTTTGGCTCAGTGCTTGGCTGTGAATCTCTTTTTCTGCTTCCATCAGCTACTAAATGAAGGCATATAAGGTAGTCATCAATCTCATTATAGGGGAAGGGCATTTAAGGTAGCCTCTCTACTATTGCTTAGATTATTAGTTGGGGTCATCCTTGTGAACTCCGGGACATTTCCCTAGTGCCAGATTTCTCTTTAAACTATAATGGCTCCCTCTATTAAGGTATCTCTTTTCTTGCTCTCTTTTCTTCCCTGCCCCTCTCTGGACTTGATCTTTCTGATCCCTCGTGTTCTTCTCCCCCTTCCCCTTCTCCCTTCATCTTCCTCCTACCTCCCTCCCCTCTCCTCCCGTGTTCCCAATTTGCTCAAGATATCTTAACCCTTTCCCCTTCTCCGGGGGACCACTATTTGTTAAGATGTTGTGTTCTTTTCTCATGCATGTATATGGCTTCTTTAACAAAAATCAGGTTCCATTGGTGTGTGGATTTATGTCTCCGTCTTCAATCCAATTCTGACCATCATGTGTCTGGCTTTAAACCAAGACCATGGTGTTTCTATTGTTATAGTTCTGCAACACAGATTGCGATCTTACATGGTGATACCTCCAGCAGTTCTGCAGTTCTTTTATTGTTCAGGAACTATGTTTACATCTTCCCTGCCCTATTTATATCCCCTTGATCTTTTCAGTTGTCTTCATTGCTCTAGTTAAGAGGTCAAGTACTATATTGACTAGATACAGACAGAGCGGGCATCCTTCTCTTGTTCATGATTTTAATGGAAATGCTTTGAATTTCTCTCCATTCACTTTGGTGCTGGCTGTGGGCTAGCTCTAAACTGCCTTTGCTGATGATATGAGAATATATATATATATATATATATGTGATCTTAAAAATTCAGCTAGGAAACTCCTATAGATGATAAACACTTTCAGCAGTAACATAAAGTTAACTCGCATGTAAACACCTTTCATAACAGCCTCAATAAATTTCAAAATATCTTTTTGGTAATACCAACCAAACAAGTGAAATACTTGTATGACAAAAACCTTAAAACATTAAAGAAAGAAACTGAAGATATCAGAAGACAGAATGATCTTTCAAGCTCGGAGATCTGTAGGATTGATATACTGGAAATGGCTGTCCTACACAAAGAAATTTACAGATTCAATGCACTCCCCATCAAAATTTCAACCAATTCTTCACAAGTCTTGAAAGGATAGTTCTCAGATTCATATGGAAACACACACACACACACACACACACACACACACACACACACACACACACACACACACACACACACACACACCAGAATAGCTAAAACAATCCTGAACAATAAGAGAACTGCTAGATTGATAAAATCCAACTTTCTTTCATAATAAAAAATCCTGGAGTGACTGTGGATGCAAGGGACTTTATCAAAGGCCTTTTCTTCATCTAATGATATGGTCATGAGGCTTTTGTGTTCAGTCTTAATATCTGGTAGATGACATTTCTTGATTCCTTCATTGTCTGTTATTATACCCCCTCCATTAGTCTCTAATTTTATTACTTGGGACCTTCTCTGTATGTCTTTTAGTTAATCTGGATAAGATTTTATTAGTCTTACTGGTTTTCTCAAAGAACCAACACTGCTTCGTTAATTCTTTGAATGGTTTTTTTTGTTTGTTGATATCAGCCCTGAGTTTGATTATTTCTTACCCCCTACTTGCCAAGTATCATAAGGTTGCCAAAGGAATCCGTAGTGAAATTGGAGTACAAGTACTGAGGGCTTGTACTCTGGCGGTACCAAGGTGGGTTGGTTTGGGTGAGTGGGACTGGGTGACTCTAAGTCCACGTTTCTTTTGGACAGTAAGTTTGCTGCCTAGATCTGGACCATTTATGTTCTACCAATAATCCCAATAATGATCATTTGTTTCCTACTAGGCCTTACCTTTATGAATATGGGATTGTGTTGGCTGTGACTACAGGGAGGTGATGTTGGTTTACTGCACCAGGCTTCTCTTTTGAGCCACCAACCAGCTCCTAAAATCATGACATAGAGACTACTTATTAGTTATGAATGTTTGACCTAGCTTAGACTTGTTTCTGGCTAGCTCTTTTGACTTAAATTATCTAACTTTTGCCTTGGAGATGTTTACCTTTTCTTTCTGTATAGCTTACTTTGACTACTTCTGTGTCTGACTGACTGGGGGCTGCCTGGGTTCTTGCCACAAGCATGTCCCACATTCTCTCCTCCTCTCATTCTTCCTTCTCTCTTCTCAGCCTACATTTATTCTACTATTCATTCTCTCTGACTGTCAGTCCTGCCCATCCTTTCCCTGCCTAGCTATTGGCCATTCTTCTCTTCGTTAGACCAATCAGATACCATAGGTAGGCAAGGTGTAACAAATGCAACATATCTTTTTATGATTAAACAAACGCAGCATAAACAAAAGTAACACGTCTTTGCCTAGTTAAAATAATATTCCACAACAATTTCCTTTCTAGGATTATAAAGGGAATAATGTACTCCCAGGAGGATTCAGTTTCACAATGCCATCAAGCAAGATGTTCATCAAGCAAGATGTTCTTTGCCTGGCTTTTGGCAGCTTGGGGCTGAGGGGTGGGTACTAGATAGATCATATCCCTTTTGCTTCACCAGTGGACCCACAGTCTTAGGGATGTTGCTCCTTCTCAGGAGCAAGAAAACCACCCCCAGCAGACTCTAGGTGCAATATTTTACAGAAATCTACCTGGAGGGTAGGTTGAGTGTCAGTGCAGAGACTGGCTATGAGCCCTATGGTTCCAGTCTTTCTTAATCTCCATAAAAAAGTTCCTGGCTTATAGAGAATTGGGGTCTTTTTAACTGGTGACAAAAACAGAGAGAGGGAGAGGGAGAAGGAGAGGGAGAGGGAAAGGGAGAGGGAGAGGGAGAGGGAGAGAGAGAGAATGTGATCACAACTATAATTATAGGGCTCATGTCAGTCCAGTCTTATCTTTAGGAATTCAGAGCAACTGGTGATGACCTGTCTGTCCTTATGTTTTGTAACCTACTTATGCTGGGTGTGTTGTGTCCACAGGTGACAGAAGAGATTGCTGTAGTAGTGATTAGAACTAGAGGGTATGAAACTTCCCGTATTCAATCAAGGCTCTGTGTCAGGATCCCTTTACCCACTCAAGGTTGCCAGGCTGGGACTTGTAGGCAGGCTTCAGGCAAATATGGAGCCTTCTCATACTGTCTGATGAATGGTCCTCTATGACTATTGTGGGGCCTGTAAGGACATAGGGAGGGAATGATGTCATTTCTGTATCATGGGCTTCTTGATATGGGTTGCATTTCTCCTTAAGGAGAAGAAAAGGCAGGAGATTGGTCCAATATTGACCAGTCTCGAGGACATGTCTAGATAATGTTTCCTTTCTATGCATCTTTCCTGTCTGCCCTGAGCTTTGCATAGTTTCCAATCAACATTTAGAACCATTACCAAATTTGGGGAAACTTTAGCCAGGAAGGTTGAGCCATTGTTGGACCCCAGGAAAAGGCAAAACCTAAATCTAGGAATAATATCTGGACCTGAGTAGTTCAGCAGTTGCCCACAAATGGATAGCCTGATGGAGTTTAGTGACCATCTGCCTTCTGATAAAGGCAGGGAGTACAGGTCCCTCATCTGACAAGAACCACCACACCCATTTGTCTCCTAATAAGCATCTTTTTTTCTTTTTCTTTTTCTTTTTTTTTTTTTTTTTTTTTTTTTTTTTGATTTTTCAAGACAAGGTTTCCCTGTAGCTTTAGAGCCTGTCCTGGAACTCACTCTGTAGACCCAGCTGGCCTCAAACTCATCAAGATCCACCTGTCCCTGCCTCCTGAGTGCTGGGATCAAAGGCGTGTGCCACCACTGCCCAGCAAGTATCTTTTCTTTTGTCCACTTGTTTTTTTGTTGTTTTGTTTTGTTTTGCATAAAGATTGGGCTCTAGATCAATTAAGGTTCAGGCAGGGTAACCAAAATCAGAAGAAGGCACACTGGTTGTAGGGCCACTTTCAGAGAGCCAAATTTGCTGCTTTGTTCCCTGGCCACAATATTTTTGTTGCTTTTGTTTTTGTTTATTTATTTATTTTCAGGGTGAGGTGAGGAGCCCCCTGTCTCTATAGAGGGTCCCAAGGACATGGGCTTTGGCAAGTGGATAACAAATATCTGTGTACACAGAGAGGGCTCTGCACTTCTCTCAGTAAAGTGCCTGGGTTAATGCCAGAAGCTCAGCCTTTTATGCAGAAGTCCCTCAGCTGAGGGGCTGGGCCCACACCCTCCCATCCCAGGTGAAAGCTGTGGCCCTAGCACACCTATTTCACCTTGGACAAAACTTCTCCTCTTCACTGCCTCTTCAGGTCAGGACTGCATTAGCCACTTTCAGGGCGTGCAGATGGCCGAGGATCCCAGATTGGACTCCTCATCCTGTTGTAAATGGGGTACTCTCACCCCAGAGAAGGAGGCCAGGATGAGCTCTTTATGGATTTCAAGTTCTTAATGGGACTTGGCCAGGGTCACACAGTCTTGTGACTTCAGGTCTAGAACAGGCCCCTACCTGAGTGAGCAGGGATTTTATAAAGGCAAATACCACAAGTTTGGTACATCCTACTAACCACTTGAACACTTACCAAGTCCTAAAAGCTATTTATCTCACTGCACTTTCACATAGTGGGAACAGGCATTCTGAAGACATAGAACTTTGCTTATGGTTTTAGACTTTCTATAACTTACTCACTACAAAATAAGAAAACCCCATGGCAGAGCTGAGACTAGAAAATCAGTTTTCTTCATAACCGTTTTCATGACTTACAGGCCCTTTACCTGCATCCTGTCCTTCCTTATCACCATATATCACTGTATTTGTCAGGGTTCTCTAGAGTAGCACAACCTACAGACTATATCTTTTTTGTATATAGAAAGGCTGTTTTATTAGAATGACTTGGAAGCTGTGATCCAGCTAATCCAACAACGGCTGGCTAGGAACAGAAAGTCCAAGAATCCAGAAGTTGCTCAATCTATGAGACTGGGTGTCTTAGATGGATTTCTGTAGGAGCTGGGATCCTGAAGAAGTAGACTCTAATGCAGTCTTGGCTTACCAGAGAAGGGTCCAGACCTCTAACTCCTTTGGCAGTTCACATGGCGACTGCCTCTGCCTACCATCCTCAGAGTTCTCCACATCTCCTAGTCCTGCCTATCTCCCTGCCTCTATTGGCCACAATGTTTTATTCATCAACAAATAAGAGAAACATATACACAGAAGGACAACCCCTGCCCTATCACAGGCTGGCTTTGAACTCACAAAGATCTGCATGCCTCTGCCTCTCAAGTGCTGGGATTAAAGGCATGCGCCCCCCCCCCCCCACCGCCTGGCTATTTTTTTTTAAAGGTTCTGATAATAGAAATTACAGATGTGCCAGAGAACATTTATGGGAGATCCAGCCATTTATCTCTGACAGTCTTACCTGATTTCTTTTCTTCCTTCCTTCCTTCCTTCCTTCCTTCCTTCCTTCCTTCCTTTCTTTCTTTCTTTCTTTCTTTCTTTCTTTCTTTCTTTCTTTCTTTCTTAATTGTTCAAGACGGGGTTTATCTGTGTGGCTTTGGAGCCTGACCTGGAACTCGCTCTGTAGACCAGGCTGGCCTCAGATTCACAGAGATCCGCCTGCCTCTGCCTCCTGAGTGTTGGGATTGAAGTTGTGCGCCACCACCACCTGGCTCTTCCCTGACTTTCTAACAAGGCCTCACTTTGGTTCTGCCTCAGGTTGCAACGGCTGTGGCATCAGTGTCTGAGGCTCCACCTTGGCGACCGCAGACCTGGGATGCCGCCTGGTGCAAAACACCCAGAGCTGTGGGGAGACAATGCAGGATACTCGTCGAATCCTCTGACTCCCTTTCTGGCCTTCTGCAGGAGCCGTGTGTATTGAAGCCATCTTGGCTCAATCCTGTCTTTTCATTTTTTTTTTAATGTACGGTCACTCAAAGAGCTAATGAAAAATATTTCATATCTGGTCGTAAAAGTGGAGGTCACTCATACTGACATTTTGTAATTCAGATTTAAGATATGAATACCAACTCATACCAATCTTCCCAAGTAGCTGTAAGTATAGTCCTCTGTGATAGCTTTCATCTTTGATGTCACCAAAGATTATGAATTGATTTTAATAATTTTTATAAGATAAATAAATAAGGCTGAGACTGTCTATAACGTGTTACATATCTCTCATGACTGCTTTGACACTCTCTACTGATGACAGAGTTTCTGTTCCACCTGGTCCAACCACCCATTAGTTGCAAATAAATACACAGAGACTTATATTAATTATAAACTGTTTGGCCAATAGCTCAGGTTTCTTATTAGCTAGCTCATGCTTAATTAACCCATTACTGTTAATCCACGTGTCTATCTCCATGTGATTTTGGCTTACTGGAGAATGCCCTGAGTCCTATCTTCCTGGTAGCTACATGGTGTCTCTCTGTGTGTCTCTGTGTGTCTCTGTTTTTCTGTCTCTCTGTCTCTCTCTGTCTCTCTCTGTCTCTCTCTGTCTCTCTCTGTCTCTCTGCTTCTCTCTGCCTTTCTATTCCCAGCATTCTTCTTGTCTGGTAGCCCCACCTATACTTCCTGCCTGGCTACTGGCCAATCAGCTTTTATTAAACGAATAAGAGAAACATATTCACAGTATACAGATAGGACATCCTTCATCATCTCTTTTCTGTCAAAATAAAAAGGTTTAAACTTTAACATAGTAAAAGTATATGTATATCAAAGCAGTTATCAAGCAAGAATTATAGTCAACAATATTTAATCCAGTAACAGTTGGCAAAATCAAAAGAAAATATTCTACCATCTATCCTACCTTTATGAGTCTAAAATGTTATATGTAACTTATCTTTTTATCATAACTTAGGAAAACTATAACCATAACTATCTGTCTTCAACTGCATCAAAGACCACAGAAGAATAATATATAAACTCTAGAATTGACAGAGACATCTCACTGCCTGGACAGTTATTCAAAGTTCCTCTGTAATGTTGAGCATTCCATCTTCAGCCCATAGGTCTAGAGTGTCTGGCATATTTCTATCAAAGCAGGAAATTTGAAACTGTCCATCTGTATTGGCAGTTTGTCAATCATTTTTTTCTCTGAGTCCTGCAGAATGTCTGGCAGACTCTTCCATGAGGTAAGAACACTGCAGGACTATCCCATCTTGTTTTGGCAAGTTCAGAAATCACTTTCCTGGGATCTTGCATGTCCAGTTTATACAGCATATAGTCAAACAGTCCAGGCAAGAGCAGTTTCTTGCCTAGTGGCTTACCTTTGCCACAAAAAAAAAACCAGTAAACTCCATGTGGAGTTTCTTGAATGCCCATCATCTTCTCCAATGTACATTGATGTTGCCAGGAGAAAATGTATCTCATTGTCATGAAAAACCCTAATAAACCATTTTAGATGCCATATTCTATAGGTCTTTGAAAGGTTTTGAAGAATGCCTATTCATTTGAAAATATATCTCTGCATATCTAGAAAACTTAATATAAGTTTTGACTATCACCTACAAACTGTATTTTTAATTATACATTACATTTCTAAATGAGCTGTATAAATGCAAGATCTAAAAAGAATAGAAATATACCTATAACAAAATTGACCTTAAATTTATATCAAAAAACCAAAATCCATACCAATGCAAAGTATTCATGTTTATATCATATTCCCCTTTTTTCCTTTAAAAAGAGATTGGCTGTGATCATTAACCATTTATAACCAACTCCATTTAAATGAAAACAAATATTTATAAAAAATATTTGGGAATTTGGGCGTCATTCATTCCAAACTGCTTCCTGCTGATTGAGGGTGCTGTCAATACCATGGGAATCCTGAGAAAACCCAGAAACCTAGCCAATTCCTGTCTGTAGTGGTCTGTGAGTCTGTATTGTCCCAGATGTCTTGGGTGTTGGAGCATCTGGATCATCAGGGGTTCTTGCTTGATCAAACTATATTAGTCTAGAAGGAATCCACAGCTGTTCATCTTCTGTGGAAGCAAGAACAAAACCTTTTTTCCAAAGTAACCTGTACTTAGACTTAAATTTTTAAATCAAAGCATTTTCAAAATATATAAGTTAGATTAATTCAGCAGCATTTATAATTAAATGGATTTTATCAGTTGTTGTGTTCCTTCCTCAGCAATCAAAATTCAAAGATAACACAATAACATATAGTATCCAGACTCTCTGTATATTTTCCATCTTTACGTGGTTTATTTATTTATTATTCTATTTATTTTACTTTTATTTTTTTCCTTTTATGAGAAAGAGTTTCTCTGTGTATTTTTGCCTGTCCTGGAATTCATTCTGTACACCAGGATGGCCTTGAAATCCCAGAGATTTACTTGCCTCTGCCTCCCAACTGTAGGGATTAAAGGCGTGTGCCATCACACCAGTCACTCTAATTTTTCTCCTTCTTCTTTTCTCTTCCAAGCCTACATGTATTTTTAAACACGCTGTAAACCCTTCAGAAGTTTTCCTTCATCTGAGTCTGTCTTTACTGCAAATCTTTATCTCTTTCTAGACACTCAAGTCTTACCTGCTCTTTAACACCACTTGGTGGTTTGGTAAATAGAGCCTGGCACTTTTCTGGCAAACAGGGCTCACCTGAGAAAAATGCTGCTACCAAGACTTGTTCTTTTGTTTGTAGAATCCCTGCTTAAGTTTTTGTCAGGTTCTGTGAGGAAGTTCTTACAACCCATGTTGCCAGCACCATTTTGTTATGAATTGTTCCCGGCAGCCTGGTTCCACAGCCACCTTGCTCCCAATGAACACTCAGAGGTGTATATTAGTTATAATACTGCTGGCCAATGACTAGGGCTTCTGTTGACTGGCTCTGTCTTAATTATTAACCCATAACTGATCATCTATGTATTTCCTTGTGATCTTGGCTTACTGGAGAAAGCCAGACCTGCAACTCCTTTGCCTGCTACGTCGAAACTCTTCTGGCATGCTCTCTTACCTACCTTTCCCAGACTTCTCCTCCTCTCCTAGTCCCACCTATCTTACTGCCTCATTGGTCAATGACCCAACACTGTTTTATTCATCAATAGATATGAGAAACATAAACAAAAGGACATTTCCCCCATCACCAGGCTGGCACTGAAATCACGGAGATTTGCCTGCCTCTGCCTCCGGAGTGCTGGGATTAAAGGCCTGTGCCACCACACCCAGCTAATCTGTTTCTTTTTTTTTTTTTTTTTTTAAGCGCTTTCTCTATCCTTTTTCTTTTCTCTCCTAAGATTATGCATACTTTTTAAACACACTGTAACCCCTTTAGAGGTTTTTCTTTATTTGAATCAGTCTTTACTGACCTTTTCTGACCACATGAGTAGTTAAACAGCAGGGCTAAAATTAAAGAGGCAGCTGGCCCCACCCTATTCCTTGGCTTTTTGGTAGTCTAGCTTCATGGCAGAGTACCCATGGGAGCCTTGCTTATTGGTACAACTCTGCAGAGTTTCTAGGTCCATGTCACCACCAAAAAGCAAGCTGCTTGTAAACACCATTTAATTGGTAGCAGAGCCTCTTAAACGAGCCTTTCTATTTCTGCCCGATAAGGCTGAGTCAGAAAGTCTCTCTTTAAAGACTCATGCCTCTGCTTGCCTCTAGCAAACACAACCCACCTGAGAAAATGCTGCTACCAAGAAGCCGTGCTTGACTTTGTTCTTTTGTTTTAAAATCCCTTTTTAAACTCTTGTCAGGTTTATATGAAAATTCTTGCCCTATGTGTAGATGACATTTGTTGACCTTAAGTTTTTATCAATAAAACCAAAATGTATACCATTGCAAAGTATTCATTTCAATACCACTCTACACAAGGTATGAAACTACTGGTACTGTGAAATACACTTGGGCTTGCTACAAATGTACTTCCTAGGCATGTAACCCCTGCCACTGCTGATCCCTCTGTCACTCAGGTAGGCATATCTTCCTTCCCCTCGGATGGAATTCCTAAAACAAAAAAAACAAACAAACAAACAAAAATTCCACAATCCGCCATTGCATTCACTCCTGCAGAGATATCTCACTCATGTCCACTGCTTGTTTACAATATGAATCGCATAAAGGCAGAAGCCGTGAGGATTCACCGGCACTAGTTTTACAGCTGGTGACTTTTACAGCTCAGGGTTCCCTTTGATGGCCACACCTTTGTTGTTCATCAGTGTCGAACATGTGTGTACAAAGCATTTGACTGGCACTTGCTGCCACGTTCAAATGAACTTCAGCCACAGGTAGCATCACAAGGGTGATATGGTGCTATATTGTCTATGATTTATTAAAGCCACTGGAGATCAAAATAGCAAAGCAGCCACATTAGTTAGCTATAGAAGCTAGGCAGTGGTGGTACACACCTTTAATCCCACTTGGGAAGCAGGGGTAGACGGAGTTCTGTAAGTTCAAGGCCATACTGAGCTACAAGAATATATCCAGTCCTAAAGAGACACAGGTCACGCAAAGACTATCTCAGCACTTGGGATCTCACACTTTTAATCCCAGAACTCATGAGAAGTATTTAAGACAGGGAACAGTGTCTCAGAGCTGGTTTTCGTTCTCTATCCACATTAAGGATAGGAAGACATTCATTCTCCAGCCACACTGAGGATAGGAAGGCATAGATTCTCCCCAGTCACACTGAGGAGAGGCAGCAGTCTGAGGCTTGGTGAGAGCCTATGGAGACAGGATCCTGCCTTTCAGCCTGAGGTAGAGGTAAGGGGTAGTTGCTTGGCTGCTTCGCTTTTCTGATCTTCAGCTTGAAGCTTGAACTCCAATATCTGTCCCTGGGTCTTTTACTTATCATGCTGGTTTTGGATTCTGTCTTGAGTATTTTTCACATGTGTAAAAGTGGGAGAAAATGTACCACTTAGTAAATTGCTGAAAGACCTTTAATGATGGACATGCCTGGGGATGTGTTTTGCCATTCCAGTGACTGAGGTCTGTTCAAAACAGCTATGCTCACATCCAAGAGCTGTCCCAGATGGTCTTTGATTACAAGGCTTTAGAGGAGGTTCCCAATACCCTGGAGTCTCTGCCTCTGTGGACAGGTGCAGCTGTGCCAACAGCTTCTGACAAGCCTTACCCCAGCAATTCTGCAGTGGCTTCCTCGGGTTTCAGAGGCCTTAGTGGCCATCAACAGTTCTGTCTACACCCCACAAGGGCAGTTATCAGCAAGGAAAGATTTTCAAGTGGTGATAGCAGACAACATCTACCCCAGATGCCATCAAAATGCTAAGATTTGGAGTAAAGTAACACTAAGTAAATCCAGTGGATTTAAATTTGTTGGCATGTGATGTTTACTGGGGATTGGTTGTTACATGTGACACGCGCAGCCTACCCAAAGACAGCTCTAGCTAAGGGTTTTTTTTTTTTCTTCTTTACTAGTACAGTGGGTTCTGCATGACTCAGGCTTTCCTCTCTTGTAGTCACAACTCACACACATCACAACACATGAACAGAGTAGAAGGAAAAATATTCTGAAAACATACAAGTTGTTATATACAGTGTTGTCTGTCCACCTCCAAAGGTGTCCTGGTGACTTTCTGTGCAGGCCAATCCAGTGGATAGAAGTCCCATTGTATGTCTTCAGGGAATTCTGTCATAGAACATGGAAAGCAAATACCTGTGTCACTCTGTTTCAGATGGCCCTTGAGTCTCTGTCCTACAGACTCCCTTCTGGATGGCAGCAGGATATACTGAGGGTCATCAACTCTGGGGCCTACATAACCCTCAGTTCCCAGTGTGTGCAATTTATAGTCATAATCCACAGTACACTGACAACCACCCATCCTTCTGTGGCTGAGAAAGTCCCTGATTAAGCCTGTACTTGCAGTTATTAGCAGTTGTGGCCTTAAGTATGCAACAACTCCAGCTCGAACAAAGAGTCACATGACCACCACATTTCTCGAATGTATGTCTGGCCTTGGAGGTTGACTATTAGCATTAAAGGAGAGAAAGTCTTTGGATTGTCTCAAGGCTACAGCCAGATGTGTTGCCATCACAACTGACACATACTAACATGTGTCCCATGTCCCCCAATGACTGGGGTGGGAACCTTCCTCCTGCTTCAGCTTTAAACTCTCAATCCCAAGGCAGTAAACATTCAACAGAACAAACAAAAAACCAGTTCCTGATCCTTTCTTACCAGCTCCTCCAGGCTGTCAAATCGAGCTAGCTGGGCCTCTAGTGTCTTGCAGGAGGCCTGGCTGAATGACCAGTTTCTCATGTCTTCAGAAAAATAAAAACATTTACTTCCAAATCCAACCCAGTCTCTTGGGCAGGTGGCAGGGCAAGGTTCGTAGTTCTCAGTGGCTTCTTTCCCTAAAATGTAAACAGTGGTGTGAAATATAATAAGAAATATTTCCATGCCTGGTCCCTTGGTCTAGCATCTAAATCTCAATGCGGGGGTGTCCTTGGGCTGTATTTACATAACTGATCTCTAGGAGACCCCCTCCTAGCATGGTGGTCCCCAATACAGGGCCTTCTAGTGAGCTCTGAGAAAGTGCTTTATTTTTCCTCTTTGTATTTTGTTTTTTTGAAATACAAGTTGCCACATACCCCTGGCTGAACTGGATCTCACTCTGTGCTCTGTACTTGTCTAGATCTTGTAGTAATCCTGCTGGATGTGGCTCCTGCATGCTGGCACTAAGACCCCCTACACTGTGAGGAAATGATTTCTAGGCCATCAGCTCCTCAGGACTGTTCTTGGCTTCGGGAATCCTGTGGCTTCCTTTCCCATAATCCTCCTTCACGTTCACACTTTCTTTTGACTATAACATGTGGTGTAAATCGCTGTGAGTTTGGGTGTGGTGTCACATAGAAAGGAGAGCAAGGAAGAGTGGTACAATTTGTAAGTTGACAAGGAAGGAGGATGCAGCCTGTGAATCATGAAAAAACGTTATAAAGAGCATTGTTTTTCTAGTTTCAGCTTTACTGGTGTGGTTTTTTTTTCTAATTTATGGCTGATAAGTGTATAAAAATGTAAATACAGTGAAAGTCTAAAACCATAACCAAAGCTTCCTGGCTTCAGAATGGCTATTCTAACATTTTGGGACTCCAATGAGATACGTAGGGTTTGGGCTAAGCAAGTGTTGGAGCAGCTGTGCTGATGGAGCTGTGTGATGTATTCATACGTCTCTATCATAATGAAGTGGTGTGTGTGTGTGTGTGTGTGTGTGTGTGTGTGTGTGTGTGTGTGTGTGTCTGAATGCAGCAAGGTTAGAAAAATAACAAACATTTTTCTTTTATAGCACTGTCTTTTTCTTCCATTAACAGAAAAGAACAAAATATGGCTCTTTTGAAGGGCTACTGAGCCTAGAAATAAATTACTTGATAAGAAAGATTGAGCACTAGAAATGACACATACTTATTTTTAGTAGAGGGAAATTTGTTGAAGCTGTCCCTACTCCTTACACCCAGTACCAGGAGACTTTAATGAAAGAAACAAATGCAATGTGCCCCTGTAGGTAACTGTCGCTTCTTCCTTATCTGACTCTTTTCAGAACTACGTAATAGTTTAGGCTACACTGACTACCTTTTGTTGGCAAATGTTTGTCCATGTTTAGACTTGTGTATTGTTCATTGAAGTCGTTAAAGTTGACTTTATAAAAGGATATCATGAATCATTACTCCAGCTACGGCAGGAAAGCCATACAAGCTTTACAAGATTTTATCATGCTATTCAGAACAGTCTACAGCTAATAGTTGCAGACTACTAACCACAGTTGAGGATATTAGCTGAATCCCTGAACCATGGGTGTGGACCATCCTTGCCTTCCCAGTCCCTCCCACTCCTCACTGCCCTCATTCCCTCAGCTGCAGCAGCCTCCTTGAGGATCCACCTTTGGGTTTGACTCCTCTTCTTCTCTGCCCAGAAGATTTCCCGAAGGTGGACTTGTGTGTCCTGCACCTCAGTCTAGAGGTTGCTGAATGCCACCTTCCCAGGGATGCTGAGCCTGGCCTCCTGTGCAGAGCACAGCCTTGCTGTCCCTCCCCTGTTACAAGCAGTTTTTCCCTGCCAGCCCGGGCCAACCACCACGCCAGCCCCCAATAACACACAGAGACTCTGCATTTGATATAAACGCTGTTGGTCAGTTACTAGTTTTTTATCAGCTAGCTCTGTCTTAAATATTAACCCACTTTTATTAATCTAAATATTTCCACGTGGTCTCACCTTACCGGAGAGAGGGCCTGGACCTCTGTTCTCTCCGGTCTCTACATGCTGACTCCTCCTTACCACTTCCTCTTTTCTTCTAGTCTCCTAGTCCCTCCTATCTTGCTTTCCTGTTGGCCAACAGTGCTTTATTCATTACCCAGTATGAGAAACATATTTACAGAATAACAACTCCCATCACTCCCCTGCATCTTGCTGCTAGACCCTAAGTTCCCAAAGAACAGGAGTTTCTGGTGTGCTTTCTCCAGAGCCGTCCCCACAGTGCCTGGCTCAAAGTCTTCAACATGTGTTTACTAACAATGAGAATGTGAACTGAATACCACAGAATTTGGAGAAGGAATCACTCACCTGACAATGACATAGCAACAGAAACTGCAATTACAACTGCAGTGAGGACCGTGAAAAATGCAAAGCAGCTGTAAAGCTTAACAGGAGACTCAGGGGAGATGATTCTGAGACACTGTCCTGGGAGCATTTTACCTGTTAAATATAAATATAAGAATGCTGACTTAGAGAATTTCTTAAGGAAAATAAAATAAACTTAGCACAAAAACTCACTTTACAATTGCCTACAAGTACCTTAAAGGGTACTAAAAATCCCTTCCAAAGAGGGCCCTGGTCCATAAAGAACGTCCACGTGGAAAGAAGACAAGAGAAGCTGGAAACAGAAATTCAGCCAGGGGTCTTCTAGTTACTGAACAAAGGGTGAATAATGAAAGAGCAAAAAATATAAGAGTGAGGATCACAGTGAAAGGGCAACCACAGCAGTCAGCTGTACTGATCTCCATAAAAAGCTAGAAGGCGTAACAGAAACATAAGGGGGAAAAATCACTGTTACTAGACTTATTGATAGACTAAGAATAGAGGAAAATAGAATATCAATACAATACACAGAAAAACTGTGAAAATTAGGCATGAGGGAATGGTCCCACCCCTACAAAAATTATCCACTAGAAATCAAATCAATAAATCCAGCTGCTGTCTGCTTCATTCCCAAGGCTTCATTCCCATGGCCGCAGTTGAGAATGCTTTCCCAGCTTCTGGAGCTTGAGTAGGATGTCTGCACACTACTCCAGGGCCGCTTTTCACAGGAGGGCAGCCAGGACAAAGAAACAGGGTCACAAGGCTGGAGAATGGATCATCAGGGAAGAGCACTTGCTGCTCTTACAGAGGACACAGGTTCAATTCCTAGCACCCCAAAGGGAGCTTACAATCGTGCCAACTCCAGTTCCAAGGGACCCATCTCCCACTGCTGGCAAAATTACCCTCTTTAGGCACCCGGCACTCATGCAATAAACAAACTCACAGGCAAAATAGCCATATACATAAAAATAAGTCTCTTAAAAGAAGAAAAAGAACTTATACCTCTTGAAAACTGATGAAAGTGTTTCTCTTCACAGATGATGTGGTCCTATCTGCACAAAAATTCTCACAAATCTATAAAAGACTACCAGATATTAAAGAAGTGAGTTTACAAAGCTGCAGGACATAATGCCAGCATGGCAAAATCAGTTGCATTGTCTGCCAAATGGAAATTATTGTCTAACACGGCAACATTTAGAGTAATGCCAAAAAATATAAAATACAAATCTAAAAAGAAAATAGTTCATAATCAGCATAAACAAAAACTACATATAAAACTATGAAAAAATCATGGCAAGCCTGGAGAACTGGCTCACTGGTTAAGAGCTCCTGCCACTCTTGAAGAGGACCTGGGTTCTATTCCAGCACCCACATAGCAGCTTGCAACACTCTACAATTCCAGTTTCAGGAACTCTGACACCTATTGCAGGAGATGTGATGGCACTGTAAAACTCCAAGACTGTTAAAATATTTACCTTGGATCAGGGGTGGAGCCAGCAACTAATTGACAAGAATTAGCCATAGAGAGTACAATGGACACAGGAAAAAGAATAGAGAGACACACAGGAAGTGGAGAGAGGGACTTAGAGACTTCATGGTCTTTCTGGGATGGATCACGTGGAGAGAGACATGAGTGCTGGGTAGCCACTGAAAAAGGGAAGGTCAGCTGGTCCTTCCTCTTCTGCCTCTGTGATCTATCAGGTTTCACCCCAATATCTGACTCCTGAGTCTTCGCTGGTAATAGAACAACTTAGATAAAAACGACAGATGCCCTTCCCTCACCTCGCTTGGCACTAGGAATGCACGTAATGCAGACAGTTATACAGGCAAGAACAAAAACAAAAAATAAAAACCTCATACGCATAAAATTTTAATGATGAAAAAGGAAAGAAATCAAGGCAGTTCTAAACACAAAAGGAACTGGAACAGTCAATGTTGCTCCCATGTCAACAATTATTGAGCTAATTTATAAATGCAACAGCTTCGCTTCCTGTGGAGTGTTTGCTTTAAAAAAAAAAAAAACCAGCATCAAATTATATGAAAAGTATTATGGAAACTAAAATGAAAGTGATATAGTCAAAAATCGATCGTGAAAAAGAACAATTCAAATTCAGCAATCGTGCTGCCTAATCCCATGCCTCAAGGGAACAGGAATAAATTGGGCCTAATGCCAGCAAAGGAGTAGACACTAAAACAATACTGGAAGAAAAATGAGACTCCAGAAATTACAACAAGCACACATGGTCAAAAGTTATTTCACAGAGATGTACAGTTTTTAGACAGGGAGGGACAGCAATGTCTAGTAAGTATGTGCTACTGATGTCTGTCTGCAAAAAACAAGCCGGACTGTAGCTGTAGACCAAAGCACAAAGCTCAGTATTGCTCAGCCATTCAATTCTTTAAAAAGGGGATGGGGGGCGGGATCTTGTCTTAGGCAAAAGTCATCTTAGATTCAAGAGCAAAATCGGTCTATACAGTAGGAGGTTGATGAATTTAGGTGTTGATGTGACTCTAACACCTTTCTTTTAGAGAGGCCAACTTGTGCAGCCACTAGGAAGCTGTACAGCTGTTTGTACAGGAAGTGTACAATATGGTGATGTGCCCACATATCCCCAAGCTGGAAAGGAAAACTACATTTAAGTTTCAAGAAAAAAAAAGAAACCTTTATGTTCATATTAGTAACAGATTTAAGGATCAATGTTAAAAAAAAAAAAAGTGGATCAATGTACACCTGTTTGTTATGCAACTTTTCTAGACCAAAGTTTAATCAGCAAGCTTAAGCAAGTAAAAGGCAGAGAGCCACAGAAAACTATCTCCTTCCTTCCGCCTCATTTTGAAAAAAATAAAACCAACTGCCACGACTCACTTCCTCCTCTCCCTTCTCCACAAGTTTACTGCCAGCTTCTCTTCTTTGTTTAAGATTTGAATTGTGGTGCTAGCATACTTCTGAATTCAGAGCATTGTGCCTGTGTCAGTGGTGCTGTGGATACAGTCTCTTAGAATCAAGCCATCAGAGTATCTGACATGGAATTGATAGACACTGAATTTCATGAAGAGCAGCAGTACGCAAGGCTGTGACAAAGTGACAGAAGTCAAATGTGAAGTCTCTGCTTCCGGGATCCATTTTATGGTATTCTGGAAAAGTAAGTGTGTAAAGGCTGAACGGGAATGGGGAAGATGGGGTGGGGTGGGGGTCTACATATCCTTTATAAGCTATTGTTTTAGATTTATTTTTGTGTATGAGTGTTTTGTCTGCATTTATGTACATATGTGTACTACATGCATGCCTTCTGTTAGGGAGGGTTCTGAACAAGTTTTGGATCCCTGGAGTTGGAGTGAAGGGTCTGTAGGTGAGCTACCATATGGGTGTTGGGAATCAAACCCAATCCTATTCAAGAGCAATACATATTCTTAAAGGTTGAGTCCCTATGTGCCTTGATGAAGAATACATGATTAGATGTTTTCAAAATTCATGAAAATCAAAAGTCACCTAAAGATGGGAAATACAAAAAGAAAAATGAAATATCAAATTAATTACTTTTCTTGAATTATACTTTACCAAGTTTCCACTGAGTTTATCCATTGCCTTTTGCTGGTTCTCACTCGCCTCTGTCCCTTTCACAACGGATGAGAAGGATGTGTAGGACTGGAGGACTTTAAGCCCAAAGCTGTGGCCTTTAGGTTTTGGGTCCACAGAAAACTCTGGACCGGTTCTTTACTCACACGTGTTCATTTACAGCTCCAGAGCTGTCAGCATGTGAGCAATCTGGATTCCCCTGGGTCCTCCCCATAGCTCCTCGCATTCCCTGTACATAGTGAATCTTGAGAGATTTCTAACCCCTTCATATTTTGAATGTAGAGGATTTCTTGTGATATCTAGTTCTGAATTGTGCTTTTAAAAAAAAAAAAAAAAACTTCCAAATCCAGTCTGATTTTAGCTAGTTCTCTGGCTGACAGCAGTGTTAGGCTTTCAGTGCCTTACTAATTTCTCTGAACATGTCACCCAGGTCCACCCATGTTGACACCAAAGACATCATCCCATCCTCTCTTATTGGTGTATAGTTATCCATTATATTGGGAGTTGTTAAGTTTTGGATCCGCGGCTGTTGGATTTCCTCCACGGCCAATGCAATAAACAAATGGAGTCGAATTAATAAACACAGGTTTAATCTGAGCCAACCAAAGCCCCTCCAGGGGGCTCTAGGGAAGCAGGGGAGAGACCAAGTCTTAAGTGGCCTGTAGGAATGGTCTTGAGTAGCCCCAGGAAGGGGTGACTCTTGAAAGGCTATCTGAGGGGGCGGGGTCTGGACTGGGAAGATTGAGACTGCGGTGTGGGATGCCTCCCCCCAGCTGCAGATCCCCAGCAGGAATATGTGTCACAGTGTTCCCCATTTATTCACTGATAGATGCAAGGGTGCTCCATGTGTTAATGTGAACCCTGTAACAATGCACAAAACACCAAGCACAAGTACCTCTTGCAGGAGGTAGATAGGAAGGAGCCAATATTTACAATACAGTGCATCAGATCTGGTATTAAAGGGTACAGGAGGATAAGTATAGGTCACAATAACAACAGTGTTTCTAAAAATAGCTCTGGAATTACTAACATAGTCAGGTAATAAAACAATAAATGTCAAATAACACATCTGACTCTGGCCTTCAACTCTGTTCAGACTGGTTTACCAGTAGGGGCCTCCACTGGCAGGAGAAAAAGCGTGAGACTGCCGTGAAAATGTAATCAGATGGGCCATTTGTTCAACAATAACTCCTACAACACATGGCTACGGTCCCTTTAATTGCAGGCAGTGAGACAAGAGTAAATTAAACCTCACTTGCTACCTACTCATTGCCTCACTCTTACAGGAAAACTGGCAGAGCTCAAATTCCAGATCCCTGAGAAGCCTGCATTCCAAGTCCGCTGTTGGTTGCTCTCCCACAAACATGTTTAAACAACATTCGACGCAATAGAATTATACAGAATTGCTCAAGGGCGTTCTTACCCACCAAAGATGTTCCCACAGCAACACGCTCCCCACCCCTCGACCCCGCCGCCGGTTTCGATCTCTAGAGACTCCTGCAGAGGGCAGTCCGCTCGCTGATGAAACTCCTTTCTCTCCCTTTAATTTAGTTAACGATTCATTAAATACGTACCTTTTTCTCTCACGGAGTCTGAGAAGGTAGGCTTTGTAGGTAACAATCTCATGAAGGCTTTCCACCTGTGTTCTTGCTGGAGCAACGAATCTCACATGAATGAAGTGGACATTTGAAGACAGTGAAACTTAGGGTGTGGACAGAAATTAAATCAGTTGATGTGGGAGCTTTGCCCAGCATGCCAGTGATTTATTACCTGATCGATGATCCTACACATATTCACCCTTTGAGCTCATAGTAACAGCTTCTTGGAGAGTGAGTGTGACATAAAAGAAATGTGTACCATAAAGGAAATGAGGAATGTTTTAGATTTTGGTAGTGCAAAAGTTTTTAATTGCAGCAACTTCACATTTTTTTCTCTGCCCCAAAGGTGGGATGACAGACAGTGTTTCACTGCCCTGGGCAAATCAGCCTAAGAGCAAAACAAGTGCAAAAAGATGAGATGTAGTTGCCAGCCTTGTAAAAAGGAAGTTTCTAGTAAGAAGCACTGACATTCACAGACTTTTCTATAAGACTACTTAGCAGTGACCATAGAGAGTTTGAAGACCTGTGACTTTGCTACCATCTTCACCTCTCTTTAAAAAAAAAAAATAATAATTATTATTCTCTCTTCTAAATATTAGTGTTTCTCCCAGATATACCTATGTCACCTTGTACATGCCCTGGTGCCCATCAAAGATAAAGGGCTCCTGGAACTGAGAGGCTCCCCGAACTGAGCCACCTCTCCAGCCTCCATTTCTAGCCCTCTCAATATCTGTTTATTGCTAATATGTGCCTCTCACCTTTGTGACTATCAAGTAAATCAGATAGACTAGCTTTACTTGCACTGTATTAACAGACAGATAGTTCCCTCAAACCCAAAGCTAAGAGCATCATCATCAGGGACCATCTGACCCCTGTCACAAAGGTCCACACACTTTGCTGTAACTGCCTCTCTGCTGTTTCCACCAATGTGCTTGCAATGTGTCTTCTGTGTGCCTTCCTTTGCCCTGTGACTATAAAGAGTCCATTACTGCCTTGGAACATGGAGTTTGGGGTCATCTAAATGAGTGTTCCTAAGCCATGGTCACTCATTTTGTCTCCAGCATAAACTATTATGCCTTTTGATGTGAGAGTTGAGTTCATGCACACAATGGGCAGAGGCTCTCTGGGAACAGGATAGGAGAGCACATTCCCACTGTAGGAAGGGTGAGGCAGAGAAGAGGTAGACCAGATGTCAGCAGGCTGAGAGTGTGTTATTGGAATAGAGTGGGGCCCAATCTTTCCAAGTCATGAAGGTTGAAGGTTGAGCACATGTATAGGGGATTGAGGAGTATGTATGTATCAGTGTGTGTGTGTGTGTGTGTGTGTGTGTGTGTGTGTGTGTGTGTGTGTGTGTGTGTGTGTGTCTGTGGGGGAGGTGTGTGTGTGTGTGTGTGCGTGTGTTTATCTGTGTGTGTGTCTGTCTGTCTGTCTGCATGTCTGTCTGTATGTCTGCCTGTCTGTGTATACCAGAAAATAACAGCTGTATTTACAGTTTCATTGGAAACAGGTGAGTTGTGCTCACTACCCAGGCATATTGTTCTTGCAGGTGGGATTGAAATGTCACTCTGGGGCTAAGCAATTCCTTATGACCTGAGATTATTACTCAAAATATCCCCACTCTGGTAGGGTAAAACTGAAAATAGTGTAGAGGAGTCCTCATTTGCTGGTGGGTTCCAAAGGAGTGGGCATGTTGAGGATGCTTCCAGGATAGATAGAATCTGCTAGTCTGGGGGCATGAAGCATCCAGTGATGCTCTGGGCCCATGAAAGCTTGCAGTGTTACCGCAGGTCTCCCTGCCGGCCTCCCTGTCCTGCGGCCACGTGGGCCCACAGCCGCGCCAGCCCCAAATAACACTCAGAGACTCTGTATTTGATACAATCCTGTTGGCCAGTTACCATTATAGTTAATGGGCTAGCTCTGCCTTAATCATTAACCCATTTCTACTTATCTAAGTATTTCCACGTGGTCGTCTTATCGGGGAGCCGCGGCTGGCATCCTGCTCCTTCCCTGGGCTACATCTTGACTCCACCTACTACTTCCTCTTCCTCCTCCTAGTCTCCTAGCCCCACCTATCTAGTTTTCTATTGGCCACAGGGCTTTATTAACAGTATGAGAAACATATATACAGAATCACATCTCCCATCATCTCCTCTTTTCTGTCTAAAGTAAAAGAAGGGGTTTAACCTTAACATAGCAAAATATACCATACAACAGTTATCAAATAAGAATCACAGTTAACAATATTTAGTCCATTAACATTTTGTAAGACTTAAAGAAAATATCATCTATCCTATCTTTGTCAGTCTAAAGACCTATATGTAACTTATTTTTAATCCTAACTAAGAAAAACTATAATCATAACTATCTGTCTTCAACTCCTTCAAAGACCACAGAAGGATAATATATAAACTCTAGAAATGACAGAGACAATGCATTGCCTGGTCAGTCACCCGAAGTTCTTCTGTAATGTTCCATCTTCAGCCCATAGGCCATAATGTGTGTCCAGACTCCTCAACAAAGTAGAAAACTTTTCTCTGTGTCCTGTAGACTGTCTGGCTGTCTGGCAGCCTCTTCCATGAAGCAGGAACCCTGTAGCAATGTCTATCTTGCATCAGCAGTCATCTTTTTGTGGGTCCTGCATGTCCAGTTTCTACAACATAAAGTCAAACAGTCCAGAAGAACAGTACCTTGCCCAAATGGCTAGTCTTGCCATATTAGAAGCAAACTCCATAATGTGTTTCTTTGATGTCCATCTTCCTTTCTTCTGTAGGTGGTGTTACCAGGAGCAGTTGTGCCTCATTGTCAAGAAAATCCCTAAACCATTTTAAATGCCATATTCTGTAGGTCTTTGAAAAGTTTGAAGAATGCCTATTCATCCCAAATACATCTCTGCATATCTAGAAATCCTAACTAACTTAACTCCAAGTTTTGACTATCATAGGTAATTCTCTAATCTGTACTAAATTATACATTACATTTTCCAATGAGCTATATAAACACAATACCTAAACAAGAAGAGAAATATACATATTACAAAATTGACCTTAAATTGTATCAATAAAGGAAAATCCATTCCAAAGCAAAATATTCATATCTATACCATAATTCCCTTTTTACCTTTAAAAAGATTGCTTGTGGTTATAGCCATTTATAACCAAGTTCATTTAAATGAAAACAAACATTCATAAACAATATTTGGGAATTTGGGCGTCGTTCTTTCCAAACTACTTCCTGCTGATAGAGGGCGCTGTCATGGGGGTCCAAAGAAGACGCAGAAATCTTGGCTGTAGTCTGCAAGGCTTTGTCTCAACTGCTTTGAATGTTGGATCACCTGGGGAGTTGTTTCAGGGGGTCTGGCTTGATCAAACCACATAAGTCTGGAAAGAATCCATAGCCTTCCATTTTCTGTGGAAACAAAAATAGAAATCCTTTTCCCCAGTAACTTGTCCTTAGGTTCGAATTTTGGAGTCAAAGCATTTTTAAAATATATACATTGAATTAATCTAGCAGCATTTCTTTTATTAGTAGTTGTTATTTTCTCAGCAAGCAAATAATTTAAAGACAACAGCATTGCGTATAGTATCCAAAATTTCTCTGTGCTTTCCATTTTTACGTGGCTTTTTTATTACTCTATTTATTCTACTTCTATTTTTACATATTTTGAGACAGGGTTTCTCTGTGTAACTTTTATCTGTCCTGGAATTCACTCCATACCAGGTTTACTTTGAAATCACAGAGATCTGCTTGCCTCTGTCTGCCGAGTACTAGGATTAATTCTACTTCCTTTTTTCTTTTTTAAACCATTGTATCCTGTTTCTTTTTCTCTCCCAAGCCAGCGTATTTTTAAAAAACACAGTGTAAACCTTTATTGCAGCTCTCCTACACACCAATGAATTGTTAGCAGAGCTCTTTAAAAGCCAGGCGGCTTTTTGCCGCTTATGCTAATTTTGGAAACTTCCCTTAAAGGAGCCGCGCAAATCTCTGTCTACAGCAAAAAAAATCCAATCAAGAAAATGCTGCTACCAAGAAGTCTCTGTTCCCTTGTTTCTAAAAACTATTTTTTAAGCTTTTGTTAAGTTTTAAGCGAAAGTTCTCAATCCCGCTTCTGACACCATTACGTTACAGCATGTTGTTCCTGCCGGCCTCCTGGTCCTGCCGCCATGGTCCTGCAACCACTTGTGCCCCAAATAACACTCAGAGACTCTGTATTTGATACAATCCTGTTGGCCAGTTACCATTATTGTTTATGGGCTAGATCTGCCTTAATTATTAACCCATTTCTACTTATCTAAGTATTTCCACGTGGTCGTCTCATGGGGAGCAGTGCGGCAGGCGTCCTGCTCCTTCCCAGGGCTACATCTTGACCCCCACTACTTCCTCTCTCCTCCTCCTGGTCTCCTAGCCCCGCCTATCTTGTTATCTCATTGGCCACAGTGCTTTATTAACCAGTATGTGAAACATATATACAGAATCACATCTCCCATCATCTCCTCTTTTCTGTCTAAAGTAAAAGAAGGGGTTTGCTTAACATAGCAAAATATATCATATAACAGTTACCAAATAAGAATCACAGTTAACAATATTTAGTCCATTAACATTTTGTAAGACTTAAAGAAAATATCATCTATCCTATCTTTGTGAGTCTAAAGTCCTATATGTAACTTATCTTTAATCCTAACTAAGGAAAACTATAATCATAACTACCTGTCTTCAATTCCTTCAAAGACCACAGAAGGATAATATATAAACTCTAGAAATGACAGAGACAACTCATAGCCTGGTCAGTCACCCGAAGTTCTTCTGTAATGTTCCATCTTCAGCCCATAGGCCATAATGTGTCTCCAGACTCCTCAACAAGGCAGGAAACTTTTCTCTGTGTTCTGTAGACTATCTGGCTGTCTGGCAACCTTTTCCATGAAGCAGGAATCCTGTAGCAATGTCCATCTTGCATCAGCAGTCACCTTTTTGTGAATCCTGCATGTCCAGTTTATACAACATAAAGTCAAACAGTCCAGAAGAGCAGTACCTTGCCCAAATGGCTAGTCTTGCCATATTAGAAGCAAACTTCATAACGAGTTTCTTCAATGTCCATCTCCCTTTTTGATGCAGGTGGTGTTACCAGGAGCAGTTGTGCCTCCCTGTCAAGAAAAACCCTAATTATGCCTTTTGATGTGAGAGTTGAGTTCATGCACACAATGGGCAGAGGCTCTCTGGGAACAGGATAGGAGAGCACATTCCCACTGTAGGAAGGGTGAGGCAGAGAAGAGGTAGACCAGATGTGAGCAGGCTGAGAGTGTGTTATTGGAATAGAGTGGGGCCCAATCTTTCCAAGTCATGAAGGTTGAAGGTTGAGCACATGTATAGGGGATTGAGGAGTATGTATGTATCAGTGTGTGTGTGTGTGAGTGTGTGTGTGTGTGTGTGTGAGTGTGTGTGTGTGTGTGTGTCTCTGTGGGGGAGGTGTGTTTGTGTGTGTGTGCGTGTGTTTATCTGTGTGTGTGTCTGTCTGTCTGTCTGCATGTCTGTCTGTATGTCTGCCTGTCTGTGTATACCAGAAAATAACAGCTGTATTTACAGTTTCATTGGAAACAGGTGAGTTGTGCTCACTACCCAGGCATATTGTTCTTGCAGGTGGGATTGAAATGTCACTCTGGGGCTAAGCAATTCCTTATGACCTGAGATTATTACTCAAAATATCCCCACTCTGGTAGGGTAAAACTGAAAATAGTGTAAAGGAGTCCTCATTTGCTGGTGGGTTCCAAAGGAGTGGGCATGTTGAGGATGCTTCCAGGATAGATAGAATCTGCTAGTCTGGGGGCATGAAGCATCCAGTGATGCTCTGGGCCCATGAAAGCTTGCAGTCTTTAGTGAAGCAGGTTGGTGAGTTAGCTAAGAAAGCAAGGACCATACAATAAAGTTAGCCAGTTATAAGAATTGGGCCTGCTAAGGGCAAGATCCACAGTCCCCAAGCAAAGGGAAAGTGGGGTAGGGAGGACTTTCAAGGAAGTATTGTCTGAGCATTCTTTGTGTTTATTTTAATAATTTTCTAGCATCCCCTTGACTGGGCCAGGTTCATTCACATCAGATCACCATTCCTCTACTAGAAAGGCACAAATGCCCCCTCTTTCAGCAGTTTAGTCCAGTCCTTGGCACTTTGGAAAAGGACCACAGCCAGAGAATTTGAGTTCTTAGCACAGCTATGTCCTATTGTACCAGGGTGGGGTCTTCCTTAATAGGATGGTTCAGGTGGCTCTGTTGTACCTGTTGGAGCCCTATTAATGAAGCACAAATACTGGTTACCCCCTGGTGCCTTCTCCAGCAGTACCAGAGTGGAATGAGGCTTCTGTTTTTTCTGATAATATGAACAAGATATTAATATGTGTAGAGATCTGCGAAGTGCCCCACCTTAAAGATGGCGCTGGCTTCCACCTTCCACCTCTCCAAGGATGAGCGCTCTCTGGCATAAACAAGCTCTTATTTGGTTAAGTCTGTTCAGCCTGTTAGAGTAGCCTATCTGCAGGGTCCACGTAGCTCACTGGGGTTGGTTAGCGCAAGGGTATTTAAGCCTGTACAGGAGTCCCCTGGGCTCCTGGCGGGTCAGAAAAACATGTTTCAAGGATCCTGATTAATACGGCATGAAGAAGATCTTCCCAGAGTCGCGTCTTCCTTGCTGGCAGGGCAGGCGCTGTACAGATGGTGGCCCACATGGGGAATTTTTCAGATCAGAACTTCTTGCAGTCAGGGCAGCGCTGGCAAATTCCCAAGGTAAGTTGGGACCAAATTTAAGGCCCTCGGTAAAGAGGCCATAAGGTCTCCGGTAAGGAGCAATAAAGTCCCAGGTAAGTTGGGACCAAGCTAAAGACTGCAGAATTAAGTGGCAATAAAGTCTCAGGCATTGAGAGAGAGGTTGTAACGAACCAAATGTAAAATTTTCAAAATGGGTACTTCTCAGTCTCATCCAATTTTTCTGGCTCTTCAGGAGCTACTTTTGTCAAAGAAACTTAAGATAAAGAAAAGCACACTAGAAAGATTCCTGAGCGAATGCGATGCAATTGCATCTTGGTTCGCAGTTTCTGTAGACCTCACAGTAGCGTGCTGGGACATGTTAGGCAGGGATCTTGACTTGGCTTGGGAACAAGGGACACTAAAGTCCGGAGTCCGACCTGTTTGGAACTTAGTGTGTAGCTATATCGAGGACAAGAGGTACTGTAAAGAGGCGATGGAAAAAGGGAAAGCTGCGCTAGAAATGTTACAAGAAGAAAGATCAGAAGAGGTTGAGAGCACAGTAGAGTCAGGTACAGACGAAACAGATTCTGAGGAAGAATTGCAAGCCCTCCTAGAAAAGGTTCAGAAACAATCCCTTAAGGGGCAGAAGGGGAAGGGAGAGGAGAAATGGCGATGTGGGGAGGGGAGGGTCCCTCCTAGAACTATGCCTTCAGCAGCGCCTCCTCCTGATCAGAATGAGGAAGGGCGAGGCCGAGGTACAGGGCGTTCCTTTTGCCCTGAGGTCTGGAAAGCCTTACAAAATGACTGAAGTCTTGAACAAGTAAATCAGATTGCCATAACAGCATGGGGAAGTCATTACCCAATAAGGGAGAGGTGAGTGGTAATCTCTCTAAGATACTGCAAGGCTCAATGGAACCATTTTCAGATTTTGTGGCCTATTTGATAGAGGCTGCAGGGAGAGATTTTGGCATTACAGCAGCCATAGTTGCAGTTATCTCTTTTGCAGTTATGGATTCAGTCACGGCTGCCATGGCTATGAGCACATCGGTGGAAACAGACTGTAAGCTAAATGACTTGTCCAAGAATGTAGCTACCGCCTAGGATGCTCAATCCACAATTGGTGCTCAAATAAAAGGAGGTTTAATGACTGTAAACCAAACAATTGATCTGGTGCAGGAGCAAATAGATACCTTGTGGCAGCTGGCCCAATTGGAATGTGAAATGAAGTTTCGAGGTTTGTGTGTTACCAGCATTCAGTATGGGAATTTTACATGTGCTGCTAATTTGTCACGACAGTTGTCTAGCTATCTTTTAGGAAGTAGGTCTGCTGATGGCACAGCTGCCAGTGGCCATCGTTGCAGTGAATTCAACATGTGTGGATGCAGACTGGCTGCCGGATTGTCATCGTGGTTCCAGTTGCCATGGATCATGTGAAAGAGTGGGCGGGAATGGGAGCCATGGCTGTCCTCTTGTTGCTTATCTCCTTCGTGGGCCTGTGGTGCCTTTGCAAGATGAGGTTTGCTCAGAAGCAGTATGCAGCTATGACTGTCCAGGCATTTACAGCCATTGGGGCAGGACAGTCTCCCCAAGCATGGCTCCCAGTCATGAACAAGTATTGATCATTCATGTTCAGGTTGTATGGCTTAGCACTGCACTCCGAGTTAGCTCTGGAAGTGAGCAACTCCAAGAAGGGCAAGTTTGGTTGCATGTGGGTTTGTGTCCCAGGCCCCACCTCCAGGAAAAAGATGCTGGATGGGTGTGGCACTGACTTGGCTGACTACCAGGATTCAGGGTCATTACAATGTCCACTTATTTGCTGGAGACCAGACCACTACCCTTGTCTGTTATGTTATTAAAACAAAAAGGGGGAACTGTAGAGAGCTGGGAAGTGCCGTGCCTTAAAGATGACTCTGGCTTCCCCCTTCCACCTCTCCAAGGATGAGCGCTCTCTGGTGTAAACAAGCCCTTATTTGGTTAAGTCTGTTCAGCCTGTCTGCTTCGGCATTAGAGTAGCCTATCTGCAGGGTCCACGTGGCTCACTGGGGTTGGTTAGTGCAAGGGGTTTAAGCCTGTGCAAGGGTCCCCCGGGATCCCGTGGGTCAGAAGAACATGTTTCAAGGATCCTGATTAAAACTGCATGAAGAAGATCTTCCTGGAGTCGCATCTTCCTTGCTGGCAAGGGTAGGCCCAGCACAAATATGCTTCCCGTGAAAGGAGAAACCTAAGTCAGTAGTGAAAAAGACTGCGACTCATTTCCCTCAGGAGCAGCAACTGTAGCTGCAGTCCTGGCATGCAAAGTAAGTCCCATTTGATGCCAAGTGTGTATAATTTGCTTCTGGTCCTACACAGCCACCCTAATTATCTAACTCAGGGTCCTGGCTAAGCAGTGCTAATTTGTTGACTAGGTGGTTTGTATTAAATTAGGTATGCATGCTCTGTGTATTTATTGACTCAGCTAGCCTCTATAGAAACAGCTCTCTCAGTGGAAGTAGTGAGGGATGAGCAACTTCAGAGACGGAAGAGCAGAGCCTGATTGCAATAGGGAACGTAGGTAAATCATGATATCAAAGGCTCCAGAAATATAGGAATATAAAATTGTAGGCCAAACACATTTGGGAAAAATGTGTGTGTGTGTGTATATATATATATATATATATATATATATATATATATATATATATATATAATTTATGTAATACACAATATATATATAATTGGCAGCCACTGTAAACTCTTAACAACCACTTTCTGCCTTCATGAGCAGACATCCAGGCAGCCAATGTGTAAGAGGTAAACCTTTAATAGTTCTCTCACACCTCCCACCTTCACAGCTAGTCAGGAACTTCAGACAATGGTTAGCTTTTAACTATTGCCTCTATGGGACCCTCTTCATTGTATTCCCTGAATTTTTAACTGTCCTCCTATGTGACTCTGCTCTCTATCTTGTATTCTTTCAGGGACAGAACTGTCAGCCCCAGGCTTTCCCAAACTTTGTTAACATCTTAATATCAAAATTGTAGATGTTAAAATGTAATGTGACCTTAAGCCTGACCTCAAGATTATAAAAACTCTTTGATTCCCCCTCCCCCAAGCTGGTCCTTGATTTTACTGTAAGAGGCTGGAAACCAGCCCCTGTTGTCACAATTTGATAAGACCGATATCTGCCTGGGATTCTAATTATTTGTAAGCTTTTTGTGCACTGTGGTGATTTCTTTTTTTCTTTTTTTGAATAAAGTTTGCTTCTGGATTTGTAGACCTCTGTGTTCTTCTCATTATTTACCCCTCCCCTGACCCAACAGGTATCAGCCATCACAGGGGGTGATGTTTGTTGAAAAGGAGTGTGTTGGCTTCTTATGGGCAGATAAAGGACCCAGAAAAGGCAGGAAGAGAGAGGTAAGCCTGACTTTCACACGGGACTGTGTTTATTTTGGTGGAAACTTGGGAACGGGGTCATCTCAGTCTCCCTCACAAGGAAGAGTGGGCCATAAATACGTTGCCATGAGGGTGGGTAAGAAAAAAATTCCCACCTTTATAGGGGCACCTTTATAGGGGCAGAAATGACTTCCACAGTCCCGAAGCTGAGACTTCACAAGTGCCTCAGGTGTCAGGACAGCTATTGAGTAGGAGTGTCTTGAGGGTACAAGGTTGGTTCTGGAGAGCATTTGTTGTTAGAGCATAGTTAGGATATGGCAGTGCAGTCTGTTGGGCCATTGGTCAGCCTGTTTTTGAGGAGACAGAGCAATCATTTGTCTCTCTGATGTCCCCTGCGGTTGGGAATGTCCCTTTGTAAAGATCTGCTGCGTTTCTGTAAGAGAAGGGAGTTCACAACGGATGTTTGCTTCTGGCTGGGAAACGCCTTTCTCTCCAGAGTAAGGTGCAGCGTGCATTCTTTGAGGATGAATTTTGAACCAGTGTGTATACATTAGTACCAGCCTGGAGGCGAGTGTGAAAGCGCAGGTGAGGCCCTTGGCTCTGCTTGAGGAACTTATGTGAACCCGGAGGAATCTGAGTCCACTCAGTGCGTGCTTGAGGGTCTAGCGGGGTCTGCGGTGCCCGCGTCAGGGCAGCCGCAGCCCCCAAGGATCTCCCGATGCTCCACCCGCCTCACAGCACGGCCGATCCCTGCAGACGCTGCCCGCGACCCGCATGCATCCCCGCCTCCGGGCGCAGGACTACCCGGCTTCCAGCGCCTCCCAGCCAGCCCGGTCCATCACACAATCCGCTCCGCCCACCCTGCCCTTCCGCCCGGAACCGGAACCCCAGCGCCAAAAACCCAGCCATTTGCGTTCCAAAACCCCAATGCGTTAGCGGTGACGTCACGGCGCAGGGGCGGGGCTTCATGCGGCTCTAAGGGAGGGTTCTTTCTCCACCCGTGTTTTATTTGTTGGGTTTTCCTTGAGGCCAGATGGTCTCACCTTAGGGACTCAGGATGTGCTAATTAATCTTGTCTGGGCAAACCTGAGTTGCAGCTATCACTGGCAGGAGGGGCAGTTGAATTCTTGGTTTCCTGCTATCTTAGGGTCCTGTGAGGGGAGTTGCTGTTGCTTTCTAGGTCAGACTGTCCTTCATTTGAAATGAGGGGTTTCCTTAACTTTGTTTTTGGTCTTTCAAGAGCTTGATATGGTCTGGCACAGCAGATAACACAGTTCACTAGGCTGTCATTTCCAGGTCTCAGCTTTCTGGATGGAAAAACAGGATTTACATCTTTCCTATTGGAAAGACAATGCTGTATGCTTAGCATTCCTGGTTTCTCTAGAGATCTATGGGAAAGACCTTCATGCTATTTCCCTAAAAAAGACAGACACAGACAAAGACACACACAGAGAGAGAGAGAGAGAGAGAGAGAGAGAGAGAGAGAGAGAGAGAGAGAGAGAGAGAGAGAGAGAGAGAGAGAGAGAGACAGAGAGAGAGGATATAAGAGGAGGGAAGGCAGGCTATGCTTCCATGCTTCCTGAGTTAGAAAATTGTTCATTACTAGGCAAGGTTGGTAAACATGGACAACTATTCAGACTCAAGAAGAAAAGGGAACTACTTGCTGTTTTAGAGAAGAGGAGAAGACACACTTGAAGACAGGGACTAACCATCCCCTTAAAACAACAAGCATGAACCAGCCAGGATGCCCTCTCCTAATGCAGTTCCTAACAGATCTCACTGCTAAGCCTCTCTGCAATGCTGTCCCAGCCCACGCTGCCCTTTGCTTGCTTCCCTTTTGAGCCTGTGTACTTCCCTGTCTCTAAATCTTATTCTTATTCTTATGAATTTTTTCCCTATCCTGGAAAGTGCCCTTCCCTGACCTGCCTCCTCCTTTTCCTTTTCTCTCTCTAAAATGTCAATAAAATAGTTCTCGAGCTCCCCTCTGAGCCCCCTTTTCAATTCTTTTATCTTTCTTCTATGAAACTAGGAACTCATGAAAGGTACCTCAGGTTCCCCTATAATATGTGGGTGTTCAGAGGCAAGCTCTTTGTCTCTTTTTCTGATTTTTTAAAAACTGCTGTTTCTAGCGCTCATTGTTTCGAGATTGAACTGAAATGTCACACCCCATGGGAGAGACAGCTGACAGCCCTGTCTCTATGACATGCCAAGGCTCCTAGATAAAAGAAATAGCGACATAAGTTTCCTCTGGACCGCTGCAGGAAAACCCCCTTCACACAAATTCAGCTGCCCTGGGACCCAGCAGGCGCCCATTGGACGATTTCTTTTATGTGTGTTATTTCTAGGCTGTCTTTTTCTTGCTTTAGTGTTCTGCCTCCCCGGGAAAATTGAAGGGTTTTTTTTGTTTGTTTGTTTGTTTGTTTTTTGTTTTGTTTTGTTTTGTTTTGTTTTTGCCCCCCATGAGGAGGAGGACAAGAGGAGATGTAAGTGGAATTCCTTGAGTTCCTGTCCCTCCGTCATCTGTGGGGCCGATGGGGGTGTGAGGTTGGAATAAGAACCTCTCTCGTTCTCTCCCCTTCCACACGTCTCTGTGTGTGTTTCGGGTCACTTACACTTACCCATGTGTATATCCACGTAGACAGAAAGGGGAGGGTGGGATGTTTTCTGGAGTCCCTGCTGGGGAGGAGGTCGGTTCATTTCTTCCAGTAGATCAAACAAGTAATGTCGGACTTCAGATTTTGAATTGTGCTGCAGTGGGGTGGGAAGGGCCCTTGTTGGCATTGGACATACCTGGCCCACTCGTGACGACCTCGCAGGAATAATGCATTCATTCTTCCCGGCCTTCCCCGGTCTATAAATTCTTACAGTCCTCCCAGGATCTCTAGGTGATGACAAGAAGGAAATTCACGGTATACGGGGCAGGCCAATCCTACCCTAACTGTGCGTTAAAAAGAAGTGTAGAAAATTTGGTTCGTGTAAACGAGAGCGACTCGAGGGTCGGTAAAACTGGTCCAGAGTCACAGGACCTAAAATTGTAGCTTTGTATGTATGGAAAAAATGTGTAGACCAGGCTGTCCTCGAACTCAGATCCACCTGCCTCTGCCTCTTCAGCACATCCTACCGGCCTGCACCACCAGAACCGGCAGTTACTTGTGCAGCGAAGTTAGTACTTGAAGGTTCCTCTCGCTAACGTAATGTGTTCTGTCCTTGCTCTGGGAGAGTTTGATGCCAGGACGGCAGCGCCCCTGGCGGCCGGTCCGGAAAACACACTCGCCGCGCGGCCTGGCTGCTCCAAGCCAGGACCAGCACCCTGGGCTGCACCGCTCATGCTCGCAAGCTTGAACGCTCGCGATTCCTCTGCCCTGTCCCCCTCCCCTACACGGCGCGTGATCAGTGCTCGGGGGAAGGATGCACAGGGCGGATGCCATCCCAGTCCCGTCCAGCTTTAGGTGTCCTCGCATGGAATGACTTCAGAATTTCTAACCATCTTGCTTGCATGCCCCGGTCTTGGGTGGGGCAAGATGTTAAACAATATAACAAATTTCAGTTTTCCAAGCCCGAGGAGAAGGACGATGAACAAAATCAATCCTCACACGGTTTCACACACAGCACAGGGTGATCATCTTACTTTCTTTTCCTGTCGCTGTGATAAAATACCTTCTTGACAAAGGCCATTTATGAAGGGAGGGTTTGTTTTAACTCTCAGTTCCAGGTTTGGGGACTGCAGTCAGCCCAGCAGGAGACTGAGCAGCTGGTCACTTGGATCCACCTTGAGGAAGAAGGCCAGTGACCTAAGCCTGGCTCGCTTTCTCCATTCATGCATTCCAGAGTCCTGGAATGGTCCTGCCCATATTTGACATGGCCCTTTCCACCTCGACCAAAGTAAGCGAGATGACATCTCACAGACGTTCTCACACACTGGGGGAAATAATCTAAGTAATGCCTCACAACAGGTGTGATTTGGTCTCTCAGGTGATTCGGCAGTCTGCCCAGTTGATATTAACACTCATCGTCCCAGTTTTGTCAATGATTGTAATGAGCATACATCCTGAAACATTAACCCCCTGTGTCTCTGGATTCTGGAATGCTTTGTGTGAGTATTAAATATTTATGCTGTTCAAAAACGGATTCCGATGTTTGCTCGTTGTTGTTTTCCTCTGCAATGTGTTAATCAGCCTTCATCTATATGAAAGACATCTGGAAGGAGTTTAAAGCAGACAGTGTTTCTTTGGGCTCTGTTGCAGAAATTTTAGGCCTGGTTCACTGCTTCTAGGTGCCCTCTTCCCTTACTCCACTTCACAAACTGCCCATCTTCTACTTTGGTTAAAAGAGGTGTGATCCCTTGGTGGTTTTGAAGGAGAATACAAAACAATATTTAAAGAAAAGGATGCCTCATGGCTTTGCTCTCTGGTGAGGGACTCAGGCAGTCAACGTTCTGGGGGATGAAGCAGGTAAGAGGGAAGATCACGTGACATGAGAGCACTGGCCATGGAGGCTATGACAGATGCTCAACCCTCACAGCAATTAAGGAATGCTCAGGGAAAACAGTTCTCAGATTGTTTCTCCAGTGGCAAATGGTCTGCCCTGAATACAACATGCAAGTGACAGTTAGGGACTGAGCAGACTGTTTATGAAAACATGTACACTTGCATGCAATTACACATATTCTCTTATATATTCAAAACTACATTTATGAACATATCACTATTGATGTGAATAATTCCATACCTAGTCTGGTGCCATCTAAAATGTTTCAACTTCCCTTGATATACAAACCTGATAAGAAGTAAGTAATGATTAGGAAATAAAAATATAACACGGTTCAGATTTCATTCCCTTTCTGTGAGATTGTGCTATTAAGATCCCTGGAGTTCAAAATTTAACATTAATAATATTCTGAAGAATGGTTAAATGGGGACGGCTTCCTGGATAGCCACAAGATTAAGATTCTATTTTCCCTTTGGTATTTTTTTTTAAACATAAAATAAAATGCTTCTCATTTTGATGGAGACATCTTCTTGATTTATATAATCCAGTCTTCTAAACAAATAAAAAGTCACCTACCTGACCATCCACAGCTATGTGTACCCATAAGTTTGAGATACAATCATAACATTACATATACGCATCAATCCCATGAGATTACACATTACAATGCATGTTTTAGGGAGACATCAAACTGATTTAGCAGAAGTGAACGACAGCTTTCAGAGTCCATGATCCTGCTGACCTTTTCTGGACAGGATTACCTTCCATCAGATGGTCATTCCTCTGGTGGGCTGACATCTGAACATGACTTGTCACCTGCTACACTTCTCACTGCCCCTGACAACACCAAATTGAGAAGGCCCAATCCAGAAAGTGAACCATTCCCCTCTTGGATGTCCCACCATTCCGCAGAGCCAGGTTGCTGGAGGGGCTGGGTAATGCCTTAGGGGACAGAGCCTGAGAGGTCCAAGCTGCTGCTTACCACCACCCTGCCTCTATTTGAGGAGGCCCAAATGGAGAAGGCCCAATTCAGAAAATGAATCGTCTCCATCTCGGACATGCTGATTTTGCTTAAACCCAAGGTGATCTCTGGGCTGGACAGGGAATCTGGGGGCAGATTCCATTAGAGCTCCAGACCCCTGCACATCTCTCTGCCCTCAGTGAAGGCCAGCCTGCTGGCTCATTAGGTGTGACCTTCATACATACCTGTGACCTTAGTCAGCTCCACAGCAGTAGTGCCTCCAGTGGGGACCAAGGAGCCACCCTACGAGCCACCATCATGATTCAATGTGAAATATTTAGAAAGGTTCTGATAACAGAACTTACAGATGTGCCAAGGCACATTTACCAGAGATACAGCAATACTCTGGGACTCCCTGCCCTGACTTTCAAACAAGAGAGCCTCGCTTAGGTTCTGTCTAGGGTGGGTTGCAGCCCCTGTGGCATCAGTGTCTGAGGCTCCTCCTTGGCGACTGCAGACCTGGGATGAAGCCTGGGGCAGGATACCAAGAACTGTGGGGAGACTGAGCAAGAGAGACTCAAATCCTCTGCCTCCCTTTCTGGCCTTCTGAAAGATCCCTGTGTGTATCAGTCATCTGTGCTCAATCCTGTCCTCCCTTCATTGTTCTTTTCCTTCTCCTTCTCCTTCTCCTTCTCCTTCTCCTTCTCCTTCTCCTTCTCCTTCTCCTTCTCCTTCTCCTTCTCCTTCTTCTTCTCCTTCTCCTTCTCCTTCTCCTCCTTCTTCTTCTCCTCCTCCTCCTCCTCCTCCTCCTTTTTCTTCTTCATCTTATTCTTATTTTTATTCTAGACAAGGCTAGGTTGCTCTGTGGCTTTGGGAATTGTCCTGGAAACTGCTCTTGCAGACCAATCTGGTCTCAAACTCACAGAGATCTGTCTGCCTCTGCCACCCGAGTACAGAGACTGCAGGCATGTGCCACCACCGCCCGCAATCTATTCAATTTTTTTTAAGTACCAGCTATTCAAAGGCAGAGCTAATGAAAATGATTTTCATATCTTATCGTAAAAGTGGTGTGATTGTAATTCAGGTATAAATATGAGAAGCAACTCGTACCAAAACATTTAATTTAGAATCACACATAAGTACTTAATTTACATTCATGCATACTCTCCCAAGTACCTATAAGTATACTCCTCTATGATTGTTTTCATCTTTGATATCACCACACATTATGAATAGATTTTGATAATTTTATAAGACGAAGAAATCTAGAGATTCAATGCAATCTCCATCAAAATCCCAGCACAATTCTTCACAGACCGTGAAAGGACAATACTCAGCTTTATATGGAAAAGCAAAAGGCCCAGGATAGACAAAATAACACTTTATGATAAAGGAACTTCTGGAGGCATCACCATCCCGGACTTCTAGCTGTACTATATAGCTACAGTAATGAAAACAGCTTGGTACTGTCACAAAAACAGACAGGTAGACCAGTGCAATCGAGTTGACGGCTTTGATATAAATACACACACTCAGGAACAGCTTATTTTTGACAAAGAAGCTAAAACTACACAATGGGAAAAGAAAACCATCTTCAACAACTGGTGTTGCCCTAACCGGACGGAAACATGGAGAAGATTGCAGATAGATCCATATCTATGTCCATGCACAAAACTGAAGTCTGAATGCACAAAACACCTCAACACAAAACCAGCCACACCGAACTTCCCAGAAGAGAAAATGAGATGGGCACAGGAGACCACTTTGTGAACATGACAGCACTAGAACAGACACTGAGATCCACAATTAATAAATGAGACCTCATGAAACTGAAAAGCTTCTGTAAGGCAAAAGACACAGGAAACAAGGCAAAAGGGCAGCCCATAGAATGGGAAAAGATCTTCACCAACACCACGTCTGACAGAGGGCTGATCTCAAAAATATACAAAGAACTGAAAAAGCGAGCCAAAAAAATATAATAATTAAATTAAAAAGTGGGGTACATAACTAAACGGAGAATTCTCAACAGAGGAGTCTAAAAGGGCTGAAAGACACTTAAGAAATTATTCAACATCCGTAGTCATCAGGCAAATGAAAATCGAAACAACATTCACATGCCATTATACACCCATCAGAATGGCTTAAATGAAAGAACACCAGAAACAGTTCATGCTGGAGAGGATTTAGAGAAAGAGGAACACTCCTCCATTGCCAGTTGGAGGGCAAACTTGTACAGCCACTTTGGAAATCAGTATGGCAGGTCCTCAGAAAAATGAAAACCAGTCTGCCTCAAGATCCAGGATTCAAATCTTAAGCATATACAACCAAGGGTACACATTCATACAACAAGGCCATCTATTCAACTATGTCAAAGCAGCGTTATTTGTAATAGACAGATACTGGAAGCAACCTAGATGCCCCCAGACAAGAATGGATACAGAATATTTGGTAGATTTACACAATGGAGTACTACTCATAGGGAAAAAAAAAAAAAAAACAACAACAACAACAATGGAATCTTGAAATTGCAGATAAATGAAGGGAACTAGAAGAAACCATCCTAAGTGAGGTAACCCAGTCACAGAAAGACAAACATGGTCTGTACTCATTCATACACAGATATTGGAAATAGAACAAAGGTTTAGCAGACTAATTCATACCTCCAGAGAGGCCAGAAAACAAGGAGGACCATAAGAGAGACATCCAAAGTCCCCGGTGAAGGGGAAAGGGACAAGAACCCCTGAACCAATTGGGAGCATGGGGTGAGGGGGAGGGAGGGAGGAGAAACAGGAGAGGGAAGAGGACAGTGGGACCGGGAAGACTGAATGGACAGATGAATAGAGGGGAGCAAGAAAAGAGATACAGCAATAGAAGGAGCCATTGAAGGTTTACACAGAAAGCTGGCGCTAGGGAATTACACAGAGGTCTACAAGGATGACCTCAACTAAGATCGAAACAATAGTGGAAAGGCTACCTTAAATGCTCTTCTCTATAATGAGAATGATGACTACCTTAAATGCCATCCTACAACTTTCATCCTGTGGATGATGGAAGCAGAAGCAGAGATTCACAGCAAAGCACTGAGTAAAACTCCTGGAATCCAGTTTCAGAGAGGGAGGAGTGATGGGCAAAGGGGTCAAGACCAAGCTTGTAAAACCCACGGAAACAGCTGACTTAAGCAAGGGAACTCATGGACACCAGTCTGACAGCTGGGAAACCAACATAGGACCAACCAGGCCCTCTGCACGTGGGGCCAGCTAGGAGGACTGGGCAGTCTACCGGACCTCTGAAATTGCAACCACTATGTATCCCTAGTGTGTTATGAGCAGGTATTCCCCCCAGCCTGGTCCCAGAGCCACGCCAGCACCAAATAACACACAGAGACACAGGATAGATATAAAGCTATTGGCCTGTTACTACAATTTCTTATTGGCTACCTCTGCCTTAAATATTAACCCATTTTTATTAATCTAAGAATTTTTACCTGATCCTATCTTACCAGAAAGAGGGTCCAGACTTGTTCTCTCTTGGTCCTACATTGTGAATCTCCTACTACCTATCCCTAAATCTTCCTTGCCTTCTAGTTCTGCCTATCTTGCTCAGCTACTGACCAACAGGGCTTTATTCAATGAACCAATAAGAGAAATATATTTACACAATGACATCTCCCATCACTAGTTCACAAAGGGACTTCAGGAGCCTATTCACTGGGGAGGGATACGCCTTCAGCCTAGACACACAAGAGAGGGTGGCCTAGACTGTAGGGCCCTCCCTGCATGGAACCCCAAGACACCTCAAGCAAGCCTGAACCTGTTGGCCGGAACTGCTTGCCCCAAAGCTGTTATTGGTACCCTTCCCGGTTTGATAACACACACCTCATGATAACACACACCTTGTAGGGAGGAGCTAAGCCTAAAAATCATGTTATTCTTCTCTGTGCTGTAAGTCAGTGTTTAAGCCTGTTCCATCCCCTCAATAAACAGCATTTGGCCATTGAACGACCCACTGTCTTGTCTCTTTATTGCAATCTCTTGCCCTTCACCACATTCGAATCAGATATAGAACGGGCACTACACTGTGGCCTACCCCAAATGCCTTGACACTTTTTGATGATCCCTCATGGAAGTCTTCACCCTCCCTGCGGAGTGAATGGGGGATGCCAAGGGGGGATGGGTGAGGGGCATGGAAGGATGGAGGGAGAGGGAACTGGGGTTGATATGGAAAATAAGATTCTTGATAATTTAAATAAAATTTATTAATAAAAAAATTTAAGAAACGAGGCTGTAACTGCACATAACATGTTACAGGCCTCTCGTGACTGCTTTGACACAAGCTGGGAACATGCTGGGCTTTCTGAAGCATAACTGTAGGCCTTGCTACAAATACAATTCCGATGTGTGTAGTTCTTGCCACTGCTGATGTTCTTGTTAATGACATAGGCAGACTCTCCCTCTCCTCGGATGGAAGTCCTGAAACAAAACACAAACACAATTTCTGCAGAATCTGCCGTTGCATTCATTCCTGCAATGGTATCTCAGTGCTAGGGTTCACTTCACATGGCCCTGCCTTTCATCTCTCACAGCCACGACTCTCAACACGTCACAACACATGATCACAGGAGAGGAAAGGTGTTCTGAAAACATACAAGTTGTTATATTCAGTGTGGTCTGTCCACATCCAAGGGTGTGCTGATGACTCTCTGTGGAGGCCGATCCAGTAGTCAGAATCCCCGCTGTGTCTCTTCAGAAAATCCTGTCATAGAACACAGAAGGCAAATACATGTGTCTCTCTGCTTCAGACGACCCAGAGTCTCTCTGCCCTGCAGCCTCCTCTCTGCATGGCAGCGGGTTAGAACTGAATGTCCTTGACCTTGGAACCCACATAACCTTCAGTTCTTAGTGGATGCACAGTGCACTGACAACCACCCATCCTTCTGCAACTTGCAAAGCCCCAGCTTAAGCCTGTACTTGCAGTTGTTAACAGTTGCTGCCTCAATACGCAACCTCTGCCAGCTCAGACAAAGAGGCATCGTGAGAATCATTTTCCTCAGTCAAATATATGTCTGCTCACACGGACTGCCTATTAGCATTACAGCAGAGGATGACTTTGGGATGTCTCGGAGCTATTGCCATCACAATTAGCACAGACTACCACATGCCCCATGTCCCCTGTATGCCTAGGGTGAGGTCCTTTCTCATGCTTCATATTTATCCTCCCTACCTCAAGGCAGTAAATATTTAACAGACAAAACAACAATCCAATCCCTGACCCTTCTCACCAGCTCCTCTTCGGTGTCAAATCGAGCCAGCTGGGCCCCTTGTGCCATGCAGAAGGTCTGGCAGGATGTCCAGTTCGCCGGTGTTTCAGAAAAATTAAAACATTTACTCCCAACTCCAATCCAGTATCTTGGACAAAAGGCATGCATATTTTTGTTTGGGTCCTCTTTTGCCTTTCCTGGGTCTAAAATGACAAAATAAAGACAACTCCTTACTTCTCTGTATTTCACTATGGATAAATATCAGCAGGCAAAATATGACATGGTCAAAATAGATTTTACATACCAAAACATGGGAAAGGCCTTCCTGTCATTATGTCACACATACAGTAAAACCATATGAAAATATACTGGCTGTTGTTGGAGGCTGTCATGGAGGGAGAGGTCCCCCCAGTCCCACCTGTGGCACTGACCACGCCCATATGGGCTTGGCCACAGCTGTGTAAATTAGCCTGTGTAATTTAGTCTTGGGTCCTGGACAGCTTCTCTCTCTTGGCTCCACTTGAGTCACGGAGGGCAGCCTGGCTGTGGACCTATGGAGCGGGAACTTGTGTGTTCGGTTTCTCGTGTAAGTGACGTTTCCCAGAATAAAATATATAACCCATATTTTACCCTTTTCCCATTTATCCGAATCTGTACATCATCACTGTCAGAATGGCAATGATCAAGAAATCTCACACCAGATATCAGAACTCTGTGCAAAAACAGGAACACATATTTATTGCTGGTGAGAGTATAAACTGATACACCCAGTATGGAGCCTTTTTTAAACTTAAAAATAGAACTTTTATGGCCCAACTGTGCCACTCCTGGGCACTACATCATAACACAAAGACACTGGCACAGCCATATATATTGATGTCCCATTTACAAGAGGAACAAAATGGTCCTGACCTAGAAGCCCCTCAACTGAGGGACAGATGGTGGAAATGTGGTGTGTGAATAAAACAGTATTACTCAGACATAAAGAAAAACGAAACTTGCAGGAAAATGGGGGATCTGAGAGTACAATATTTCATACTGCCTTACATGCTTACCCTAGCCTATAATGTACAGGGAAAATCGTTGTGCCTGTGGGCACGGTAACATAGAAAGGAGAGCAATGAGGAGTGTCATACGGGCACGAGGAAGGACAGGGTGCAGCAATGGGCCCATGAGCCAAGAAACAGGCTGTAAAGGGAGGAGTTCTTGGTAGTTTCAACTCTGCCAGATTTTCTTTTATTTGGTGGTGGATAACTACATAATAATGGGACTGACGATCAAGGTCTAAAACAATACCTGATGGGAGATGTTATTCTGTATATATATATGTTTCTCATACTTGTTAATTAATAAAGCACCGTTGGGCCAATGAGATAGCAAGATAGGCAGGGCTAGGAGACAATGAGGAAAGAGGAAGTAGGAGGGAGGGTCAAGATGTAGAGCAGGGAGGAAGCAGGACACCAGCTGCGGCTCCCTGATAAGACCACCACGTGGAAATACTAGATAAGTAGAAAAGGTTAATAATTAAGACAGAGCTAGCCCATAAACAATAATGGTAATTGGCCAACAGGATTGTATCAAATACAGAGTCTCTGAATGTTATTTGGGGCTCACGTGGCGGCGGGACCATAGCAGCAGCACCGGCTGCAGCCGGCGGGGGGTAGGGGGTGTGAACCTGCCGTAACAATAACCGAAGCTCCATAGCTTCAGAAAGGCTATTCTGACTGTGTGTGTGGAAGTTCAAGGTTTAGGCCATGACAGGTGTTGGAGTGGCTATGCTAATGGACCTGTGCGATGTGTTCATTTAGGAGTCTATCATGAAAAAGAGATTCTGTTTGTGTGTGTGTGTGTGTGTGTGTGTGTGTGTGTGTGTGTGTGTGTGTGTGTGTGTTTAAGACACTCTGAATACAGCAAGGTTTGAAACAACCATTTAGAAAAGTAACAGACATTTTTCTTTCATAAATTTGCCTTTTTTTTTTTTTTTCCTTTCACAAATAAGAATGAATGCATGGCTCTCTTTGAAGGGTTACTGACCCTGGAAGTAAATTATTTGATAAGAAATATTGTGTACTAGAAATGAAATTCCAACACACCCTTGTTTTAAGTGGAGGGATATTTGTGTAGCTATTCCCATTTCTTATGCCCAGTACCACAAGCTTTAAGGAAAAGAAATCATGCAATGAGCCCTGGGGGTAACTGTCTCCTCTTTCTTATCTGACTCTTTTCAGAACTACATAATACTTTAGGTTACACTGACTACCTCTTGTTGGCAAATATTTGTCCATGTTTAGTCTTGTGTATTATTCATTGAAATAATTAAAATTGACTTTATAAAATAACATCATGAATCATTACTCCAGCTATGGCAGGAAAGCTACACCAGACTTTATCGTGCTATTCAATACAGTCTACAGCTAATAGTTGTAGACTAATAACCACAGTTGAGGATATTAGCTGAAAGCGTGAACCATGGGTGTGGACCATCCTTGCCTTCCCAGTCCCTCCCACTCCTCACTGCCCTCATTCCCTCAGCTGCAGCAGCCTCCTTGAGGATCCACCTTTGGGTTTGACTCCTCTTCTTCTCTGCCCAGAAGATTTCCCGAAGGTGGACTTGTGTGTCCTGCACCTCAGTCTAGAGGTTGCTGAATGCCATCTTCCCAGGGATGCTGAGCCTGGCCTCCGGTGCACAGCACTGCCTGTGCTATCCCTCCCCTGCATCTTGCTGCTAGACCCTAAGTTCCCAAAGAACAGGAGTTTCTGGTGTGCTTTCTCCAGAGCCGTCCCCACAGTGCCTGGCTCAACGTCTTCAACATGTGTTTACTAACAATGAAAATGTGAACTGAATACCACAGAATTTGGAGAAGGAGTCACTCACCTGACAATGACATAGCAACAGAAAGTGCAATTACAACTGCACTTAGGACCGCGATCACTGCATAGCAGCAGTAAAGCTTAACAGGAGACTCAGCGGAGACGATTCTGAGACACCGTCCTTGGAGATTTGTACCTGTTAAATATGAATATAAGAATGCCAACTTTGATTTGCAGTTAAAGGTGTGTACTCAAGGACCGTGGGATCTCAAACTTATCTTTAGAAATCACAAGCAATAGTGCATTGGACTTTAGAGAGAGAAAAAATGTTCAGAATTTTGCAGTTATTCATATTTCATTTACCTTGAGGATGTTTTAGTGTCCTATGATTGAATTGAAATTATGAGAATTGTAATTTAATCGACTCTGTGTCAATTGTTAATAATCATACTGGAACCATTAATGTTTACATCCTTTGCTATACTAGGTAACTGTTTATGGATGAAACAGTCAGATGTCACTCTATAAGGAATTAGACATGATGCTTATGAACCGTCAGACACACTGTTTCTGAATAGGCCGATGTAGATTTTGGTAGAGCTAAAGCCACTCGGGACATCCCAGACCAATTTTAAAAGGCCATTTTATTTTGATTCATCCTCTCCTTTTGCAGGAGATGCTGTAGTCACAAAAGCATATGCATTATCCAGCTTCCCTATAAACATTTCATGAAAAGTTGACTCAGAGGTTCGTGGCATCAAACTGTGCACTATCCCCTAATGCCCTTCATTTCAGAGGCTGGTAGTCTTGGATGGTAAGGTCTTTTTGCCTCCAGACAACCGAAGACAAGTCACACATTATGGAATGTGTGTTCTGATGTCGGATAAGAATGGAACGCAGAAGAAGACAACTAAGACAGACATAGCTGCCATATGTCCTGTAGCGAAAGCACAGTACATACCATTTAATTATATTAAGAAGGGGGAATTTGTCAGTGCACATAAAGATGTCTGCACTCCATCTTGGCTCAAGGGCAGAGAGTTCAAATCTGTCCTCAGCAACTGATAAGACCTGAAGGTCAAAAGCGTGGCTATACTGTAGGGTGTTTGGCTGTCTTATTGTAAATGACAACAGACCTGTTCAGAGGTGTGGCTACTCTTGACACTCAAGGCTAGAAAATTCTACGGTGTGGTTTCTGAACCCTTATAGTAAGGAAGAAGAAAAGTCTCTATGTTTTGTATACATGATACTACGTTCCTCTACTTGGTTAAGATGTATAAGAGTGGTGAGAGATAAACTCATGGTGATTCAGTATTAACTAAATTGGCGCTCCTAATTTTTTTTTAAATGTCAAGTTACAGAACTCCTTTTTTTTAAATTGATAACTCAATATACATACAAAAACACACATATACATATACAAATAATTTACATTAAGGGAAAAAACAAAAATATGACATATACACAGTATAACAATATATTAATAATGTAACATAACAAAATATGATCTAGACATGTAAATAAACACTGAAGATAATTTAATAGTATTCTATACTTCAACAGAATAAACAAGTATAAATGACAATGAACATTAGGGACTATGACATTGTAATACATTGAAACACGAAAGGAACATGTGGTTTTTCTTGAATCAATTATTTGAGAAAGACTGATTATCTCCTGAGGTGTCCCTCTGTGCATGGTCAGAGACGTTGTCATGGAATTTGCGGCAGGGCAGGCAAGCCAAGTTCGTCCCTTCTATATCTTTTAACTTTTGTTTTATTTACAGAGAAGACCTGCAAGAATTTCTTAAGGAAGATAAGATAAACTTTACACAGAAACCCACTTTACAACTGCCTATATATACCTGAAACGGCACTAAAGTCCCTTTCAAAGAACGCCCTGGTCTATTAAGGATGACCATGGTGGAAAGAAGAGGCTGGAAACAGAAATCAGCCAGGGGTCTTCTTGTTATTGAACTAAGGGTGAATTATAAAAGAGGAAGATATGGAAGCTTGAGGAGCACAGTAGAAGCAACAACAGCAGGCTCTGCACTGCTCTCCATGCACAGCGCTCTGCTTACAAAGGGACCTGAAAACACTGGGGAATAAAATAAACCAGACCCATTACCAAACTAAGAAAAGTGCAAAAATAGAAATATCAATACACAGCAGAACGGCCTGAAATCACAAATAAAACAACTGCCCCACTCCTACAAAAATTATCCACTAAAAATCAAATCGGTAACTGCAGCTTCATTCCCATGGCCGCAGTTGAGAATGCTTTCCCAGCTTCTGGAGCTTGAGTAGGATGTCTGCACACTACTCCAGGGCGGCTTTTCACAGGAGAGCAGCCAGGGCAAAGAAACAGGGTCACAAGGCTGGAGAATGGATCATCAGGGAAGAGCACTTGCTGCTCTTACAGAGGACACAGGTTCAATTCCTAGCACCCCAAAGGGAGCTTACAATCTTCCCAACTCCAGTTCCAAGAAGCCCATCTGGCAAAATTACCCTCTACAGGCACCGGGCACTCATGCAATAAACAAACTCACAGGCAAAACAGCCATATACATAAAAATAAGTTCCTTAAAAGAAGAAAAAGAGTTTATACCTCTTGAAAGTGTTTCTCTTCACAGATGATGTGGTCCTATCTGCATAAATTTTAGCACAAATCTACAAAAACTACTGGATGAACAAAAAAAAATAAGTTTATAAAGCTGTAGGATATAATGCCAGCATGATAAAGTTTGTTGCATTTTTCAGGCAAATGGAAATTATTGTCTAGGACAGCACTATTTGTACTAATTAAAAAAAGCCACAAATGTAAGAAAAAGTTCATAATCAGCTAACAAAAACTACATGTAAAACTAAGAAGAAACCCTGGCAAGGCTGGAGAGCTGGCTCAGTGATTAAGAGAACTTGCTACTCTTCAAAGGACATGGGTTCGATTCCAGCACCCACATAGCAGCTTGACACCATCTACAGTTCCACTTTCAGGAAACCTGAAGCATATTGCAGGAGATTTCATGGCACTGTGAAACTCCAGGACTGTGTTAACAAAATTAACCTTGGACCAGGGGCAGAGCCAGGAACTAATTGTCAGGAATTAGCCACAGAGATTACAAAGGACCCCGGAAGATGGATAGAGAGACACACAGCAAGTGGAGAGAGGGACTTAGAGACTTCATGGTCTTTCTGGGATGGATCATGTGGAGAGAGACATGAGTGCTGGGTAGCCACTAAAAAAGGGAAGGTCAGCTGGTCCTTCCTCTTCTGCCTCTGTGATCTATCAGGTTTCACCCCAATATCTGACTCCTGAGTCTTCACTGGTAATAGAACAACTTAGATAAAAACAACAGATGCCCTTCCCTCACCTTGGTTGGCAGTAGGAATGCACGTAATGCAGACAGTTATACAGGCAAGAACAAAATCAAAAAAATAAAAACCTCATACGCATAAAATTTTAATGATGAAAAAGGAAAGAAATCAAGGCAGTTCTAAACACGTAAGGAACTGGAACACTCAATGTTGCTCCCCTGTCAACAATTCTTGAGCTAATTTATACATGCAACAGCTTCACTTGCTGGGGAGTGTTTGCCTTCAAAAAAAAAAAAAAAAAAAAAACCAGCATCAAATTATATGAAAAGTATTATGGAAACTAGAGAAACTAAAATAGTCAAAAAAGCATCCTGAAGAGGAAAAGGGTGATTTCAGCTGTCATGCTGCCTAACCCCAAGACTCACAGGAACAGGAATACAGACGGCCTGATGTTAGCAAAGGAGTAGACTATAGTGAGATATTCACTCGGTCCACACCTGTTGCACTGACCACGCCTATTAGGTGTGGGGACAGGTTAGGACCTGACCTTGGAGAACTGGGTCTGAGGTCTGGGACCCCATAATCTCGCTCTTGCTTCCTGGTTGGAGTTAGATAACATCTAAAGAACACCTTGGGACATGAACATGTTGGAAGTCATCTGTCTCTGTTGTAAGTGATTTCTCCCTGAATTAACATCTATCAGCCTATCTGTTGTTCCCAATCTGTATTTATTCCACTATAGCAGACACTAGGAGAATACAGCAGAGAAGAACACACACACACACACACACACACACACACACACACACACACACACACACAAATCCAGAAATTACATCAAACAACATGGTCAAAATTTATTTCACAGAGATGTACAGTTTTAGATAGGGAAGGCCAGCATGGTTCTAGTAAGTATGGGCTACTAAAGTATCCTGATGTCTGTCTGCAGACAACAAGACTCAAGATGACTGTAGCTGTAGACCCAAGCACAAAGCTCAGTATGGCTCAGCCATTCAATTCTTGAAAAAGCAAAATGGGGGGCAGAATTATGTCTTAGGCAAAAGTCATCTTAGATTAAAGAGCAAAAGCACTGTCTGTAGAGAAAGAGGTTGATGAATTTATGTGTTGATGTGACTCTAACGCCTTTCTTTTACAGAGGCCACGAGCAAGCAGAACAGGTATTTGCACAGGGGATATGTGGTGATGTGTCCAAGTAGACACAAGCAAGAAAGAAAAGCTGCATTTAAATTTTGAGAAAAGAGAAAAAACAACCTGTATATTCATATTTGTAGCAGCTTTAAGTATGGCTGTGAAAAGTGAAACATTTGTAAACCTGCACTTCCCTGTTTTGCATGCAAATTTTCTAAGCCAAAGTCCCTAAACTAATCAGCAAGCTTCAGCAAGCTTGCTGGCAGTGAGCCACAGAACACTAAGTTCTTGCTTCCTGCTTATTTGAAAGAAGCAAAACCAACTGCCACCACCCACATCCTCCTCTCCCTTCTCCACACGGTTAGCACCAGCTTCTCTTCTTTGTTTGAGAGTTTATTTGAGGTGCTAGCATACATCTGAATTCCTCGGCTTTGTGCCTGTGTCTGTGGTGCTATGGATACTGTGTCTTAGAATCAAGCCATCGCTGTATCTGACATGGGATTAATAGACACTGCAATTCGTGAAGAGCAGCAGTATGCAAGGCTGTGACAGAGTGACAGAAGTCAAATGTGAAGTCTCTGCTTCAGGGATCCACTTTATGGCATTCTGGAAAAGTAAGTGTGTAAAGGCTGGGGACAGAATACAAAGTGTCTGCAACCAGGAATTGAGAAGTGGGGGCGGGGTGGGGGGTCTACATATCCTTTATAAGCTATGGTTTTAGATTTATTTTTGTGTATGAGTGTTTTGTCTGCATTTATGTGGATACGTGTACTACATGCTTGCCTACTGTTAGGGAAGGTTCTGAGTCAGTTTTGGATCCATGGAATTGCAGTGAAGGGTGTGTGTGTGAGGGTCACCAAATGGGTGTTGGGAATCAAACCCAATCCTCTTCAAGAACATTATATATTCTTAATGGTTGAGCCCTTATGTGTCTTGATGAAAAATACATGATGAGATGTTTTCAAAATTCATAAAAATTCAGTGAATTGGCATTCACTGAATGCCAATTGTACTTTACAAAGATTCCACTGAGTTTATCCATTGCCTTTTGCTGGTTCTCACTCGCCTCTGTCCCTTTAACAACGGAGAAGAATGTGTAGGACTGGAGGACTTTAAGCGCTAAACTGTGGCCTTTAGGTTTTGGGTCCACAGAAGACTCTGGACCCATTCTTTACTCACACGTGTTCACAGCTCCAGAGCTGTCAGCATGTGAGCAATCTGGTTTCCCCTGGGTCCTCCCCATAGCTCCTCACATTCCCTGTACATAGTGAATCTTAAGAGTTTTCTAACCCCTTCATATTTTGAATGTATAGGATTTCTAGTGATTTTTCCTTCTGAATGTGCTTTAGAAAGAAAAAAAGAAAGGAAGGGAGAAAGAAAGGAAGGAAGGAAGGAAGAAGGAAAGAAAGAAAGAAGCCCATCCACATCCAGTCTGATTTTAGCTAGTTCTCTGCCTGACCAGCAGTGTTAGTCTTTCAATGCCTAACTAACTTCTCTGAACATGTCAGCCAGGTCCACCCATGTTGTCACCAAAGATAGCATCCTATTCTCTCTTATTGGTGCATAGTTATCCATTATATAGGGGAGTTGTTAAGTTTTGGATGCGCGGCTGTTGGATTTCCTCCACTGCCAATGCAATAAACAAATGGAGTCGAATTAATAAACACAGGTTTAATCTGAGCAGACCAAAGCCCCTCCAGGGGGCTCTAGGGGAGGCAGGGGAGAGAGCATGACAGAGTGAGGGCCAGGTCCTAAGTGGCCTGTAGGCTTAGTCTTGAGGAGCCCCAAAAAAGGGCTGACTCTTGGAGGGCTTTCTGAGGGGACAGGCTGCAGCTTGGCGGGCTTTCTGAGGGGAAGGGCTGCAGCTTGGCGGGCTTTCTGAGGGGAGGGGCTGCAGCTTGGCAAGCTTTCTGAGGGGACGGGCTGCAGCTTGGCAAGCTTTCTGAGGGGAGGGGCTGCAGCTTGGCGGGCTTTCTGAGGGGAGGTGCTGCAGCTTGGCCGGCTTTCTTAAGGGACTGGGTATGGAATAGAGGAACTGAGACTGGAGTGTGGGATTCACCCTGCCCCCCAGCTGCAGATCCCCAGAAGGAATATGTGTCACAGTGTTCCCCATTTATTCACTGATACTGCAGGGGTGCTCCATGTGTGAATGTGAACCCTGTAACAATGCACAAAACACCAAGCACAAGTACCTCTTGCAGGAGGTAGATAGGAAGGAGCCAATGTTTACAATAAAGTGCATCAGATCTGGGGTTAACGGGCACAGTAATATCAGTATAGTCACAGAGACAATGTTTCTAACAATAAATGTTGGGTTCCTGACATATTCACCATGATCAAACAAGAAACCCATGTGTTAATTTTAATGTGCCAGTCTAATACCACATCAGCCTCTGGCCTTGAGCTGTTCAGAATGCTGACCAGTAGGGGCCTCTGCTGGCCTCAGAAAAAGCTCCCTGGGCCTTAGGCTTCAGCAGCCAGATTTGCTCAGATCTGGGAGTCATGTGATGAAGAAGCCACCATGTTGAAAATTCAGCATCTAAAGGCTTAGTCTCGGGCCCTTATGGCCTTTCCAGTATTTCTCTACCCTTAATCTGTCCGGAGTACTTGGCTTACCTGAGAAACAGTTGTATTATTCATGAGCTTTCTGTTTTGGTATTACTCACATGTTGTGGCTAACCTGAGATTATGTGATTTGGTGGCACCTGAGGGGCAGCAGGCAGAGACACACTCCTGCTGCTCTCTCCCACACAGGGGCTCTTCCTTCTGTTTAAAGGGTCCTGAGTGGGTGTGGAGGGGACCCTTTAGCTGTGCACTGGGTGGCACAGGATAGGACCCAGGGACTCCAGGGAGGCCTGTGAGATGGCCTTCCTCTTCAGTCTGTCACCTCCCAGATCAGTGTGTCCCATCGTCACAGCAGGGGCCTGTGCACCTAGGGGAACTTGACCTGATCCCCTGAGATGGCCAAAGACCCCTGAGCTAACAATAATTGGCAACTCTGTTTTTGAAGAAATATTCTATTCCTACACAGAAGCATTAAAGTCGGGGAGGAGACAGGTTCAGTGTGGCAGCCCTTGCAGAGGAAGGACCGGGTTCCAGAGATTTTAAAAGGATGAAACATTAAACATTTCCCGAAATGAGAGAATACAGTTTTAAAGTAGAAGCCTGCCAATGTCCTTTTCCAATCACTGTCTTTAAACTAAAACTGTACGTGAAATTGTGGATGGGGTCGATGTCTCATCCCCGCCCTCCTGAAAGCCTGGGAAACAGCAATAGAACAGTTGGACCGAGATTGTCCCCTGATGCCACAGAATCACTCAAGGAGTGCACCTGTGTCCTCAGGAGGGGAAGAATTCTGACAGGTGGGATGTGTGGGTGAAAAGGCCCATCGGGGGGCGGGGAACAGGGGAGTCAGGAAAGGAAGGTGAGGGTGCGGTGGAGTTGGGGCACTTTAGATGTGCACTGGACGGCCGCGATGTGCCTGAGCCTGCGCAAGGTCCTCCAGGAATCCTCCAGGATACCGGACAGCTGCTTTGCTTTACAGCCTCAGAAAGGCTGTTATCTCTCCCTGCCGCACCACGGTTATCACGATCAAGTGTGAATCGTGACGCCCGGTGGCCACAAGTATCTGTGCGACTGCGGTGAAAATGTAATCAGATGGGCAGTTTGTTCAACCCAACTCCTACAACACAAGGCTATGGTCCCTTTAATTGCGCGGCGTGAGACAAGAGTAAATTAAACCTCACTGGCTAGCTCCTCATTGCATCACTCTGGCGGCAAAGCTAGCAGAGCTCAAATTCCCGATCCCTGAGAAGCCTGCATTCCAAGTCCGCTGTGGGTTGCTCTTCCACAAACAGGTTTAAATAACATTAGACATAATAGAATTAAACAGAATTGCACCGGGGCGTTCTACCCTCGCAGAGCTTCCCTCCCCTCCCCCAAACCTGCCACCACCACCCCCGTCCGCCTCCCCCCCCCCCTCACCCGGTCCGGCCCCTACCGATCTCTAGAGACACCAGGAGCCTGCAGTTGGCTGGCACATGAAACTCCTTCTCTCCTTTAATTTAGTTAACGATGCATTAAATACGTACGTTTTTTTCTCACGCCGTCTGGGGTGGTTGACTCTGCAGGTAACATTCTTAGGAACGCCTTACACCACATACGCTCTTGCCGAAGAACAGAAGCTAAAATGAATGGAGTGGCCATCTGAAGACGGTGAAAAGTTGGGTGTGGGCGGGGCTAAAATCAGTTGTTCTGGAAGCTCCGCCCACAACGCCAGCGACATCTTGGCTCATGGATGATTCTAGAACTAGTCAGCCTATTGGCTCATAGTATCTGCTTATTGGAGAAATGGAATTCCAAATTTGGAGACGGAGTGTGACGTTAAAGAAATGTGTGCCATAAAGTAAATAAACAGAACTAAAGAATGGCTTAGATTTTCATACTGCAATAGTTTTTAATTGCAGCAGCTTCACACATTTTTCTCTGTCAAAGCTGGGATGACAGGGGGTGTTTCCCTGCCCTGTGCAAATCAGCCTAACAGCAAAACAAGTGGAAAAAGATGAACTGTAATTGCCAGCCCTTTCCAAGCCTTGTGAAAAAGAAAGTTTCTAATAAGAAGCAGTGACATTCACAGACACTTCTATAAGACTAACTAGTGACCATAGAGGGTTTGAAAACCTGTGAATTTGCAACCATCTTCAGCTCTCTTTTTTTAAAAAAAAATTATCTTCTGAATATTAGTGTTTCTCCCAGATATACCTATGTCACCTTGTACATGCCCTGGTGCCCATCAAAGATAAAGGGCTCCTGGAACTGAGAGGCTCCCTGAACTGAGCCACCTCTCCAGCCTCCCTTTCTAGCCCTCTCAATATCTGTTTATTGCTAATCTGTGCCTCTCACCTTTGTGACCATCAGGTAAATCAGATAGACTAGCTTTACTTGCACTGTATTAACAGACAGAGAGCTCCCACAAACCCAAAGCTAAGAGCATCATCAGGGACCATCTGATCCCTGTCACAAAGGTCCACCCACTTTGCTATATCGGCCTTTCTGCTATTTCCACCAATGTGCTTGCAAAGTGTCTTCACGTGTGCCTTCATTTGCCCTGACACTATAAAGACTCCATTACCACCTTGGAACATGGAGTTTGGGGTCATCTAAATGAGTGTTCCTAAGCCATGGTCACTCATTTCATCTCCAGAGTAAACTCTTATGCCTTTTGATGTGAGAGTTGAGTTCATGCACACAATGGGCAGAGGCTCTCTGGGAACAGGATAGGAGAGCACATTCCCACTGTAGGAAGGGTGAGGCAGAGAAGAGGTAGACCAGATGTCAGCAGGCTGAGAGTGCGTTATTGGAATAAGGTGGGGCCCAATCTTTCCAAGTCATGAAGGTTGAAGGTTGAGCCCATTTATAAGGGCTTGAGGCGTATGCGTGTATTGGTGTGTGTGTGCGTGCGTGCGTGCGTGCGTGTATGTGTGTGTGTGTGTATGTGTGTGTGTGTGTACCTGTGTGTGTGTGTGAGAGAGAGAGTGTATCTGTGTGTGTGTGTATCTGTCTGTCTGTCTGCATGTCTGTCTGTATATACCAGAAAATAACAGTTTCATTGGAAATGTCACTCTGGGGCTGAGCAATTCCTTCTGGCCTGTGGCTATGGCTGACTGCCTCCAGGCTCAATTCCTTATGACCCGGGGCTCCTACTCAAAATATCCCCACTCTGGTAGGGTAAAATTGAAAATAATGTAGAGGAGTCCTCATTTGCTGGTGGGTTCCAAAGGAGTGGGCATGTTGAGGATGCTTCCAGGATAGATAGAACCTGCTAGTCTGGGGCATGAAGCATCCAGTGATGCTCTGGGCCCATGAAAGCTTGCAGTCTTTAGTGAAGCAGGTTGGTGAGTTAGCTAAGAAAGCAAGGACCATACAATAAAGTTAGCCAGTTATAAGAATTGGGCCTGCTAAGGGCAAGATCCACAGTCCCCAAGCAAAGGGAAAGTGGGGTAGGGAGGACTTTCAAGGAAGTATTGTCTGAGCATTCTTTGTGTTTATTTTAATAATTTTCTAGCATCCCCTTGACTGGGCCAGGTTCATTCACATCAGATCACCATTCCTCTACTAGAAAGGCACAAATGCCCCCTCTTTCAGCAGTTTAGTCCAGTCCTTGGCACTTTGGAAAAGGACCACAGCCAGAGAATCTGAGTTCTTAGCACAGCTATGTCCTATTGTACCAGGGTGGGGTCTTCCTTAATAGGATGGTTCAGGTGGCTCTGTTGTACCTGTTGGAGCCCTATTAATGAAGCACAAATACTGGTTACCCCCTGGTGCCTTCTCCAATAGTACCAGAGTGGAATGAGGCTTCTGTTTTTTCTGATAATATGAACAAGATATTAATATGCTTCCCGTGACAGGAGAACACCTAAGTCAGTAGTGAAGAAGACTGTGACTCATTTCCCTCCAGAGCAGCAACTGTAGCTGCAGTCCTGGAATGCAAAGTAAGTCCCGTTTCATGCCAAGTGTATATAATTTGTTTCTGGTCATATACAGTCAGCCTCCCTAATTATCTATGTCAGGGTCCTGGCTAAGCAGTGCTAATTTGATGACTAGTTGGTTTGTATTACATTAGGTATGCATACCCTGTGTATATTTTTGACTCTGCTACCTCTTTAGAAACAGCCCTCTCAGTGGAAGTAGTGGGGGATGAGCAACTTCAGAGACAGAAGAGCAGAGCCTGATTGCAATAGGGAACGTAGGTAAATCATGATATCAAAGGCTCCAGGAATATAGGAATATAAAATTGTAGACCAAACACATTTGGGGAAAATATAAATATATATAACATGATACGTGTAATACACATATATATTTAATATTGGCAGCACTTTTAACTGTTAACAACCACTTTCTGCCTTCATGAGCAGACATCCAGGCAGCACTGTGTACAGAGGTAAACCTTTAATAATTCTCTCACACCTCCCAACTTCACAGCTAGTCAGGAACATCAGACAATGGTTAGCTTCTAACTATTGCCTCTATGGGACCCTCTTCATTGTATTCCCTGAATTTATAACTGTTCTCCTATGTGACTCTGCTCTGTGTCTTGTATTCTTTCAGGGACAGAACTGTCAGCCCCAGGCTTTCCAAAACATTGTTAACATCTTCACATCAAAATTGTAAAAGTTAAAATGCAATGCGACTTTAAGCCTGACCTCAAGATTATAAAAACTCTTTGATTCCCCCTCCCCCAAGCTGGTCTTTGATTTTACTGTAAAAGCTTGGAAACCATCCCCTGTTGTCACAGTTGATAAGACCGATATCTGCTTGAGATTCTAATTATTTGTAAGCTTTTTGTGCACTGTGGTGATTTTTTTTTTCTTGTTTTGAATAAAGTTTGCTTCTGGATTTGTAGACCTGGTTGTTCTTCTCATTATTTACCCCTCCCCCTGACCCGACAGGTATCAGCCATCACAGGGGGTGCTGTTTGTTGAAAAGGAGTGTGTTGGTTTCTTAGGGGCAGATAAAGGGCCCAGAAAAGGGAGGAAGAGAGAGGTAAGCTTGACCTTCACGTGGGACTGTGTTTATTTTGGTGGAAACGTGGGAACGGGGTCATCTCAGTCTCCCTCACAAGGAAGAGTGGGCCATAAATACATTGCCATGAGGGTGGGTGAGAAAAAATTCCCACCTTTATAGGGGCACCTTTATAGGGGCAGAAATGACTTCCACAGTCCCGAAGCTGAGACTTCACAAGTGCCTCGGGTGTCAGGACAGCTATTGAGTAGGAGTGTCTTGAGGGTACAAGGTTGGTTCTGGAGAGCATTTGTTGTTAGAGCAGAGTTAGGATATGGCAGTGCAGTCTGTTGGGCCATTGGTCAGCCTGTTTTTGAGGAGACAGAGCAATCATTTGTCTCTCTGATGTCCCCTGCGGTTGGGAATGTCCCTTTGTAAAGATCTGCTGCGTTTCTGTAAGAGAAGGGAGTTCACAACGGATGTTTACTTCTGGCTGGGAAACGCCTTTCTCTCCAGAGTAAGGTGCAGCGTGCATTCTTTGAGGATGAATTTTGAACCAGTGTGTATACATAGTACCAGCCTGGAGGCGAGTGTGAGAGCGCAGGTGGGGCCCTTGACTCAGCTTGAGGAACTTGTGTGAACCCGGAGGAATCTGAGTCCACTCAGTGCGTGCTTGAGGGTCTAGCGGGGTCTGCGACGCCTGCGTCAGGGCAGCCGCACCCCTCAAGGATCTCCCGATGCTCCACCCGCCTCACAGCACCGCCGATCCCTGCAGACGCTGCCCGCGCCTCCCAATGCATCGCCGCCGCCAGGCGCAGTCTCGGGGCGCAGGACGGACCCGGCTTCCGGCGCTTCCCAGCCCGCCCGGTCCGTCACACAATCCGCTCCGCCCGCCCCTCCCTTCCGCGCGCCACTCTATTCCGCCCCGAACCGGACCCCAAGCGCCAAACACCCGGCCGTTTGCGCTCCACACCCTGAAGCGTTAGTGGTGACGTCACGACGCAGGGGGCGGAGCTTCCTGCTGCTCTACCGGAGGTTTCTTTCTCCACGCGTCTTTTATTTGTTGTGGACGCCGGGGAGAGGGAGTGGTGGGGTGGACGTCAGTCAAGCCTTAGTCCCGCCCCCAGGGCCCCGCTAAACCGTAAGGAACCGCGGTCTCCGAGGTGGCGTCAGGGTGCGGCGCGCAGGCCGCTCCCCGGGGTGTGGAGAAGCCCGAGGGGCCGCTGGGCTGGGGCTGCGGGTGCCGGGCTGAGTGCAGCTTCCAGCACCACAACCGGAGGGACAGCTTTCAGAATTTTGTCACGTGCTGGGGGTCATGTCAAGGCCCTGTTTCTCTGTCATCTCCACCGTTCAGTTTCTTGAGCCACGGTACTTTTTGGTAAAATAGAAGGGGAAAATTTAAAAAAAAAAAAAAAAAAAAACCAAACCGGATAACGTGGACGCTGACAAATTCCCCCGCTGCACACGATTCAGCGCAGACCTTGCAGCAATAGGGACACTGCCCAGCTCTGCAGAAGGAAGTCACTGAACACATCTGGGGATGGGACTTGCAGAGCAGCTCAGGAAGAGTGGCAACTGGGCCAGCCCTTGCAGGACTAGGGTGATTTCAACACACAAAATGGGCCGGCAGGATACTCCAGTCCCAACAAAGTTGCAAGCTCTGCCTGTAGAATTTGTTTCTGGGTCCGGGAGGCGCGTTGACTATATGTGATTGATAACTTTTTCTTAGTCGAAGGAGACTAAAGTCCACAAGAAGGGAGTAGGGAGCATTAGACTTGTCAACCTTGGTGCCAATAGAAAGATCAGCACACCAAAACTAATTTGGTATTGTTGGACCGTGTGGACCCCATTTTTCTTTCATTAACGTTAAATTAAATACAGCTAATTCAGGACCACCCCTTTCTCTTTTTCCCCCTTCCACCAAGAAAAGAAATTACAATCGAGTGGTGAAATGTCAAGGTACTGGGTCTAAAATATCGTTAGAAGTCATCACTCTACATTACTAATGTTTTCTTATTTCCCTCCTCGTAAATGCACCTTGGTGGATTAGTAGAGCCAGAACCTGCATTTTAGTTCTGGACATGTTATGTCTCCTTGCCCTCACTGTCTCTCTGTGACTGGTAGAGGTTACAGTGCCATGATTTTAATGAGTAAGTGTTGGGGCTCTGCAGTCTGTGGACCCCGCCTCTGGGCGGGACGCCTATGGCCACTTAATCACTACTTCAAGTAGTGCTGCTCAAGCTACCTGGCCACGCAAAGACTGGATTAAGCATGCACAAGCCCCCTTTTTTAAAGCAAGCATCCCACACCCTGCGCTCTCTCTCTCTCTCTCTCTCTCTCTCTCTCTCTCTCTCTCTCTCTCTCTCTCTCTCTCTCTCTCTCTCTCTCTTCCCCCCCCTCGCTTTCAGTGTGCTGCCAGCAACCCCCTCTTTCCTCTCCCCTCTCTCAATAAACTCCACGTGGGCGCTGAATCTTGTGTTTGTTTCTTAGGCCATAGTAGCTGCAGCAAAAAAGAACAACAGTAAGGAAACAAGGAATTGTGTACCTGAGCCACACGCCCAAGCTTCAGCCTCTTTTTGCCTAATAGAGTATCTATCATGTGAGAGCTGTTTTAAAGGTGACCAGTACCTATTTCCAGAAGAGGCTGAGGAGGCCCAGCGAGCAAGGGCGTTCAAGAGTAGGTTTCTCTTTATTGCTTTGGAGCTTGTACTGGAACTTGCTCTGCAGACCAGGCAGGAAATCACAGACATCTCCTGCCTTTTCCTCCTGAGTGCTGGGACTAATGGGCTGCACCACATTTACCCTGCTCTACTGTGATTTCTTATGTAAAGATGATCATTTCTGTTGGGAAAATATGTCACCTTTGGTTATGAGGTAATCTTTTCCTTCGAAGAAATTTTTGTCTTTGGGGACAGAAGGATGGCTCATGGGGCTAAAAGCACGGATTCCTCTTCCAAAGGTCCTGAGTTCAATTTCCAGAAACCACAAGATGGCTCACAGCCATGTGTAATGAGATCTGCTGCCCTCTTCTGGCATACATGCGGGCAGAACACTCACACAAGGGAAACAGAAAAAAGAAAGAAATGTTTGTCTTAGGAAGTATAACCACCAGTAAGAGAAAACATACAAGGAAGAACAAGGAACGACCTGACAGGAAACATCAGGAAGAGACAGAAGGAAAAAGCATCCGAAAGAAGAAAACGGGGAACAACAGGGAAGAAGCAAACGGAAAACAACAGCAAAAGAAAAAATGGGGAAAAGTCAGAAGAGGGAGAACACCCAACAGAGAGAAGAATCCCGCGAGGAAATAGCTCTGTTCCTCAGATGAACTTCCCGTGTGTGTGTGTGCGTCAGTCCATCAGTCTGCCTATCCACATCTGATCTACATGCTCTGACCTCCTGGGAGCCTGCTGGGGGCTGGGCCTTGGCACATTCGAATTTCAGTGCACCCTGCTGTGTGAGGGGTCATTTTAGGCTTCTCCCACCTGTAAAAAATCAGGGGTCGTTCCAGGGGGTGAACAAATACACAGGCAAAAGGGATGAGAAGGAAAGTGCAGTGTCTCAAAGCAGGAATGAAGGAACCAGAGGACATGGTGGATTTCCTGGAGAAGTGTTGCTGGGTTGACTGTGGGTGTGGCTCAGATATTAAGGCAGTAATGTAACATTAGTAAGTTGGAGAAGTTGTACTCAAGATAGAGGGAGAGTTAGGAAGTCTCAGGGCTGGCGAGGCCCTTGAGTGAGTGAGTAGTGAGGATATGTAGGAGGTTCTGAAGTGAGATTTTGTTTGCCTCAGGGATAAACAATGCCACTGTTTCCAGGGTGTAGAGTCAAAGTGGCCAGCCTACAGTGATCATGTTTATCTGTTCAGAAAAATTGGCCAGCGGGTGATATGTGGTACTTCCAACTTTGGCAAAGTATTTTGAGGGCTGGTCCTTGATAAGCATGAGAAAAGAGATAGAAGGGCTTGTATGTGTCCAGAAAGTCAAGTAAAGAAGTTAGTAGACATAAGTGTATTCATGGGGTATTGTAGGGATGAAGGAGTAGGGTGTTTCCTCTAGGGTTACCATAGTGTCATGAGAGAGAGGCTGAGCAGCAAGGGAAAAGTTGAGGATCCATATGCAGGAAAATTAAAGAGGCCTGGTAGTGCAAGCTGCACACACTTGGTTTGTGGGGTGAGGAAGGCTACGAATTCTCCCTGGGGAGATTGACAGGCCCACATGGGTGACTGACGACTGGCAGTTCTGGACCTTGTCTCTGGAAACCATATAGCCACAAGAGACCAACGGGTTAAGTAGAGTCATGGAGTGTTGGAGATTGGTCTGTGCATAAGAGAAGGTCATCTACACAGTGGTAGAGAGGAGAAGTCAAGGCTAGGGGGTGACCTAGGGTTTTAAGAGCTGCCCAGAGTAGTGGAGACTGTCTCAGAATGCCTGCAGCAAAACCATCCAGGCAGAGGGTCTGCATCCTCCCATGTGAAGGCAGGAGAGGCTTGAGAAGATGGGTATAGAGGAATAATGAACAAGGCATATTCAAAATAAAAGACAGAAAAGATGGAAGCAGAGGAGAGGATAGTGGTGAGGAAGTTGTATGGGTTGTTCCCACAAGGGAGGTGGGAAAGATTGGCTGGGTTTTTTTCTGAAAGTCTTGGACCAGGTGATAACTACACTTGGGCTTTTTGACACCTAGTTGGGAGCTTTGTGGAGAGAGTTAGTGAGAGTGAAAAGGGCTCAGTCATGGAAGTCTGCAAGCATGGCCATGGGGAGTCTTTAGGAGACTGAGTTTGCTGAGGGAGTCAAAGCAAGCAGGTTTAGGGTTTGGGTCAGAATCCTAAGAAAGATATAAGCGAAACCCCCTCTCAACACGTATGCACAAAGACACAGACACACACAAAAAAATCACAGCCACACACACACACACACAGGCACACACACACAATCACAGATCCCATACACACACACACACACACAGGCACACACACACAGGCACACACAAACACAGATCACAGACACACACACATCTCTCTCTCTCTCTCTCTCTCTCTCTCTCTCTCTCTCTCTCTCTCTCTCTCTCTCTCTCTCTCTCTCTCTCTCTGAAGGGAAGGAAGGGGCCCCTGCAGGTAACATACAGGGAAGGAAACTCCCATGAAGAGATGAAAATGACAACCAGGTGCACATTGACTTCCTCAACCTGGACCAGACTTGAGGGAGTCTAACAACAGCTGTTTACACTGTGTTTAATCCCTGTAGGGCCTCCATGGACTTCAGAGGCACCTTGAGCAAGCCTGGAGCTGTTGGCTGGAACTCCTTGCCCCAAAGCTGTCCTTGGTACTCTTCTCCTTTTTTAACACACACCTCCTGATAACAAACACCTCCTGGGGAGGACTAAGCCCAAAAATCCTGTTATTTTCCACCGTGCTCTAAGTCCATAGGGAAGCCTGTTCTATCCACTCAATAAACGGCATTTGGCATTTCCCGTTCCGATATTGCCATTGAACGAATGACCACCTGTCTTCTCCCTTTATTTCACTCTAGCCTTTGCCTGTTTCCTGGAACAGATCATACTGCAGGTGATCCAGAGCCCAGAATTGTTTTGTTTTGTTTTCAGTGGGTGGGTGGAGGGCTTCCGTGTGTTATAAGATCCCCACTGCTCAAGGAAGCATAATTACATTGATACTCAACTCAGGGTACATGTCATTTCTTCCAAGAAGATGGGTTCTAGAGATAGACTACCTGCACTAGCTTCAGAGCCTAAGGGACTGGTCTGGTCTCTGTTGTACACATAACAGAGAGATCATCTGGGCTGATAGGCACATCTAGTCCTGCTTGTGGGAGCTTGGGGAAAGCCTCTGGCTTTCGAAGTCATTTGGATTACTAACCACCTCTGGTCTTGGTGGTAAGAGTGTAAGACCCTCACCATAAGGAGTCTCCCCTTTTCGGTCAGTACCCCCAAGAACTCAAGGTCCAGTCCAGTTGATGCAACACGCAAGAGGCTTTAATGAAGGGGATATGTTTGCACAAATGGACTTTCTCAGCACGCAGGCTAGAGAGAAGCAACTTTTTCTGGGTTCAGGTACTTTTAAAGGAAAAGACTCCAAGCTTACGGTGGGGCTGTGACTCCCTGTCCTCTGCATGTGTGACCAGTCATGGGTTTTCCTTGAGGCCAGATGGTCTCACCTTAGGGACTCAGGATGTGCTAATTAATCTTGTCTGGGCAAACCTGAGTTGCAGCTATCACTGGTGGGAGGGTCACTGTGAGTTCTTGGTTTCCTGCTATCTTAGGGTCCTGTGAGGGGAGTTGTTGTTGCTTTTCTAGATCAGACTGTCCTTCATTTGAAATGAGGGGTTTCCTTAACTTTGTTTTTGGTCTTTCAAGAGCTTGATATGGTCTGGCACAGCAGATAACACAGTTCACTAGGCTGTCATTTCCAGGCCTCAGCTTTCTGGATGGAAAAACAGGATTTACATCTTTCCTATTGGAAAGACAATGCTGTATGCTTACCATTCCTGGTTTCTCTAGAGGTCCATGGGAAGGACCTTCATGCTATTTCCCCCAAAAAAGACAGACACAGACACACACACACACACACACACACACAGAAGAGGGGGGTGGATATAAGAGGAGGGAAGGCAGGCAATGCTTCCATGCTTCCTGAGTTAGAAAATTGTTCATTACTAGGCAAGGTTGGTAAACATGGACAACTATTCAGACTCAAGAAGAAAAGGGAACTACTTGCTGTTTTAGAGAAGGGGAGAAGACACACTTGAAGACAGGAACTAACCATCCTCTTAATACCAACAAGCATGAACCAGACAGGATGCCCTCTCCTAATGCAGTTCCTATCAGATCTCACTGCTAAGCCTCTCTGCAATGCTGTCCCAGCCCACGCTGCCCTTTGCTTGCTTCCCTTTTGAGCCTGTGTACTTCCCTGTCTCTAAATCTTATTCTTATTCTTATGAATTTTTTCCCTATCCTGGAAAGTGCCCTTCCCTGACCTGCCTCCTCCTTTTCCTTTTCTCTTTCTAAAATGTCAATAAAATAGTTCTCAAGCTCCCCTCTGAGCCCCTTTTTCAATTCCTTTATCTTTCTTCTATGAAACTAGGAACTCATGAAAGGTACCTCATGTTCCCCTATAATATGTGGGTGTTCAGAGGCAAGCTCTTTGTCTCTTTTTCTGATTTTTTAAAAACTGCTGTTTCTAGCGCTCGTTGTTTCCAGATTGAACTGAAATGTCACACTCCATGGGAGAGACAGCTGACGGTCCTGTCTCTATGACATGCCAAGGCTTCTAGATTAAATAAATAGCGACATAAGATTCCTCTGGACCGCTGCAGGAACACTCTCTTCACACAAATTCAGCTGCCCTGGGACCCAGCAGGCGCCCATTGGAAGATTTCTTTTATGTGTGTTATTTCTAGGCTGTCTTTTTCTTGCTTTAGTGTTCTGCCTCCCCGGGAAAATTAAAGATTTTTCTTTTTGTTGTTGTTTGTTGTTGTTTGTTGTTGTTGGTTTCCCATAAGGAGGAGGACAAGAGGAGATGTAAGTGGAATCCCTTGTGTTCCTGTCCCTCCGTCATCTGTGGGGCCCATGGGGGTGTGAGGTTGGAATAAGAGCCTCTCTCGTTCTCTCCCCTTCCACACGGCTCTGTGTGTGTTTCGGGTCATTTACACTTACCCATGTGTATATCCACGTAGACAGAAAGGAGAGGGTGGCTACCGGGACCCCGGGGATGTTTTCTGGAGTTCCTGCTGGAGAGGAGGTCGGTTCATTTCTTCCAGTAGATCAAACAAGTAATGTCGGACTTCAGATTTTGAATTGTGCTGCAGTGGGGTGGGAAGGGCCCTTGTTGGCATTGGACATACCTGGCCCACTCGTGACGACCTCGCAGGAATAATGCATTCATTCTTCCCCGGTCTATACATTCTTACAGTCCTCCCAGGATCTCTAGGTGATGACAAGAAGGAAATTCACGGTATACCGGGCAGGCCAATCCTACCCTAACTGTGCGTTAAAAAGAAGTGTAGAAAATTTGGTTCGTGTAAACGAGAGCGACTCGAGGGTCGGTAAAACTGGTCCAGAGTCACAGGACCTAAAATTGTAGCTTTGTATGGAAAAAATATGTAGACCAGGCTGTCCTCGAACTCAGATCCACCTGCCTCTGCCTCTTCAGCACATCCTACCGGCCTGCGCCACCAGAACCGGCAGTTACTTGTGCAGCGAAGTTAGTACTTGAAGGTTCCTCTCGCTAACGTAATGTGTTCTGTCCTTGCTCTGGGAGAGTTTGATGCCAGGACGGCAGCGCCCCTGGCGGCCAGTCCGGGAAACACACTCGCCGCGCGGCCTGGCTGCTCCAAGCCAGGACCAGCACCCTGGGCTGCACCGCTCATGCTCGCAAGCTTGAACGCTCGCGATTCCTCTGCCCTGTCCCCCTCCCCTACACGGCGCGTGATCAGTGCTCGGGGGAAGGATGCACAGGGCGGATGCCATCCCAGTCCCGTCCAGCTTTAGGTGTCCTCGCATGGAATGACTTCAGAATTTCTAACCATCTTGCTTGCATGCCCCGGTCTTGGGTGGGGCAAGATGTTAAACAATATAACAAATTTCAGTTTTCCAAGCCCGAGAAGGACGATGAACAAAATCAATCCTCACACGGTTTCACACACAGCACAGGGTGATCATCTTACTTTCTTTTCCTGTCGCTGTGATAAAATACCTTCTTGACAAAGGCCATTTATGAAGGGAGGGTTTGTTTTAACTCTCAGTTCCAGGTTTGGGGACTGCAGTCAGCCCAGCAGGAGACTGAGCAGCTGGTCACTTGGATCCACCTTGAGGAAGAAGGCCAGTGACCTAAGCCTGGCTCGCTTTCTCCATTCATGAATTCCAGAGTCCTGGAATGGTCCTGCCCATATTTGACATGGCCCTTTCCACCTCGACCAAAGTAAGCGAGATGACATCTCACAGACCTTCTCACATACTGGGGGAAATAATCTAAGTAATGCCTCACAACAGGTGTGATTTGGTCTCTCAGGTGATTCGGCAGTCTGCCCAGTTGATATTAACACTCATCGTCCCAGTTTTGTCAATGATTGTAATGAGCATACATCCTGAAACATTAACCCCCTGTGTCTCTGGATTCTGGAATGCTTTGTGTGAGTATTAAATATTTATGCTGTTCAAAAACGGATTCCGATGTTTGCTCGTTGTTGTTTTCCTCTGCAATGTGTTAATCAGCCTTCATCTATATGAAAGACATCTGGAAGGAGTTTAAAGCAGACAGTGTTTCTTTGGGCTCAATTTCAGAAATTTTAGGCCTGGTTCGCTTCTTCTAGGCGCCCTCTTCCCTTATTCACCTTCACAAACAGCCCATCTCCTACTCTGGTTAAAAGAGAAGAATACAGAGAAATAAAAAAAGATAAAAAAGGCTGCCTCATGGCTTTGGCCTCTGGTGAGGGACTCAAGCAGATATCATTCTGGGTGAAGATGCAGATAAGAGGGAAGATCAAGTGGCAAAACAGGATGACTGGGAGCCTGTGACAGAGGAAAGCTCCCCTAGTTACAGTGGGATTGAGAGAGTGACAACAGAGCTGCAGAGTCTTCCAACAGCTAAGCCCCATCTGGAAAGCTGCCCCACTTCACATTAAAGCTATCAAATTAGGAAGCCTCGTGTGGATTAAGCCATTGGTGGAGGCTGAGCCCGCACTATCCAATCCCCACTCACCGCCTGCATCCATCTTCTGAGACCAGGCCTCCTACCCTCAGCCTCTGCAGAGCACTAGACATCTAAACATAGCACATTCCATATAGGACCATGAATTCAGGCCGTGTGATTACTGCAGTCAGCTCAACTAGTATCTCAGTGCTGGGTGTTTTAAGAACCTAGGTATGACCCGGCATTGGTGACACACACCTTTAATCCCAGGACTCAGTAGGCAGATGCAGGCAGATCTCTGTCAGTTGGAGACCAGACTGTTCTACAGAGCTAGCTCCAGGACAGGGTCCAAAGTTTACCAAAGCTGATGGTGCTGCCATACCTACCATCTTCCTGTGGAACGAAAGAGACAAAAACAGGGCCTCCAAGCTACCTCAGTGGGCACATTGGCTGATTTCCTATTTATTTGAAAGCTAGTCTCCTGTGGACACCCCCCCCACGCCCTCTATGTCAACCTCAGATCCTCACTTCTCATGTAAGAACTCCAGCATCTGAGCAACAACTCGAGACGCTCTGCCATATATCTCGTCTCTGTCTGGGGGAACTCCATTCTAGCATGTTCAGTTACTGAGATCTTAAAAGAAACTGGGGCGAGTAAGACAGCTCAGCTTACTCCACCCTTCTGACCAGCACATTCTCATGTAAAAATAACACTTGTATTGGATCACTAATTTTGGAGTATTTCTTCAACTTCAGTAAAACCAAACATAACCATCAAAAAAGAGTGGTGTACCAGACAGAAATGTGGAATGGGCTGGGAAATAGGGGTTTCAACATGGATTCCAGGAGCCAAACCCTGGCAGTCAAGTCTGGCTTGCAAAGCCCGGGTCTTTGGTAGCTGAGCCACCTCTTCCTCATTCCTTGTTTGTTTGTTTGTTTGTTTGTTTGTTTGTTTGTTTGGGACAGGGTTTCTCGGTGTAGTTTTGGAGCCTGTCCTGGAACTGGCTCTGTAGACCAGGCTTGACTTGAACTCACAGAGATCCAACTGCCTCTAACTCCCCCTGTTCTTGGTTTTGTAGGAGAATGCAAAAAAAAAAAAAAAAAAGGGGGGGGGGTGGTGGACGCTCAAGGGTTCGGCCTCTGGTGAGGGCTAAAGCAGACAGCATCCTAGGGAAGGAAGAGAGAGGATCACATGGCAAAACAGGAAACCAGTCAAAAAGCAAGGAGGACCTCCTACCCAGTCCCACCGTCTCCACATCCTGCCTCCTGAGTAGGGATACAGGGAGAATCAAGAATCCATACAGGCATGTCCATTTTTTAAATTAATTAATTAATTTATTTTTTGACACTGCAACAGGACAATGTTATTCACAAAATTAAAGCCACACACACACACACACACACACACACACACACACACACACACACACACACACACACACACACACAGAGTCTCATCGTGCTCCCAGTAAGCTCACAGTAACAGGCTGAGAGGCTGAGATGCATTCCAAGCGATCCCAGAGCTCTCTAGACCCAGTGGATGTGAGTGCAGTGTCTGGAACGTATTCATTCTCCGTGTTGGTGTTGACAGGGGCCCAGCGCACAATCGGAGCAGCAGCAAAAGGACCTGCACACGGAGTGGAGTGTGCATAGTGCGGGACTTTCTTTACCCCTAAGAAGAAAGGAACATCTAGCTTCGGTGTCTTGCATGCAACCCACAAAAGGCCGTGCTGCAGGGTGCACTAACAGCTGTGGCCCCATCAGCTGGGGATGCTGGGGTCCTGCCGGCTGCGGGCTCACAACAGCATCACTTAGACAGAACCTAGCAAAGCCAGGCCTGTGTGGGCTACAGATGCTGGGAAGGGAGAGATCCTGACGAATAGTGAGACTCCTCAGCCTAGGAGAGGTTTTGGAGTTCCTGTGTCCTGGTGGCTTCAAAGGGTGCAAGATTTTAGGAGCCCACGGTTGAGAGGCTTTAGACTTATTTTAAGGAGAACTTAGACTTTAAAGTGGTGAATTTTTTTAAAGACTGTGGGACTTTTAAAGTTATTCCATGTTTTATATTGTGATAGTAATACTAACATTACTTCTTGGAGACAAACAAAAAAGGAAATTACAGGATTTAATAGTAAAGTCTTTATGTATCAAGTTGGTAAGGGGTTAATTGTGTTGCTTAGTTATTTTTTTGTTTTCAACTTGTTACAAGCTACTCCTTACCGGAGTAAAGGGAGTATCAGTTGAGAAAATGTCCCCATTAGAATGTAGGCCAGCCTTTCACAGTACCTTCTTAATAAATATTAATAGGGCTCACGGGGCAGCTAGCTCTTTGGGGGAAGTATTACTCCGGGGCTGGTGAGCATGGGAAGTTTAAGAAAGCAGACTGAGCAAGCCACGAGCACCAGGGATGAAAGCAGCATTTCTCCCGGGCTCCAACTGCAGTTTCCTGCCTCCTGGCTCCTGCCTGCAGTCCCTGCTCTCAGTTCCCTCCCTCCCGGAGGGAGTGCGATTGGGGCGTGAAAGCCAAGGAACCCTTTTATTGGTTTATTTGTTTGTTTATTTATTTATTGTTTTCCAAAGGACCCTTTTATGCCAGACTTGGTCATGATTTTATTTTCAGACCTATAAAAGCAAACTAAGACAGGAAAAGTTTATGAAATGATGAAATGATTGTGTGCGAGTGTGTGTACATACATACATACATATATTATATTTATATATTTTACATTATATACAATACACACACACACACACACACACACACACACACACACATTCCCCCAGCTCACCCCCAGTCCAATCCCCGTGCATGACATAATATTTTTCTTTAAAGGGAAAGAGGAGGATGAGGAAGACAACGAGTAGAAATTCCCATGTAGCCTCAGTAGCAATGGGGGCGGGGGTGGGGGGGAAGAAAAAAGGCGCCGGGTCCCGTGACGATGGACTGGGAGTGAGAATTTCAGGGCAGCTAAACTGGGAAGAATAGGCGGTGAGAATTTAATGAGAATTAGAGATCTAGTGACGAGACACAGGGTCAGCTTTTTTAACTTTCTGCCTTCCCCACCTTTTTCTTTCCTTTTTATCTTTTCAATACCCCTAAGGATTGTTGTTTTTGTTCAAGCTGCCGCCGTCCTCTCCGAAGGTGCGGGTGCGCGGCGTAAGACAAAAAAAGGTGGCTGGAGAGACAGCCGTGGGTGCTGGGAACCGAACTCTTATGTTTTTGGTTGTGAGCCTAGCCTTTAACGGCTGAGCCATCTCTCCAGCCCAGCGGCCGCACGCATCCTTTCCCTCAAGTACTCATCCGCCATTGCGCAACCCCGGCCTCCCCGCGCCGCGCTCTCCTTCCCAGTTCAAACGACCCTCGCTCCCCCGCGTGCGACGCAAAAAGCAGCGCTCGAGGCTGCACAGAAAACCAAAGGCAGAAACCCGGGCTGTGCCGCGCGCGAACACTTGCGCTCTGGGCGGTGGCCGCTGACTCGCCGAGGGCAGAGCGGGGCGAGAGAGGAGGAGGCGGAGCGTCGGGCCGGGGCCGGGGCGCTGAGCGGGCGGAGTGCGGCGAGGGGAGCGTGTGCGGGGAGGAGCGCGGGGAGCGGGCGCCTGTGCGTCCCGAGGAGCCGGCGCGGCAGGGGCGGGGACAGAAAAAAATGTGTAGACCAGGCTGTCCTCGAACTCCAGATCCACCTGCCTCTGCCTCCTTCAGCAAATCCTACCGGCCTGCGCCACCAGAGCCGGCGATAGTTGTAGTCGCTAACTCAGTAATTGTAGCTTGCTCCTGATGACGTAAGTCAACGGTGTCTGGTGAAGGGATCGCCGCGCCAGCGGCGCCGGCCGCACTTTGTCCCCTGACTCCCAAACCCACGCTTTCCTCCAACTTTACACACACTCTCCGCTGGAGTCCCGCTCTCCGCCGACTCCTGCCTGTCGCCCTCACTCCGGGGCACCACATCTACACAGTATCGGAGGTTCCCCGCCCAGCGCCTCCTGCTGGTCACACCGGGAAACGCACCCCCGGCACCGCCAGGCTGCCATGCGCTCCAGCTGCAAGTCCCCGCTGCCCTGCGCTCAGCTGCAAGTCCCCGCTGCCCTGCGCTCAGCTGCAAGTCCCCGCAGCCCTCCTCTCAGCTGCAAGTCCCCGCTGCCCTCCTCTCAGCTGCAAGTCCCCGCACCCCTGCGCTCAGCTGCAAGTCCCCGCACCCCTGCGCTCAGCTGCAAGTCTCTGCTGCCCTGCGCTTGGCCCCGCAGCCCGAGCGTGGATTAGTCTGGACTCGCTGTCCCTCTGCCCTGTCGCCCTCCACATTCGCAGCGGAAGATCAGTGACTGAAAGGAGGCTGCACACGGGGGCGGCCTTCCTCAAGGATGACTGGCAGGTCTCAAAACTCAATCCTCGGGAACCGGTTGCAGACGCGAGCACTTGGGAGCTTGACACTCATTTCCAAGTGTGGGACTCTAGGAGAGGCCGGGTTACCGTAGGAAGATAACTCGATATGAAAATAAAAACAGTGCGTGGGCACCGCTGGTTCTTGCCCAGTGGTACCCGCATCACCATCGCCAGAGCACTCGCCCTCCTGCAGCTGCAGACACCTAGAAGGAGGTGCCCTCCAGCTCGGGGGACCCCCGCGTGCACCCCGGCCTTAAGCGTGGATTCAGGATATCCGCCCATCTGTGCGTGCCCTGAGCTTGGTTGCTGCAAGATGTTAAAGAATGTCAATAAACCTCAGTCTTTAAGCCCAAGGAGAAAGAATGTGCACGAAAACCCAGGAATCTACTGTTTCATAGACAGTACAAGGTTGTCAGTTAACACTTAACCATCACCGTTTTTGCTATCTAAAAGAGAAACTTAAAGAGGAAAAAAAAGCTTCTTGGGTGTGTGCTCTGAAATATTAGCAATGTGTTGTGAAGACATTAAAATGTTAGTGCTGTCCAAAAATGGATTCGGATGCTTGTTTTTTCTCTACAGTGTATCAGACTTTATCTCTGTGAAAAAAATGCCGGAGGAGTTTAAGTGGGAAGTGTGTCGTGCCACTCAATTCCGAGATTCAGTCCTGACAAGTTCTTCCTGGGCCCGCGGAGATGGCACGAGATGGCAGAGCGCCGGTGGCAGCAAAGCTTTCCTAACAACACTGAGCAGGGGACTGAGAGCAGACTATCCAGGGACAAGATTCATCTCCCAAAGACGTATCTCCAGCGTCTTCCAACCATGCGACCCCTCACAAGGATGCTCTCCATTAGCTCATGAAGCCAGATGTGGATTTACATTTATATTATATATTTATTTTATTTACGTATTTGTTTATTTATGAGCATTGGTGTTTCGCCTGTCTGTGTGAAGGTGTCAGGTCCCCTGGAACTGGAGTTCAGGCAGTTGTGAGCCGCCCTGTGGGTGCTGGGAATTGAACCCGGGTCCGCTGGAAGAACAGGCAGCGCTCTACGATCTTCAGTCCCCCACTTTTAAACTTTATTTTGTGAATTCTTATATATTTTAAAGGAAGTCTCCAGTTCTCTCTCCGTGTGTGTGTGTGTGTGTGTGTGTGTGTGTGTGTGTGTGTGTGTGTGTGTGTGTGTGTGTGTGTGTGTGTGTGTGTGTGTGTGTGTGTGTGTGTGTGCAAACATGCATGCTCTCTGTATTACCCTCAGAACCTCATTTCTCCTATCTCTGTCCCTTGATTGAAGTCTTGAAAGAAACTGGGGTGAGAGCAGACAGCTCAGCTACTCCACCCTTCTGACCTCAGACTCTCATGTAAAATAACACTTGTTGTATCGAATCACTAAATTTGAAGTAACTCTTCAATTCCAATAAAGCCAAACATAACCAAAAACAACAACAACAAAGTGTTGTAACAGACAGAAATGTGGAATGTGCTGGGAAATAGGGGCTTCAACATGGATTCCAGGAGCCAAACTCTGCCAGCATCTTTGGTAGCTCAGCCACCTCTTAATCCTCTTCTTTATTTGTGCTGAATACAGCATTTTGTCTGGGGGTTAGATTTTCCCCCCACTTTGAAAACATCATTTGTAAAAGTCTATTTTTTGTAATTGTAATGAAATAATTAAAGCCAGGTAATATAAATAAAGAAAACTACTGGGATTAAAGTCGTGCACAACCACGGCTCAGCATTAGTTTATTAGTTATACAAAATAACTAATAACCGAGAGACTCTCCTGTTTGGTGCTATATTCTTTATGATTTATAAAAGCTTGCTTGAGGATTCAGAAAGCAAAGTCAGTCTCAATCTGTAGAGGTCAGGCAGGACTTTAATCCCAGGGCTCATGAGAGGTGTTTAAGACAGGAGCAGGGTCTCAGACCTGGAAGTCCTTCTCCAGCCACATTGAGGATAGGAAGACATTGACGTTTCAGCATCCTCCAGCCATGCTGAGAGGTTACAGTCTGAGGTTTGGTAGAGCCGGCATCGCCTTTATGCTTTGGTCACATTACCAAACCTCCACCCTCACTTGCCCCTCTCCCTTCTGTTTATTCCCCCTCACAGATAATCCTTCTACTTTCTGAAGAATCTTCTCCAGGTCGTGGCTTTGAAGACGAATCCAAGAATAGGCGATGTCATGAATTTGGCCCGTGGTGAGGGGCTCAAGCAAGCAGCATCCCAAGGGATGAAGCATGCGTGACATGATCAGAAACAGGAATCTAGAGTGAGGAATCTAGAGTCAGCAAGGATCTCCTTACCAAGCCCCATGCTTCAGCATCCTGACCTACTCAGTGTTGACACAGTATGTTCAACTTTCTAAAGTTGCAGCAGGATAGTGGCATCCCAAAAGTTTACCCTTGAAGTCCACAGTATTCACTCACACACACACACACACACACACACACACACACACACACACGCACGCACGCACGCACGCACGCACACACAGGCATGCACACACAGGCACGCACGCATGCATTTACACACACACACATGCACACGCGCACACACACGCACACACACACTGCTTTAAGTAAGTTTATATATTTGCCGCCTGCATTTGTAACTCTTACGTTGATGGCAACAGCATCCACAAAAGCCAAGTGGCCAAAGCAAGGGGCAATTTTGCTCATTCTTAGGAATAACACGTGTATGAGCCCAGAAATCCTTCATTCTAGGACGGAAGGCTGTTTGGCTTTATTCATCTCCAAACCACCCACACCGAGAGGGACCTGGGAATCCATGGCGCAGGGAAGCATCATCCATCCCTGTCCTCGCCCCACGGCAGCACGCCCACGCTCCAGCGACCTTGGGATGGCATGCAGTTGGGAGGTTTGACCGCGACGGGGACACCGGCGCTGCAGCCCCAGGGTCAGGCTTGACCCGTGGGAGACGTCGGTCAGGGAGCGGACGAGCGGGACGGCTGCCGCAGACCAGAGTTTTCCCGGGTCCCACGGCGGTGGACGCGGTCGTCATGCTAAGAGAACGGCAGGCTGCACAAAGCCCGGGCTCGCATGCAGGCGTGCAGCGGGCGGGGCTGTGTGCACATGCTGCTGACCCTGGAAGACAGACGGACGTGTGGGGCCGCGGGGGAGTGCGGCTCTGAGCCTGTGAGCGCCCGTGCGCACGGGAGTGGCACTGCTTTGAAACTGACTTTCCAACCAGTTATTAGAAGAGATTGAGAATTTCAGGGCAGCTAAACTGGGAAGAATAGGCGGTGAGAATTTAATGAGAATTAGAGATCTAGTGACGAGACACAGGGTCAGCTTTTTTAACTTTCTGCCTTCCCCACCTTTTTCTTTCCTTTTTATCTTTTCAATCCCCCTTAGGATTGTTGTTTTTGTTCATGCTGCCGCCGTCCTCTCCGAAGGTGCGGGTGCGCGGCGTAAGACAAAAAAAGGTGGCTGGAGAGACAGCCGTGGGTGCTGGGAACCGAACTCTTATGTTTTTGGTTGTGAGCCTAGCCTTTAACGGCTGAGCCATCTCTCCAGCCCAGCGGCCGCACGCATCCTTTCCCTCAAGTACTCATCCGCCATTGCGCAACCCCGGCCTCCCCGCGCCGCGCTCTCCTTCCCAGTTCAAACGACCCTCGCTCCCCCGCGTGCGACGCAAAAAGCAGCGCTCGAGGCTGCACAGAAAACCAAAGGCAGAAACCCGGGCTGTGCCGCGCGCGAACACTTGCGCTCTGGGCGGTGGCCGCTGACTCGCCGAGGGCAGAGCGGGGCGAGAGAGGAGGAGGCGGAGCGTAGGGCCGGGCCGGGCCGGGGCGCTGAGCGGGCGGAGTGCGGCGAGGGGAGCGTGTGCGGGGAGGAGCGCGGGGAGCGGGCGCGTGCGGAGCGGGCGCCTGTGCGTCCCGAGGAGCCGGCGCGGCAGGGGCGGGGACAGAAAAAAATGTGTAGACCAGGCTGTCCTCGAACTCCAGATCCACCTGCCTCTGCCTCCTTCAGCAAATCCTACCGGCCTGCGCCACCAGAGCCGGCGATAGTTGCAGTCGCTAACTCAGTAGTTGAAGCTTGCTCCTGATGACGTAAGCTGCCTGATGCGTTTCTGTCCGCCTGTCTGAAGTGAAGGAAGAAATGGAGGCTTCACCAAGCCCCCACTCTCCTTCTCTTCAGCTCCAACCCTTCGCCTGGTCTTGAACTTGGACTCCCACGCATTTTCTTGACACTTGGCGCTTGCGGGCCCTCCCCCAGCATGTCACACGTCCTCCGCGGAGCCCACCGGCACAAGGCGAGCAGGGGCTGCAGTCCCTCCCTGCACCCAGCCCCACGCTTCCCCGCAGGTGGGTTCAGGGTACCCACCCCCTTTGCAGACGGTAGGCGTGCAAACAGCTCTCAGAGCTTCCAGACCAAAGAGCCTGTGCACCGCGACCGGCATCCGTCAGTGTTTCAGAGACAGCGCGGGGTTGTTGTCTTCGTTGCTTTGACAAAACATCCTAACACAGGGAACCTAAGGAAAGACAGGCTTATTTTGGTGCACACTCGGAGGCACAGTCGATCAAAACGGGGAAGTCAAGGCAGCGGGAGCTTGAAGTGGTTGGTAACGTCGCTTGCAGTCAGGAAACAGCAACGTGCACTCAGCACTCTCCCTGTCTTCTGTGTGTGTCTGTGTGTGTGTGTGTGTGTGTGTGTGTGTGTGTGTGTGTGTGTGTGTGTGTGTGTGTCTGTCTGTCTGTCTGTCTGTCTGTCTGTCTGTCTGTCTGTCTCGCTCCCCTCCCCTCCCCGGTCGATTCCAGGCAGGACAGTTGAGGCAGAAAGGCAGAAGCGGGAGCAGTTCCCGCTAGACAGTTAAAGAAAGCTAGCGGGGCGGCAAGATCGGGAGAATAAGGAAGGCACAAGAAAGATGACAAGAGAGAGCAGGAAGGGGAGGACGAAGGCTAAAACCCGGACTGCATAGACAGGGCTCAGACCCGGACTCAGCTACAACAACGGCTTCTGCCAAGGTCCAGGCACGCACCTCTTCTAGTCTCTGTCTGCACTGGCACTCATGTGCACATCCCCGCACAGAAATATGAATATTTAAAAGTAAAACGTTAACACGGCTCTTGCAACATAGATGTGTTAGGCAAAAAAAAAAAAAAAAAAAAATGTGAATGTCTAAAATCAAATGTATGTATTACAATGTGTTTAATAAATGAATTTTATTAATGTACTTTTAAAACGCCATTTCCCATTTTTCTCCCTCAGAGGTAATAACAAGTAGATATGAGGTTCTAGAGACCTATATGAGGTTTGTATGCATGTATTTTGTGTATTCGCTGTAAATACTTAATGATGAATGACATAGAAATTTCTTTATGTGAATTTCAATCCTCCACTTCACAGAGATCTGCCTGCCTCTGTTTCAGAGTACTAGGATTAACCGCATGAGTCACGATGGTTGGAGGAAAGAAAATTTTAACACTGTCTATCCCCACAGACTCAGGCAAGTGTTATCGGTCCGTTAATATACTAGTGGTTAACATTGCCTACCAACCAGAATTACAAAGCCAACGTGTAAGCTGCTAGCTTGGGATTTCCTGAGCTCTCTTTGCATCCTCAACTTTCACGCCCATCCCTAGCACCACAACCATCTGTATAACACCAGGCAAGCATCTGCTCCAGTTTATACTTTTAATTATGGAGATGCAGCCGTTTGGCTTTACGCTTGTTGTTGCCACGCTTATGCGTGGAACTTTGGACTTGCACATTTACGCATGGCTCTCCCAACAAGTAAAGCGGAGGGTAATATGTTCATTAGTAACTGACTGATTGTTATTAGCATGGAACTCCGAGCATTTTAACTTCAAGCAGCTGTCTTCTTTCCCTTGTTTTTGATAACACAAAATTATGTGAACCATATTACCCTAAAAAAATAAAAATAAAATAAACACCATTATTAGGTTGGGAAAGACAGCTTTGTGTGCGTGTGTATGTGGTTTGTAGAAAAAGAATTTTAGCTCTTTCCGTCCTCATACACTTCAGGCAAGTGTTATTAGCCCATTAATACGCTAGTTGACATATTTGCTCTCAGTAATTACAGAGACCTTTGTGGTTGGTATTTCCTGTGAAGATGAACAACTGACCTACTTTTGCTTGCAGTGGAAAGTTCTGTAACTGGTATAGCAACACTTTTAGTCACTGCTTTTTTTTTTTATTACAATTTTGAATTTTTTCTGAGTATTGGTGTAATTTTATTACAGAGTAAGTCAGAGAAGAACACTTGCTATTTGAATGAATTTGCATTTAAATCTTAAGCTAACCTGTAGTTCCACTTGGTGTCTAGAAGTCATAATTTTTTGTTTTTTAACCTCCATATATAAATACCTATATATTTGGTTATGACCCAGTCATATACACACACAAAATCATTTGCAGACAAATGCAACCTACTGCTTTAAGTTGAGTAGGGAATGTTATGAACTAAATTATACCTTCGGCTTCCCTCAAACCCCTCCCCGGGGTGGTTCTAACCTGATAACACCTCCCTCAGCCAAGGCCCTGGCATCTCTGCTTTCCCACATTAACCCTTTCCTGTCCTGACTTCTCCTTCACTATGACATTCTGTAATGGCAAGTATTTACTACATTTATGATCTATCGTTTATTTTCCTTCTAGAAGATCTCTAATTAGGGTCTGGAGAGATGGCCCAGTGGTTAAGGGTCAATTCCCAGCATTCACATTCCATTTACAGCTGTCTGTAACCTCAATTCCAGGGGGTCAGATATCTTCACACAAATACACATAACATAAAGTTAAATAAGTTCTATTAAAAAAGAAGACTTCCAATTAAATCTTCAACTCAAACTTAACAGGAATAATGCTGTAAGTCCTAATCGTATAAACTGTTAAAGATAATTAAAACATGCAAGTTAATTATCAGTTAACTCACAAATAATCGTATTCTTTAATATGCTCATAGCTATACTACAGTCATGATTAATTACAGAAATAAGCTTCAGTTAGCCTTGTGTATATGTGCTTTCAAAGTTAAGCCTTTGAAACAAAGTTTATCTAGTCCAGGTACACTTAAAAGATAATGGTTCTCAAACTCCTCAGAGACCTGATGAATACGGCATTTAAAATGTCCAATAAAAGCTTCCCGCAATACATGGGGACCCTCTCGAGACAAGAAAACTTTAAGGTCTCCAAGGAAGACAGACAAAACACTACACCAATGATGCCACACTTGGATTGTGGCAGTACTAATCACTGGGAAAACTGTCCCATGCCTCATCTGCCACCAGGGCCCTGCACAAACTGTGGAAACCTTTGGATTGACTGCTGCCGTACCTTGCTTCGTCAAAGTAAGGTTAATTTTCCCAAGTCCTCGCTCTCCAGAAGAGATTCAGATCTGAGTCTGACCAGCAGAAAGCCCGCTGCTCTGTGGAAACTCAAGATGACTCCTGTATCTACAGTGAACCACATAAGCCTCAAGTGACCGAGTAAGTCTCTGTCATTTTCACTGATGCAAAAACCATTTAAATTATACTTCCTGCTCAGATTTATTCTTCACGGGACTCTGGCGACACTGATGACTAACTGTGGCTTTCACAGCCCCATACACCGAGCCGTCTGGTCAGTGAGCCGTTTACCTTGCTGACAGGGCTCACATTAGCAAAAAATGTAAACTTGCTAAAGGTTATGACAAATGAACAACTAAGATATGCAGGTCAAGGAAAATGAGTGGTACAAAGGTATGCATATACCACTAAGATGGGTCTAAGTTATGACAATATGTGTTAAGGTCTGAAAACATGAAAGTTCAATTAAATCATAAAATTTTGAGTAAGTCGAGTATGGGTCCAGCAAAGCAATTTAAGGGATGTGAAAAGTTGTTTCATAGTTCTTTCTTTCTCTCTATGTTAACTCCTCTCCCTCGCCTAAGCCTGACTACACAATCAGTTCTCCAGACCACCCCCCCACCCCCCACCCCCATACCCCCCACATCCCCACTCCCCGGCCAGACTCCTCCCTTAACTTGCTCCTTTCAAAGTATTTCTTCCTAATTCCTCACGCCCGATTCCCTTACCAGGAAAAGGATGCCCTCTCCAGAACTGAGATAAACTTAGCCTCTTACTCCAACCTTACTTTAGACCTCTTGTCCATCTCTGCTCCTTAACTCTACCTTCATGGTCAATTTCCAACCCTCGTGGATCCCTAAACATTCAATCCTCTGCTCCAAGTGGCTTCTGCCTTACCTCCATGAGCCTCTCCTTCCCATTAGTAAACAATTCTTTAAACTCAAAACACTCTCCCTTCAGCTCCACCCTTACAGACCCATACAAATCTTTCCAAAATGCATAAACAGTTCCAAAGAGTGACCTTTGCTCCTATAGCTCATTTCTCCAAAACTCTAGATAGCACCGCCCATGGCTGACCTCCCTGTCCATGTGCTCTTCCCATAGCCCCTCTGCTCATCACTAAATCTAACAAACTAACTCCGGGATCCCCTGTTGTGGAATATGACTTTAACTAGGCAACGATGTATTACATTTGTTTATGCTGCAGAATATTGCTTTAACTGTGTTAAGGTGTTTCTACGCTGCATTTGCTTCACCTTGCCTGCCTGAGGCACCTGATTGGTCTAATAAAGAGCAGAACTGCCAGTAGCTAGGCAGGAGAGGGATATGCTGGGCTGCCAGGCAGAGAGAATAAATTGGAGGAGAAGTCTAGGCTTGAAAGGAGAAGAGCACAAGAAGAAGAGAGAATGAGGGAGACGCCCAGAAGGAAGATGCCAGGAAGCCACCAGTCAGACATAGGGGAGCAGTGAAAGTTAAGATGAACAGAAGTAAGACAGGTGTAAAAAAAAAAAAAGCCCCAAGGTAAAAGGTAGATAAAGAGAGACAGGTTAAGTTAAAAGAGCTAGCCAGAAATGCGTCTAAGCTAGGCTGAGCAGTCAAAACTAGTAAGAAGTCTCTGTACCATGTTTGGGAGCTGGTTGGTGGCCCAAAGGAAAAGCCTGGTACAATTGCCTCTCACAATCTATTCTCACCACTATGCCCCTCAACTCCTAAATTCTCCCACCTTCTTGTATTCCTTCCCTCCAGACTTCTCTCGTCAAAAGTTCATCACTCACATTCCTTACCTGCACGGCCATCAATCCTTCCACACTTAGTAACCATCTGCCTCAGTGTTCCCCAGACCCTCCACGCTCCTGTCCCGAACTCTCAGACTCCTTCCCCATCCCTCTCATACACTTGTCCCCTTGATCAAGTCCCCCTTTGGGAACCAAAGCCAAGTTCTCTCAACCTTTTCACGTCAACCCCCCAAACCCGTTACAGACTGTCTCACTCACCGTTTGTCAAGAGCCTCCTCAAGCATCCATGTTCTCAAAATATGTCACCTTCAAAACACACCTATGCACCCCAGGAAAGACTTTTCTGCTGTAACAAAAGCCACTCGAACCATATTCTCACAAACACAGCCTGCTCTCAGATAACATTTCTTCCCAGTTAACTTTATAAAGCCACTCTAAACGTTCCTGGCTCCTCTCAAGAACTCTCAAACTCCAGATCATAAGCACTCTTGCCAACCAACAGCCCAGTTTTCCTGCCTGTTGCCTATTCCTAATTTTGGGATCTCCCTCCCCTTTCCCTGGGATTTCTCCCCATTTCTCTGGGACTTCTTTCCTTTCCCAGGTCTTGGGATTTCTCTTCAACTCCCAGGACCATGAACCTACTAACACTTTCAAATGTATATCCAAGATATTTCTTTTTTTCCAAACTCCTTAACGTCACCTCTGTCCCTAGTCTGTCTCAACAGATTTCAAGTTAACTTCAGACTACTCCAACAACTCAGGGTCTATGTCCTGGTACTTTCCTAGCCTCAAATGGTCCAGCAGAAACTGGACATCAATTGACACAGCCTGAAATCCCCAATTGTGACCAGCAACCCAGTTTCTTTGCCCCCCACCCCAAACAACTATTCCCCCGTGTCAGCAGGAAGCAGACACAGAGAACGATGCCCACTTACCTAGCATCCAGCCACCCAATAATGGTGGGAATGAAGGGACTCTGGCATGTCTTGCCTGTCTTTCCAACTCCCTCTGCCTTGCAAAACATGGTTATTTTACATTGCTGAAGCCAGTCCCAAGTTCCACTCAACTTATTTGGCCAATCTCTCCTCCTGAGACTGACAAGGTCCAGCTAGCAAACTACTGAAGTCCAACAATCAAAAGCTCCCTTTGGCTCCCCTAATTAATATACCCAATTAAAATTAAACACCTCATCCTAAATGGGGCTTCCCTTGTACCCCTATAAACTGCCGTTTTCCTATGGGCCACGTCTGTCTCATCTCTATCCAGAGGCCAGGCCGTCCTTTCTCCCTTGGGGACAGAGTCCCCTGCCCCCTTTCCCTTCTTCCTTTCCCCTTCTCGCTGCCTTTGTCTCTTATTCTTTGCCTTCTGTCCCTCTGGGGGCAAATCTCCTTGGTGCTGAGAACTTGGCCTGGGGGGTCCTGAGTGGATACCTTGCCTCAGGATGTGTTAGAGACAGTGTCACACATTTGAAAGAAAATGGCCCCCAAAGGGAGTGGCACTATTAGGAGGTGTGGCCTTTTTTGGAGGAGATGTGTCACTGTAGGGGCTTTGAAGTATTTTCTCAAGCTTCATTAAGTGTGACAGTCAACCTCCGGCCACCTGTAAGATGTAGCACTCTCAGCCCCAGCACCACCTCTGCCTCCGAGCACCCTGACATGATCATACGTGGACTGAACCTCTGAAACTGTAAGGGGGCCACCCTCAACTAAATGTTTTCTTTGTAAGAGTTGCTGTAATAGCCATGTCTCTTCACAGAAAAACAAACAAACAAACAAAAAAAAACAACAACAAAAAAAAACAACTAAGACAGACAAAGTCTCCAAACAGCTTCTCTGGCTCATCAAGTTGGAATGAAGCTTCTATGGTTACCCCTAGGCTACTTGGCTGATCCCCAAGGGACTAGAGATACAACCCTGGAGGAGACCACGTGCAGGACCAAGGTGGCACTGTGAGCCCAGGGGAGGGACCTCAGATAGAAACTGCCAGCACTGTCGACTTTAGCTTCCAGGACTCTGAGAATTACATTTCTCTTGTTTGAGCTGTCATGTCTCTAATGCTTTTTAAAGCAAATCTTGCCTTATACAGAGAGTGATACTTTCTGCTCACCAGTGTAAACAGGAAGCCCAGGAAAGTCTTTAATTTAAGGTATGAATTGATTCTAGCATACGACAAATTACTGTGCACGCTTTATGTACAGAACCTGAAGGAACACAGGAGAAAGAAGGGATAAAATTCATTAATGTGTTTTTGGTGTTTTGAGACAAGGTCTCATGGTGTACCCCAGGCAGAGTTAGACAGCTTCGGCTGGCCTGGAATTGGCAGAAATCCTTCTGCCTCAGACTCCCCACTATCCATATTGCAGTTTGATGGAATTACAACATACCAGCCCATTTTTTATGGAATCCTGAAGCGCCAAGACAAAAGACAGCTGGAGTCTAATGAATGAGAAGCTGAGAGATGACAACTCAGCACCACCAGAGGTTAAGAATTTGCAGTGTTTTCCAATTATGTAAAATAGGTAGGGCCCAATCTTTTGTATTCACACTTGAATGGGCTAGAGTGCAGCATCAGCCGAGGCAGACTGCAGAGAACATTATTTCCACGCTCATCAATCATAGGAGATGCTCACTCATTCTCCAGCTTCTTCAGTGAATGGCAGCTCTACAGCTTCACGACGAGAAAGGCACAGAAGGGAGGTCCGTTGAACGCACAGACCTCATATCTCAGTTGCCAGGGATGGTGCTCTCTCCTCTTCTTTATCGCCACCAAACACTTCAGCTCAAGTTACAAAAGTTCTCTGCTGAGACTTTCTGTTGTAGCAATAAAGCACATGAAATTTACAACCCTATCATCAGGCTGACAAAAACTGAACTGTTAAGTGTATCTACACTATCATGAAACAGGCTTTGGGGTTTGTTTTTTAACCAGTTCTCATGTAGATTATTTTGGATTACTGCCTTGTGCCAGCATGCTCAAGGAGTTCCTTTGTGTTTCTGCAGTGGTGGAAAGAGGATCCAGACAGTACACACTGTCACTGCATCCCCAGCCCGAAAACTGTCTTGCAAAACTGAATCTACATGTCTGTGAACAGTACTTCCCCTTTCTTTCCTTCTCCAAACCCTGATGCCCTTTCTGTCTCTATGAATTCGCCATCCCTACGTGCTTGTTAGAAGTGAGGCCACACAATGTGTGCCAGGGTAACGGGTTCCTTTCATTAGCATGATGTTCTGGGTTCATCTGTGTTGGAGCATACGCCCAAATTTCTTCTTTTTTGAGGCCAAGTAAATTTCCTTGTGCAGACACGGTATTTTGTCCGTTCCTCTCCCGATGAACTAACTGTATGGGGTCTTCCACAGCCTGCTCCCGCGAGCACCACACCCTTGAACAATGATGCGCCAATAGCTTTTCTATTTGTCTTTGGTCTCTTTCTGGGACCGCAGACACAAGCACACACATTGTTTCTCATAGTCCTGCAGGCTGGCATGTCCAAGGTCAACATTCATGCATGTAGTGTCTGGTGGGGACCTTCACGCTGTACCCTTACGTGGTGGGAGGGAGGAAAAGCCAGAAGGAAGAGTGTGCTGGATCTCCACATGGCCGGAGGTAGAAGGGCAAAAAGACCTTGACCCTGTTTTTTCCATCTGTAAAATCCCAGTTCATTCATGAGGGTAGAGTACTTGTGGCTCCATCCCTTCCTTCCTTGAAGATTTCATCTTGAGTATTGACAGAATTTCCATCATGGGCCCCATTGCAAACATGAACTTTGAGAGATACATATAAAACCCTAACAGAGATCCCGTTTTCTGCATGAGGACTCAGCACACTGTTTGCCACAGGGGTGGTGTTGCTTCTCCAACAATGACGTATAACGCTTCCAACTCCACATCCTCACCCGCGTTCAACCTCCTGTCATTTTCCTAGTGGGGAAATCGCTTGCTCGAGAGTAGTCACCCAAGGGACAGCAGCTCGCTTCAATTTTAATTCTCAAATCCCATGCTTTGCTTGTGCCGTGCCTGGGGCTTTTTCTAGGGTAATTAGATGGAGAAAGTGCGGGATTGGACCTTTAGTTTGCTGGTGCTGTACAGCAGGCGAGGCAACTGTGCTGAGGATGTTGGTGACCCGCTGCCTCTGACGGTGACCTCGGCCGTTTCTTCACCACTTCTTCCCATCTTATGTGGAACGGCTAGCTAGAGCAGTCACTTCCCTTTTCCACCTAGAAAGCTGGAGTGGGCTGGAACTGATATTTCCCTTTTCTATGAGGAAAATGGGCATCTTCTGTTTCTGGTCAGTTAGGCTGAACCCCCAATCAACCCCTTGGGTTCTGGGCCCCTCTCTTTTTCTGAGGGCAGACATGGTTAGGAAGAGCAGAGGGCTCTGTCATATATATATTGCATATTTTTTAATGTGATTGTTTCTCTTCCCTATGATGTTCTTAAGGGTATATTTGTGTGGTGGTTACTATGAAAACTAGGACAAGTTCCTGGAGACCGGTCCCACAAACTGCGGTTGCCTCCCCACTGGCTGTCACTGCTGTTAGTAACTACAGCATTAACCACACTAAGCCCATGCACTCCACCAACGGCAGCTGAGGCTTGCTGCTTCTGGCTTCCTTTCAGGAAAAGCAGAGCCTGAACCTCTGCTCTCATGAGCCATGGTTCCTGCCCTCCCTCCCCTGTCTCCGCAGGGCTGGGGGCACAGCTTTGCCCTGTGCCCTCACCTCTCTGGCACAGCCTGGAAGAGCTGGTTCACCTGGGTGTTTGTGTGAGGATGAACTGGAAACTTCCAAGCTCCTTCACGAAGAACTAGAAGCCAGGTGTCTTTCTTCACCGTGTTTTCATTTTAATCCTCATGGTGGCTAATGATGCTGTGCAACCTTTTCACGTGCCCCTCGGACGTCTTTATGCTGTTGTGATACTCAACCTTGATTGTCAGCTTTAGCGGATGGAAGCAGACGTAGAAATCCTCAACAAACCAATGGGCCGAGCTCCTGGAGTACAGTGGAAGTGAGGGGGGAGTAATAATATGAACAAAGGAGTCAAGACCATGATGGGGAAACCCACAGCATCAGCTGGCCTGAGCTAGTGAGAGGTCACTGACTCAGGTCTGACAAATGGGGAACCTGAGTAAGACTGAACTTGACTCCCTTAATATAGATGACAATACTGTGACTGGGACAATATATGAGGCCACTTCCAAGGAGTCTCTACCAAGTGCAATGTCATGAATATTTCCCTGCATACTTTTTGCAGAAATTTAATTATTTTAGTTTGTATTTAGGTACCTAACTCATTTTTAGTTGATTTTTAAATTTGGCATACATTAAGAGTCAAACTTCATTCTCTGTGTGTAGATACATGGCTTAGCATTATTTATTATTTAATATTATTAATTAATATCTAATCAATGAATTACTTAACATGATTAATATTACTCATTGAGGGGTGGAGGGACAGCTCAGCAATTAATAACGTCAGTTGCAGAGGACCTGAGATCAGTTCCCAGCACCCACACTGCAAACTCAGAGCTGCCTGCAACTCCAGTTCCAGGGGACTCAATGCCCTCTTCTGACCTCCACGATCTCCCACACACTCAGGCACATACACATAAATAAATAAAAATTAAAAATATGATGCATTGAAGAGACTATTTTATCCAAGTGGGTACATTTTTCAAGATCATTTGACCATGTACATGGACATATATTCATCCATACTATGTTTCTTTCTTTCCCTATATCTATTTGTCTTTATATTGCTAGTATACTCATTAATATGGATAACAAAGACATTCTTAAATTAAAGCAACATGGGTCCTTCAATTTTACAGGTTTCCAAAAGTGTTTTGAATGTGTCGAATCCCTTGAGGTTCTGTTTAAACTAAAAGGGTGCTTTTTAAATATTTCCTCAAAAGAGATTGTTCTTAGGATTGTGATGAAGATTGCTTTGAATCTGTAGATCGCTTTCTTAATTTAGTCAACAGTATCAAGGCCAACCATCTCTTTAATCCAAGATTCCCTGTATTGGTGTACATGTTATCTCTTCCAGCATGTTTTATGCTGTTTGCTATATAAGTCTTTCACATCTATAATTGGGCTTATTCTTAAATAGTGTAGTCTGTTTCATTATATTGTGGATGAAACTTTTTTATAAGTGGGGTGAGTTGTAGCTACTGCTGACCTCAGGGCTGGCTGGGGAACAAGCAGTTGGATCTAAGGTGGGGTTACTGAAGCCTTGGAAAGAGCGAGGGAGAAAAGTCTGTTTGTTCCATATACATCGTACTGTGTTCCCCTCTTTGGTTAAGGAGTATAAGAGTGGTGAAAACTAAACTCGAGGCATTGCAGTGTTGACTGATCTGCCCTCCTGACCTTTACTCTGCCTCTCTCTTTCTTTATCGTCTACAGCTAGCCTTCCCCTCATCCACACTCCCCCACTCAGCATGACTGCTCCCGACAGTGGAGTACAGGAAGGTGACTAATTTGTTATTTCTAATTGCTTATGATTTTTCCCTCCCTCATTCTCTTACTGACTTCTTTTGTATTTCATCTGTTTTTTTGTAGTGCTATGCTTTGATTCTCTCTCTCTCTTTTGTCTCTGTTCTATATGAGGTAGTTCAATGAGAATGTACCCATAGGCTCATATATCTAAATGTGGTTCTCAGTTTAGGTAGACTGTTTAGGAAGGATTAGGAGGTGTGGCCTTGTTGGAGGAGATGTGTCACTGGGTGAAGTTTGAGGTTTCCAAAGTTCACACCAGGCCCATACACACCACACACGACACAAACATATATTGTATTCACAAGCATGCATAAATAATGCACCTATATGGATATATAAAAACCAACAAAACCCAGGATCACTTATAACCACTGGCCGTTTACATTCTTTAGATTTCACATCATATATGCTTAATGTCACATGGTACTCTGCCTTGTACACAAATCCTCATCCGATTACCCTCCTGAAATCTGACATATTGCAGTGAAACAATCATTTGGCAATTAGGTGGTCAGATAACTTCAGTAGTCAGATGCATTTCCCCAGATGTGAGCTCTCAGGAGGGTTTTATTTTTATCTGTACAAGGATGGCTACATGACAAAACTTTCATTGTAAAAATGTCTGTGTGGCAACTGGTGTGGCTCCTGTCACTCCTTCACAGGAAAAGTGGTTTCTTGGCTGCATGGAGCACACAGACCAATGACATTGTGTTTGGTTATTATTTTCAGCTTCTTTATATGCTTTGTGGCTTAAAGGCTTTTGGAAGCACCTCTCCTCAATTCTCTTAAGAGGAGATGATGAGAGATGTTATTCTGTAAATATGTTTCTCATATTGGTTAATGAATAAAGCACTGTTGGCCAATAGGAAAGCAAGATAGGCAGGACTAGGAGACTTGCAGGAGAGAGGAAGTAGTAGGGAGGAGATACAAGATGGAGGACTGAGAGAGAAGAATATCAACCGCTCTCTCTGGTAAGATAAAATAACGTGGAAGTACTTAGATTAATAGAAATGGGTTAATAATTAAGACAGAGCCAGCCAGTAAGAAACAAGTAACTGGCCAACAGCTTTATAATAAAAAAAATGGTTTTAAAAAGACAAAGAGAAGCTGGGTGTGGTGGCACACACCTTTAATTCCAGCACTCAGGAGACAGAAGTAAGCAGATCTCTGTGATTTTAAAGTAATCCTAGTATACAGAGTTAATTCCAGGACAGATAAAAGTTACACAGAGAAACCCTGTCTCAAAAAATGAAAAAATAAAAATAAAAGAAACAGAGTAATAAAAAAGCCACATAAAGATGGAAAGCACAGAAAAACTTTGGATACTACACGCTATTCTGTTCTCTTTAAATTGTTTGACTGCTGAGGAAATAACAACAACTGTTAAAAGAAATGCTGCTGGATTAATCCAATGTATATATTTTAAAAATGCTTTGACTTCAAAATTTAAGTTCAAGGACAGGTTACTGGGGAAAAGGATTTCTATTTTTGTTTCCACAGAAAATAAAAAGCTGTGGATTCCTTCCAAACTAACATGGTTTGATCAAGCCAGACCCCCTGAAACAGAGCCCCAGGTGATCCAACATTAAAAACAGTTGGGACAAGGCAGCCTTGCAGACTACAGCCAAGATTTCTGTCTTCTTAGGATCTCCATGACAGCGCCCCCTACCAGCAGGAAGCAGTTTGGAAAGAACAACGCCCAAATTCCCAAATACTATACTATCTATAAATGTTTGTTTTCATTTATATGGCGTTTTTATAAATGGTTAATGACCATAACCAATCTCTTTTTCAAAGTAAAAAGGAAATTATGGTATAGATATGAATACTTCGTTTTGGAATGGATTTTCATTTATTGATTCAAATTTAATGCCAATTATGTGATAATGTATATTTCTCCTCTTATTTAGGTATTGTGTTTATATAGCTCATTTAGAAATGTAATGTATAATTTAATACAGATTATAGATAATTACCCAGGATAATCAGAAATTATAGTTGAGTTAGTTAGGATTTCTGGATATACAGAGATGTATTTAAGATGAGTAGGCATTCTTCAAATCTTTCGAAGACCTACAGAATATGACATTTAAAATGGTTTAGGATTTTTCTTAGCAGTGAGGCACAACTGCTCCTGGCAACACCATCTTCGTCAGAAAGAAGATGAACCTTGAAGAAACACATTATGGAGTTTGCTTTCAATATGGCAAGACTAGCCATTTGAGCAAGATACTGCTCTTGTCCGGACTGTTTGACTTTATGCTGTATAAACTGGACATGCAAGACCCCAGGAAAATGACTGCTGATAAAAGATGGACATTGCTACAGGATTCCTGCTTCATGGAAGAGTCTGCCAGACAGTCTTCAGAACACAGAGAAAAGTGACTGAAAAACTGCCAATACAGGTGGACAGATTAAAGTTTCCTGCTTTGCTGAAGAGTCTGCCAGACACACTATGGTCCATGGGCTAAAGATGGAACATTACAGAAGAACTTCGGGTGACTGTCTCTGTCATTTCTAGAGTTTTTATATTATCCTTCTGTGGTCTTTGAAGGCGTTGAAGACAGATAGTTATGGTTATAGTTTTCCTTAGTTAGGATTAAAGATAAGTTACATATAGGACTTTAGACTCACAAAGATAGGATAGATGATAAAATATTTTCTTATGTGTTACTAAATGTTAATGGACAACATATTGTTAACTGTGATTCTTATTTGATAACTTGTGTGATATATTTTGCTTTGTTAAGGTTAAAACCCTTTTTTTAATTTTAGACAGAAAAGAGGAGATGATGGGAGATGTTATTCTGTAAATATGTTTCTCATACTGGTTAATGAATAAAGCACTGTTGGCCAATAGGAAAGCAAGATAGGAGGGACTAGGAGACAAGGAGGAGAGAGAAAGTAGTAAGGAGGAGTCAGCATGTAGATACTGAAGAGAACAGAGGTCCGGGCCAGCTTCCGGTAAGATGAGACCACGTGGAAATACTTAGATTAATAGAAATGGGTTAATAATTAAGACAGAGCTAGCCGATAAGAAACTAGTAACTGGCCAACAGCATTTATATAAAATACAGAGTCTCTGCGTGTTATTGGAGGCTGGTGTGGCGGGTGGGCCTGGGCCAGCAGGGAAAAACCTGCACGTAACACCTCAGACTCTGGCTTCAGAACTTGTTACACTTTAATGTTGGGCCCCAAGAGATGGCTCAGCAGCCAAGAGCACTAACGGCCTCCCAGAAGAATGAGTTCAGTTCCCGTCTCACAAGGCAGCTCACAACCACAGAACAGCAGCACACATACAGTAATAACGTAAGAAAAAGAAAAACCTCCGATGTCCCCAAACCTTCACTTTCATCTAAATACAGCTACTGATGTTTCTTTACTCTGTTGATTGGTCTAATATGTCCCCACAATCACTGACCACAGGGTCGATTGCATAAGCACGGCCCATGACCCACCTCAAATACTTAGAGTGTCCTTCACACATTTACTACGGAAGGCTAGTACTATCTAGGGACGTTATGGGATGGAAAACTGAATTACTGATAAACTTCTAGATGATTCTTATATGAACTAAAGCCTGAGGACCTGAAGCATTTGAGATTTGTCTATACCAAAGGTTCAACCCTGGTTGAAATCAGCTCTCTTGTCTGCCAGGGGATATGGAAATCTGGGCAAAAGAAATATATAGAATCACTCAAGATGGACAACTCTGGAAAATCTTGTACACTTACTGAAATCTTAGGGTTCAAGGAAGCACGAGGCAGAACCCTGTGTCCCCGGCACTGAGTGCAATGACTGTCGTCAAACAGTGACAGCTGGAGTTCCACTGAGTCACAATGTGTGCTGTGAGACCCCCGCACAGGCTTCCCCTCACGCTGTAATCATCAGCGGCCCTGGGGAATGAAGGTGTGCCCCCAGACTGTGAGCATGAATCTCCTGTCTACATGAGCTCACAGCCCGCACACTGAGGTCACTGTAGTGGTAACTGTGAGTATCTACTATCTACTGCTCCACTCTGACCACAGAAAGTGCCTTTAAGGAAGCCTTGCTTTTTCTTCTTCTTTTTCACTTGTCATATGAGAAGGTCTGACTTGGTGGCATGTGTAGTCCTGCCCTAAGACTGGAAATCCTTGGCAGAGTTAGCCCAAGTCCTCACTCTCAGCTCTGATGGATGAAGCCCTCAACTCAGGGCAACCCTGAGTAGCACACACTGCTCCTCATCCCTGCTCTTCCAATTATGTCGGTCATGAGTTTGTTGTTGTTGTTGTTTTGGTTTTTTGTTTGTTTGTTTCTTACCACATTTGTGTCTGAATTTCCACATTTCATGGCTCCTTTAACAGCATGGATATTTCAGGAGGATTTTCGAGCTTCAACTGGTGTCAAATAGAGTATGCCCTAATCCTCAATTTCAAAACATAACATAATATGCCAAGCATCTTAATCCCGGGAGTTCGGGGGATGAGGTAAATTTGAATTTGAGATGAGTATTTCATTGGAACCCTGAAAGGATGGCACGTAACAGATGGTTAGAGGAACAAGGACAAGGAAAACCTCCAAAGAAATTTGCCTGAAAACCAAACTCCATGTTCTCTGAGTTGCCCATCCTTTCTTTAAAAATAGATAAATGAAACATCAGCTGTGTGAGCGGGACAGATACCAAGGTCTGGAGAAACCCTCAGCTACCAGTGTGGGTGGGTGTGGACACAGCAGAATGCTCACAGGGGACTTCCTTTTTCACTCACTTCACCTCACAGAACTTAGAGTTGGTCCCTGTCCACAAGTTCAGTGTCAAGTTCCTCCGTCTAAGATGGACGCATCGGTGGTCTATGCTGACTTAAACCTATCCAGGACCCGGGAGCCCAAGAGAGCCTCGTCTCCATGCCTGTCCCAAGGTAAGCAGCTGTACTTCTCCTCCGTCTTTCAAGTTACCTTCCAGAGTTAAGATTTCCCTCTGAAACTGATGGGTGTAAGCCTTCCCTTTGAAGGTAAGAAGCAGGTCTGTCTGTGTTAGTGTTAGATAGTGTCGGCAGCCTGCAGAAAACCACAGTTCTGGAAAGGTCATACATTCCGTTTTTATTGAAGTAGACAACGGGAAACCTGCACATCACTTCCCCTATTCGGCCTTCATTAATAATCCTGAAGAAAGAACACTTTACTTATATGAGCAAAGGCGTGTTTTAAGAGACAGTTGATATAATCAATTTCCAGTTCCAAATTCATCTACAGAGTGTGGACACTGTGACGCGGCCGTACTTCAGCAGCCGTACCCCAGCTCTCTCTTCATAGTGCAGAGGGCAGACTTCATGGTTAATGTCTTCATGTCCCAAAAAGGAGGGAAGGCTGGGGGAAGTCACAGTCCAAATCAAAGACTGGAGTTAAATTAGAAACTGGATATACATACATACATACATACATACATACATACATACATACATATATTTATTACATGTGTTGTGTAAGTTTAATTTTTTAAAAAGCTGGTTCTTTCTTTCTTGCAAAGTATAACAACTTTAGATGGAGGCACCACACAAAGTATCAAGGCCAGTCAGGAATTAAGCTTTCCACACTGGCTGAAAGTAGCACTCTTGTCTGCCAGAGGGTTTAATAATACCAGCAAAAGAAATGGGGAAGGCTGGTAAGGTGAAGCACATGACCAGGTGGATGGCTGAGTCTAAGAGACCAGACGCTCAGGCAGAAAGTCTATAAAATGATTATGATACAGTATTCCGTCCTGCATCTAACTGAACCTACCAACACCCATCTTAAAGCAGCTGTGTTTCAATTCGATATCTTCTGTGTGGTGTGGCATGTAGACTCTGACCTGCAGTGCTTTTGTTAGAAACTGCTATATTGTCAAAGGTTTGAGTCAAGAAGCCAGTCTCAGAGTCACCAAATAAATGCCATTATAATGTTTCCATAAGGGTGAGTGGAAAGTAGAGGGAAGGTTTGATAACTTCAGGGGGAATTGATGGCACCAGTTATTATTATTAATTTTCTTTTTGGTTGGCAAAAAGCAAGTCTTTGTTTTCCCATCATGCCTAGCAAAAGTGGAGAAAGGGCCTTGTTGAAAAGGGGGTAAGAAAATAAATATAAAGAAAGATAATGAAGTTCTCCTCAAACTGTACTGTCTACGATCCCAAGTCAAAAAGACTAGGAAAAAAACAAGTGTCTATAAAGTCCAAAAAACAAACAAAAAAAAAAGACTAGAAAAAAAATCACTATTTTAAACTTCAATAATCTGGAAGAAAGAAACAAGTAATAGTAGGATGAAAACAGAACTTAGAATTCGAGTAGAAAATGCTGATGCAAAAGCTTGATAACTGTGAAACCACTGGGACCTGATAGCTAAAGGGCGCAAACCATGGCAAATTCAAAGCAGCATGATTAGATCTGCCAGCAAAGAGAACCGGAAAGAAGGATGTGGACAGTGACCTATTTTGTTTGTGATCAAATGGTCAAAGGTCTGTTTTGATGGTACAATGGATAACATATGTAAAAATGCCTCCGGAGTTTATTCATTCTCTCAGAAATAACTAATTATGATGAGGCATGCATTGCTCTGTTCACTGGGAAGACAGGCATAAAGAAACGGGAAAACATTTTTCTCTGTGTAGATTTTATATCACTATGAAGTTTTAAGTCACTGGTATAACATGTATCAGAGACTGTGTGATGCTGAATGCCAACAAGGAAAGATTTAAATGGAAATTAAGATTTTGGCCTTTAGAGATGGCATCATGTAAAGTAGATTGATCTAGTCAGGCCTTCCTGTGAGAGGATGCTGGAGTCAAGTCCTGGAAGTCTTGGAGACCAAGACCGAGTATCTGAGAGGCCGAGTATCATCTGAGAGACGAGTCTTCTAGGAAGCTGCGCCAGCAAATGCAAAGGGAGAAAACGCCTGTGATGTTGCAGGGGAACACGCATGCCTGGTGTGGTGTAGTCAGGAGGAGTGGTGGCAGATGGGAAGGGGCTTGGAAGACATTCTATAGGTGCAGATGTTGGGGGGAAGCTATGGAAAGTCTGGAGCAGCAGAGATGACTTTGTGGAACCTAAAGCAGGGTCTCCCCCACAGCCAGTGCCCACATAGCCTCTTCCGTATGTTAACTCCACTAGTAGAACACATAGTTCAGGGAGCCCAGGGAGCCCAACTGAGCACAGGAGTTCTTTGAATTTTGTCATAATGGGTGAAGATTTTTAAAGTCACTTAAATGTATTTTTATCCATAATTAAAACAAAACAAAAACAAACAAACAAAAAGCTCACTTTTTAGAAAAAGGAAGGAAGGAAGGAAGGAAGGAAAGAAGGAAGGAAGGGAAAAGGGAAGAAAATTACATTTATTGGCAGTTACCCCAGGCCAAATGCTATGCTACGGAATTTAGAATAATTGTTGCCTACAGCCCTCTCTATAACATTATGAAGTGATATTGTCTACATTTTACAGATGAGAAAATCCAGGAATCATGAAAATATTACGGGCCTTGGGGCTTTGGAGTCTCATCTGGTACCCTTTCTGGCCTCCTGTCCAGGACACCCATGACCTACACAGCAGCAGTGGTGATCCACTGGCCACATCCTCAAAACTATCGCACTGACTGCTTCCTTCCGTGACAATCTCGTATCACTTTCCACACAACACTTCTAACTCTCCACAGAAGCTTGTTTCCAGACCTTTTCACACGTGCAGGTCTCGTACATAAAGTATAGTCCTTACAGTAACCTGCTTGCATATTGTTCTACGCCTCAGATAATCTGTAGGTTACGCACAGCACCTAGCATGATTTCAAAGCCATCAGAATAGCTGTCGTTGAGCACTTGTTCAGAGAATAAAGATAGAGAAAGAATGTGCGTTCCACACAAGTGCAGCTTTTGGTATGTGGCTATCTTCAGCCTGTAGTTACTACACCAAGCATAAATTAGGCTGAGTGACTTTGTCTCTCCTGGAACATTTTTGTTCTTCTCTCCTCGCATCCCTTCCCTTTATTCTTTCTTTAGAGGAACATTTTAAAAAAGCAATTAACTCATCTAAGCGGCTATCATGTCTCAGTGCTGGTCTAGAGACTAGTGACAGTGGTCTTTGTCTTCAGTCTGGGTTAAACAATCCAGTCGCCAGAGTTAGTATAAAATAAATGTATATAGAAAAAGCAGAACTGGATATGCAGACAATAAGACAATATAATAATAGCAAGTTGAAAATAAATGATTTTCAACATTTAACATGTAACTCAAAGCATGTATTCATTTATATTAAGAAATACTTAAAAATATAAAGCCAATAGGAAGTATTCATAAATCATAAATCAAAAGGTAATTTGCAGGAATAAGAAAACCTTAGCCAGGTATGTGGTCTATGTGCTGCGCCTGCCCTCAACCAGCAAGGAAGACGCGACTCCGAGAACATCTTCTTCATGCAGTTTTAATCAGGATCCTTGAAACATGTTCTTCTGACCCGCAGGACCCCGGGGGACCCTTGCACAGGCTTAAACCCCTTGCGCTAACCAACCCCAGTGAGCCACATGGACCCTGCAGATAGGCTACTCTAACAGGCTGAACAGACTTAACCAAATAAGGGCTTGTTTACGCCAGAGAGCACTCACCATCGGGGAGGTGGAAGGTGGAAGCCAGTGCCATCTTTAAGGCCCGGCACTTCGCAGCTCTCTACAGTTTATACCTATGATGCCAACCAAAACCTGAGAGATGGAGGCAGGAAGATCAGGGGTTCAAGGCCATTCTCAACCACATAGAGAGTTTGAGGCCAACCTGGATGACAGGAGACCCTATCTCAAAAAGAGAACAAAGTACAGCAAAAAGGCAACTAGGAAAGTTTTCTTAGAATGTATAAAACCACTATAAATGCAAATGCTAGACACCAAATAAAAGCAGTGGGGTATTATAATTAAATTAGAGTGGTAGGAGCTGGCTAATGTTTCTCCATAGTATTTTAATAAATAAAACAAAATATTTTTATTATGTTCCATGTGACACCCATGCTTTTAAAGTTATCTAACGTCAAAATAAATTGTCCAAATCATCATACTTTATGAACACATTCCATAACTTGATATATCTGAACTCCTAGTATACATAAGATATTTATTGTACGGTGACTGACATGGCCACCAAGAAAAGCAAAGATACAGGAACTGCTGTTTCACCAGTGCAGTGTTGTAGATGTATGTGTTACATCTTTATCTGCCATTTCAATTCCTGCACTTTCATAACTTGTAGTCAACTCGTTGATAAACGTTAATAAAAATACTAAAGGGCATTGTTCTGAGCAGCAAAATGAGATCTCACACCATCTTGGTCAATGTGTGAGTCACCCCTCAGCACCTCTGTGATAGCTATACTTGATTGCCAACTTGACTATGTCTGGAATGAACTATAATCTGAAATGGAGGGCATATTTGTGATCCAGATCTCAAGGCAGGAAGACAACAGGCCTTTGAGGCTAGATGAGGAACACCTTTAATCCAGACCTGGAGGCTGGAAGGCACACCTTTAATCTGGGCCACACCTTCTGTTGGAAGCCTGTATAAGGACAATGGAAGAAGGAAGAGTGTTTTTCCCCTGCTTGCCTTCACCTCCATCAGGGAGCACATCCATCCTGTCCTTGAGACCCCAGCAGACCAGCTGAGACACCCAGCCTTGTGGGACTGGCTGAGCTGCTACTAGATTCTTGAACTTTCCATTCATAACTAACCACTGTTGTACTACAGTCTTTAAGTCTCATATATATGTGTGTATATATATATATATATGAATTTATTTTTTACAAATATATAGGGGGAGATTCATTCCATAAATTCTCTAACTTTACAGAACCCTGATTAATACAACCTGCCAGTCACCCAGGTTTGTGCTCAAATAACTCATTTTATTGAACAGTGGCCTCAAATTGTGAACTCTGTGAATGTCTGCAACCTTGCCATGCCAAAGAGAAGCCACACATGCTTCCTCTACATGAAAAGGTGAAAACACTCCATTTAAGGAAAGGAAAAAAACCCCAGATTTTGCTAATATATACAAAGCTGTGAAAGTTACAGCCACAGAATGCATGTGTTCAGTTAAGACAGAAAACTCGGTGTGTGTGTGTGTGTGTGTGTGTGTGTGTGTGTGTGTGTGTGTGTGTGTGTGAAACAATGTCCATAGAGACTGCAGTTTAGCTCTCCATTAAGAGGGTAAGAGGAGACTAGCGTAGTTAAAATACTGGAGACAATACAGTGGTGGCTGAGGCCACGGGGGTCTGCTTAGAGTTCCAGACCAGCCGGGGTTACATATTGAAACCCTGTCCAGAACAAACAAACAAAACAACATAGATGTCTAAACTTTGCTCCAACTTGGAGAAAATTACTCTAGACAACAGTGAATGGTAAATAATAGGATTGCTATGCATCACCTGCACCAAAGGTACTTAGCACAAAACTGAGCTTGAGCGTGTGTGTGTGTGTGTGAGTGTGTGTGTGTGTGTGTGTGAGTGTGTGTGTGTGTGAGTGTGTGTGTGTGTGAGTGTGTGTGTGTGAGTGTGTGTGTGTGAGTGTGTGTGTGTGTGAGTGTGTGTGTGTGTGAGTGTGTGTGTGTGAGCGTGTGTGTGTGTGTGAGCGTGTGTGTGTGTGAGTGTGTGTGTGTGTGTGAGCGTGTGTGTGTGTGTGTGTGTGAGCGTGTGTGTGTGTGAGTGTGTGTGTGTGTGAGTGTGTGTGAGTGTGTGTGTGTGAGTGTGTGAGTGTGTGTGTGTGTGAGTGTGTGTGTGTGTGTGTGTGTGTGTGTGTGTGTGTACACCTTCTGTAAACTAAGCTCCTTCTTGGAGGAAATGCTGGCTCATTCCCATAACAGAATACATACTTTATTTTTGTGCAGCACTCACTCAGCAATTTTCACATCTTCCCCATAAATCAAGTTTGACCATCCTAACACCCTCTTTCCCACCAAACATGTACAAGTCATCCTGTCCTAACAGAGAAAACACTATTTGGCCCAACTCAGAATTCAGCTTGTGGAATTCTATAGGATGGTGGCACCCCACTCTCAGCCTGAAGCCAACTGTCCATGTTAATCAAACCACCTCTGATGCATTCCAAACGTGCTCAACTGGATTAAAAGTGTGTTTGTGTTCTTTGACTTCTCAGACACCTGTCGGTGCCCACGCTGGCATCGGTTGGCTCTGAAACTCGGTTGTGTTGGGCTGATCCTTCTTCTCCTGGTTGTGATTGGGCTCAGTGTGTTAGGTAAGTGAGACAAAAACTTTCCCCTTAGAATTCTTTCTCTAGCCTTGCAGTGGTGGCACACAGCTTTAATCCAGGTACTCGGGAGGCAGAAGCAGGCAGATCTCTGAGAGTTCAAGACCATCCTGGTCTACAGAGACAGATCCAGAACAGCTAAGGCTACACGAAGAAACCCTGTTTATAAACAAAACAAAACAAAAATCTCTAGTTCTACCATGACTATTTCATCTTCTTCACAATACCTGGCCACCTTGAACCTGGGAAAAGATCAATGAGGAACAGTTGCAGGACAATATCTCCTGTCACATTTCTCTTCTTCTTTTGAGAATCACTGTGGGTTGACACATGTGCACCTAAAAAAGGTCACAGATATGACAGGATGACAATAACGAGAACCACCATGCCTAAATATAAGTTTATTAGGTGTCTGCTCAACTCCAGAAGGCAGCCAGCAACCTTCTTTGCTGTGGGGGTGAGTGCACTTACTGCACAGGGGAGAAGTTCGGAGTGTGACCCATGCAAGACCTCAGCAAGGCCCCTAGATATGGTGTGGCTTACCAGCAGCATGAAGTCTTTCTGTTGTGCTTCTCTTGTTCTCTTTGAGTCTGTCTCACAGCGGTCCGTTGTTGACATGTTGCTAGTCATTGTCTCCTGTTCATACTCAAACCTCTTGAGATTACTTCATTTCCTGAAGTGATAGATACAATATCCATTCTATTGCATGTACGATGTACATTTCGTCTTCTCCCTGTGTTTATTACTAGTGCTATCCTTACTACAGAAAGCACCAGTAGGAGGAAGCGTAGGAGGAAGCGTAGGAGGAAGCATCAGGGATAACCAAGAGAACAACAGGACAAAGCCAACAGGTAATTTTGGTACTCTAATATTTGATCAGTATCACATTACCTTTAGTCAAGGCTCACATTACTGTGGATTAATGCTTGAGGAAACTGGAGCATAAAAAGGTTTAGGATGTGTTGAAAGTCATGTGACTAGTAAGTGATGCTGCCGGAAACGTCACTGAAGATATGTGAGCTTGAATCATGTGACCATACTGCCACAGCCTGCTAACTCAATTGGTTACTACAGTGAGTAAAACAGCTCAGTGGTGAAGGGTGCTTCCATGCAAATGTGAAGACTGGGATTGCAAATCCAGCATCCATGTGATGAACACCCCAGGATGCTCACTCAGACCTGCTGGCTCTCAGCTTTGCAGAAAAAAAGCATTAGTCTCATGTTCAACGAGAGACCCTGCTTCTAAAGCGTAGGGGGAGAGGGGCAGAGGCAGAGATTGAAAGACCCGGAGAGCGTGGTCCCTCGCCCTCCCACTCAGGAAAGGCACCCCCCCCCAAATCACTCACGAGAAGCGGTCTTGATGCAAAAGCATGAGGTCCTTTATATTCCAAGTGCACTGGGGTCCGCAGCCATACTCCACCTGGGGGTAGAGGACTGGGACGCTGGGTACAGACTTGAGACAGCTTTTATAGGGTTACAACAAAGCCCACACATCGTAAACCAATCATCTCATAGCATCCAGTGCAGACCAATTAATTTAAACTCTCCAAGCCCACGCTTAGCCCAGGAAGTCTGCTCTGCACAGGCTTCTGGGTGGGGTGACAAGGTTCATTTCCTGTGTTCACTCACTCACAGCTGCTGTCGTAACAGTCCTGTCCTAAACAAAGAAGGTGACCTTTAGCCTGCGATTTAGACTCCCAGCTTCCTGGGGTCAGTGGAGACTTAGGCTAAATTTTTCCATTCTTAACAAGATCTTACATCCTTCCCTGGCCTCTGCATGTACATAGGCGTGTGTACTTGCACACATATGTACATAAACCATACACACACACACACACACACACACACACACACACACACACACACTCCTACAAGCACAGGAAAAGTATTATGCTTTAGAGTCAGTATTCTATTGTTCTGCAGAGACACCATGACCACTGTAGCTCCTATACAGGAAAGCATTTAACTGGGGCCTGCTTACAGTTTCAGAGGTTCAGTCCATTGTCATCATGATGGGGAGCATGGCAACACACAGGCAGACATGGTGCTGGAGAAGTAGCTGGAAGTTCTGTGTCTGGACCTGTAAGCAGCAGGATAAGAAAACCAATGGGCTTGGTTTGACCTTCTGAAGCCTCAAACCCATGACACACTTCCTCCAACAGGGCCACATCTCTTAAAGTAGTACCACACCCTGATGACTTAAGCATTCAAATACATGAGCCTATGAGGGCCGTTCTCATCCAGACCACCACAGGGGATATTTGATTGTCTTAATAAACATGTCATACAGGTAACTTTGTCTGAGGTTAATTAATAGAAACAAAAATGAAATAAATTCTATTGTTATTTATATTTCTTTGATATGTCATAGCAGTAATCTTGTCCTAGCACATGTTACTAAAGGTGTGTGTTAGTAAAGCAAGTACTATATGTAACTGGCTGTGGTGCAGCAAGAACAGGGTAGAAACACACCATGTCTCCTTGCATTTCAGAGAGCCCCGCTAAGTTGAACTGCATAAAAGGCTGGCTTCTACACCGAGATAAATGCATACATTTTTCTCAAATGAACTACATGTGGGAGGAAGGTCTAGCTGACTGCACTACAAAAGGGGCCACTTTACTGCTCATTCAAGACCGAGAAGAGCTGGTAAGTTGTTCTTTAAAATAGAGATGCTAGCTTGCTCTTGAAGGGGCACCGACATCTCTAGACTGAGCACATCTCCCATGCACAGGAAGTGGAGAGGTTACCTTGTGGGAGTCCATAGTCTGAGAGCCTAATGGGACATGGGAGCCAATAACTGCACATGTCAGGGGAGTGTCCCGGGTCATAAACAGGGGCACGGATTCCTCAAAGGAGGAAGAAGGAACTGTGCTGGGGACTCAGGTGGATACAGGAGACACATGCCTAGGTTGCAGGAGGCTGGTGGAATGTGAGTCACAGCACACAGGCTCGGGGTTAAGTCCTCTCCTCTGCTTTGGTTGTAGAGATCGCTACAGGCCTTAGCAAATGAAAAAGGCACTACATTTTGGATTGGACTCAATTACACATTGTCAGACCAGAATTGGAAGTGGATAAACGGCTCTACTCTAAGTTCTGATGTGTGAGTATGGGAGGCGCTAACTTGAATATCCATCTCAGGTCATCTCAGGGTTTTAACACTGATACCACAGATTAAAGAGGTTCAGAACAGTCTGAATATATGATTCCAAAGGTGGTTGAAAAGTTTCATATATGAAAAGATAGCAGCCTTTTATAAGGTCAAGTGTATGTATACATACATGCAAATAAGTATGTATATCTGGAATGGAGTTTTAAGGACAGGAAGTAGATCAACTCCTTTGGGAAACGGCTACTTAGACCCTTTCAGCACACATAATTGCTCTTTCTTTCTTTTATCTTTTTATACTTGTCTATACTTTATATGGAGTGTCTTAAGCAGCACATTTCAAATTGTGGTGAAACTAGAATATAGGGTGTCTTCAGATAAATTTGTCAGGTCCCAAATGGTACAGATAGTGTATGAAAGAAAAAAAATGGAATAAATATCGGTGTGGACCTCTGCCACCTGAGAGAAACTATGAACATAGCAAGAGTTATTTGAGCGGATGTGATGCAATTACATATCAATTGGCTTTTGTCGCTGTGATAAAAATACCTGAGATAAACAAGAAGGAAAAGATGATTGGATATAATTTTTTTTTTTTTTAAATTTAAGAGGTCTCAGCGCGTAGTCTGCTGCTCCACTTCCAGCCCTGTCTGAGTCCCTGCGCTGACTTCCCTCAGTGATCTATTAGTGAAACAAACCCTTCCTTCCTTCCCAAGATGCTTTCTGTCATGCTGCTCCATCACAGCAATGGTAACCTTAGCCTAGACAGGAATCTTGAGAAAATTCATGCAAATTGCACCAATCAATACTTAAAACATTCCTTTTAACAATTTAGAATGAAAAGATTGAAATTTAAAATACTGAAGCATATGTAGGCTTATATTAAAACATAATGATAATGTATTAAGTGTAGAGACTGTTAAATAAAAGTTAACCTAGACAGCAAATGTTGGCACTATACAGGACTACATTTTGATTTTTTTTTTTTTGCAAAGAGTTAGACTTTAAAGTGGGCATTATTTAAAAACAAGTGTTCTGTTCTAATATATATATGAAAACAAAAATATGCAAATTGTTTCATAAAATATATCCTGATTTTTCCTAATGATTTCTGCATATCTTATTTTGAGTTACTATTGTTGTAACCAAAAGCAAGTTGAGGAGGAAAGGATTTATTTTCTTTACTGTTCCTTTCCGAAGGAGTAAAGACAGGCACAAGAGACAGGGCAGGAAGCTGGTGTGGAGCTGATGCAGAGGCCACAGAGGGGCACTGGTTCCCATTCTCTGACTCTTACATTCCGTCTGCCCCCTCTTCCTGATGGTCCCTGAGTCTGGGGTGGGGGTGGGGATGGGGTACACAGCTGAGTGATGACATAGCTGTTCCTATGTATTTAGGAAACTGAACTCAGCAATGAGAGGCAGCTTCTTTCCTTGCATGAGATGTTAGCAGCAGAATGAGATTCAATTCTCTTTCTAAACCTTTTCCCTTAGCATATGATTTTTTTTTTCCTGAAAGGATTCTTCTTCAGCTGAAAGTAAAACTGAAAATTATACTGGAGATTTGTTCAAATAAACATTTATCTTTAACGTTGATGCATCTTGTTACCCCGTGTTTACTATGATCAATAACTATGCATTCTACAGTCCTTAGAAGTCCAGAGGAAAAGATGGCCAACTCAAGATAATTACGATAAAATCCTAAACACTAAGAGTGGCTGTTCTCTTCCTCTCAGGTTACAAATCACTGGTGAAGCTAAAAAAGACAGCTGTGCCGCCATGTCAAAGGGCAGAGTGATTTCTGAGGACTGTGCTTCAGATAACAAATGGGTCTGCCAAAAGGAACCAGAACTCATCTCTGAGACCATGTAGAATGACTCCTGACTGCGAATCTCACCTTCTCTCACTCAATCTGCCTGGGCTGTTGACCACCCCTCCCTCAGTGCTCAGTTAGTGGCCCAAAGTATGGACTCTAAACTACTGTGACTCTCACAGAAGCCGGTGTCCAGTTTCTTAATTCTGTAAAGGGGACAGAGACGCTGATGTGCTCTTCTCAGAGAGGTGCTCTGTGGAAAGAAGCGTGGGCAGCTGAGAGGCACTGGATTCTTTTCTGGAGTCTGTGTGGCCTTGACTGGTCTCTGGGCCTGCAGAAAACTGTCTGCAGAGTCCTCATCTCTCCATCCCCCTTCTGGCCTGCAGGCATACATGCAGATAGAACACTGCATACAAAATAAATAAATCTTTTTAAAAAAGTAGACATCTATATACTCTTATCACTCAATTTCAAGTTGAATTATGTAAATTGAAGCAATATTATCATGGTTCAAGTAAACTCTCAATTTCTATTTTCCAGGAACGAAGAGTTTTAATACTTGATGGTAACAATTTTCAATGTACGGACACTCAAAGAGCAATTCATTTTGTGAAAGTTCTTAGAGAACAGTTACTGAGGAAAACCTTTCAGAGAGAATCAACACTGTAAATTGTTAACAACAACCAAGTCTGCAAGTGTTCCCAGCATGCAGAGCATGCAGCCCAGCAGATGGGAGCAGGAGGGAGGCGGGGTCATGCACTCCCACCTTTTTCTAGTTAGGTACATCCTGACCAGGGAAGCAATCAAGGGGACTATGTCTGTGACCTGGTTGCTGTTCCTCCCCATGCTGCAATGGTCCTTTGTAATTAGACACCCTTCAAGCTGCATTTGGGCTCCTCCTGCCATATAAGAAATTAAGGCACCAGGGGACTTTCCCAATGACCACACATACCACCAATGAGCAAGGAAGGAAAACCTGTGGGGACGTGTTGGCCCTTGAACAATTTCAGCAAAGTACGATAAGCGAAGCTGGCTCCCAAAGGGAAGAACTTGACATTGACACAAGAGAGGGGGGCCGTAAGAAATTTTTAAAAACCTACCATGCAGAGCCCAGTGGACTGCCACCCACCATCAGTCCTTCCTGCTCCAATGTCATTCTGGAGTTTGTTATTGCTTAGAGCGCCTTTGCTTTGCTAAATAAACTTGAGCTCAAACTGTGTCTTAGCTGAATTCTTTCTGTGAAAAGGCAAAATGAGAGGAGAAATCTTTACCCGGTGTGTTAGTTAATATTTTGCCAACCCGACACAAGCCAGGCTCACTGGGGAGCAGCGGAACCCAATTAAGGAGACCTCCACCCCTAAAACTGGAGTGTACACCAGCCTGCCTGTCCTTTTCCTGATGAGCGGTTGATATGACAGGGCCCCTGCTGTAGGCAGTGCCACCCCTGAGAAGATGGTCCTGCATAACATAAGAGAGCAAACTGAGTAAGCCAGGAGGAGCAAGCCAGTAAGCAGCCTTCCTTCATCCATGGCTTCTGCTTCAGCTCCTGCCTCTGGGTTCCAGCCCGGAGCTCTCCACCTGACTCTCCTTCAAGGGTTACTGTAAACTATAAACTGGAACAAACCCTTGCCCTGCCATATTTCTTCTGGTGTTTGTCATAGTAGCAGAAACCTGACTAATACCTGGCCATGAAATGGTCCTCATGGAATAGTTGCTGACAAACACACTTATTAGGTCAATGAAGTTTAGAGTCCTTTATTAATGGCTGGACATGAACAGGCTCGTGCCTCTGGAATGTTTCTTGGTGCCTGAGCACAGAGGTACAGGGCTTAAAAGACAAAACTACCAGGTGAGGTGGTACACACCTTTAATCCCAGCACTCAGGAGGCAGAGGCAGGTGGATCTCTGTGAGTTCAAGGCCAGCTGTGCCTACAGAGCAAGTTCCAGGACAGTCAAAGATACATAGAGAAACCCTGTCTCAAAAATCAAATAAGTAAATAAATCACAAAACCTTAATTACATCAGTGCTGGGGAGGTATATTAGTGAGAGATTTAGAGTTGCTTACTAACATCTCCATTCTTTATAAGGCTCAGAGGCATCTTCCAGACTCTACACAATACATCTGAACCATGGTCAAGTTCATGGCCAGCTCAGAAGCATCACCACGGTGAATGTGGCTGTTGGAGGTGGAAGGCTAAGGAGTGACCAGGCAGGCACAAAATAATGTTGGGACAGGACAGTGTTGCCTTAGTCATTTCAGTGACCCAATGAAGCCATCAGAGCACAAATCGGATATCATTTGAATGCTTACCTCCTGGCATGGTACTGGTAACAGCTTGGCGTGGTATTGGCAATAATTTGGCATGGTATTGGTAGCAACTTGGCATGGTACTGGTGACAACTTTCTGGCACTATGCAAGATAAACTGTCCTTGCTGATGGTTCATGACATATCCCACACACAGACGCCACATATGAAGTCAAGTAACTCTAAAGGCCACATTGGGTGGCAGGTTTGCCCATGACCCCAAAGAGTCAGGATCTTACTGAGATCAGCTCTGGAACTCCAGCTATGAAGGTGGAACTCCAGCAGGAACCAGGTCTAATTCAGACACCACAGGTGTCAGATCTGAGACAGTGTTTATCCCAACCCCGCTCCTGTCAATTATAAAAGGAGCAAGAAGTGAATGTTGGTGAGGAAACAGAAAAAATAAAGGGCCTCTCAAGCCCAGGACCTCTATAGGAGCAGCACGTGGCCTGAACCGCCAGACAATCTCTCCAGCCCCTGGTGGGATCTCTCTGCCACGTCTGTCTGAGGGGCAGCTCAGAACTCTCCCTCACTTAGGATCTCTCAAAGGAATGGGCATCCATTTACCAGAAAACGATGATGTCCATCTTGTCGATGACACTTCCTTTTCATCGGAAAGCACAAACACCAAGATCCACAGTTTGGAGTTTTACCACCTGAGTCTTGCTGTTGCTGGGTTGCCATCTGTGACTGCGGTACCTGGGAAGGTCCCTTCCTTCACAGGGTGACAGTAGCTTTTTTATAATGGAATTCCTTTGAGAAAAGTAAATTCCCATGTTCAGGTCATGAAGGGATTTGCTTGGATAATTATGTAGAAAAGTTCTTTCTAGTTGTTTAAATGGTAAGACTGGTCCTGTCTGTCACACCTACCCTAAGCAGGGAGTGGCCTGCTAACAAATTTCTAAGGGACAGATATTCTTGCCAGACTTGTGCAACTGGGGCCATGGAAGACCCAGCTTGTCTTTTTTTTTTTTTTCTTTTGTTTTTGTTTTTAAGTTGTTTGTTTTCTCTATTTCTTTTAAAAATAAAGATTAAAATTTCAAAGTTATTTAGTAACATTGTCAGAGAAGCAAGCAAGCCACGACTGAAACCCCAGACAAACCTCTATTTGTATGAAAGATGGATTTTTGCTTTCTCTCTGGAATTGCAGACATTGAAATCAGTCACAATGAGCGGCTTGAATTCAGAGAGAAGGTCATGTCTCTGGATTCAGTATACACAGCCTGCTTGCCAATTCTATTATATCATTATAAAATAAAACTCTTACACGCAAATACATAAATAAGTAATGTAAGTTTAAAAATAGCTCAACCAAATGCTCTCACAGTTATCCAAATCCTCCACTTTCCCCCAATCCCTGTGAAAAGACTGTAGCAAAGCCTGGGGTGATACTGAACATTTTTTCTTTCTTTCTTTCTTTCTTCCTTTCTTTTTCTTTTTCTTTCTTTCTTTCTTTTTTTTGTTTTTTGTTTTTTTTTTTTTTTGAAAATGTTAGCATTTAATTAACCTCACTGAGTGGTTCAAGCCACCAGGACACAGGCACCTCCAACACACTTTATCTTCTCTTCTGCTCTTCTGCTGAAAAGTTTGGCTTTCTCGATGACAGGCTGCTTAGGGAGCTTTGCCTTCCCCAGAACTTTGTAGTAGCCCGATCGCACACCACCAATGATGGGAGCAGCTCCAGTCTTGTTTTTGGCAGCATTGACCCGTGTCTGCTCACTGACCAGTGTCCACAACTTATCCAGGTTGACAGTCGGGCAGAAGCTCTGGTTCCTCTTTAAGTGGTAATGCCTCATACCAACTTTCCCAAAGTGACCTGGATGGTGTTTGTCGAAGTTGATCCTGTGGTGATGCATGCCTCCAGCATTCCCGAGGCCTCCTGGGTGCTTGCGGTGTTTACCAATACGACCATGGCCATGGCTCATGTGGCCCCGGAGTTTCGGGGTCTTCCTTAGTCTGGATGGCATGGCAGCGGCAGAAAGGAAAGCTGAACATTTTTTCTGATGTAAAACTTTGACAGTTTAATTGCCTGTGAGAATCAGCCGGAAACAGTCATGACCCGCACACTAGCCACAATTGTAAGGCATATCAAATCAGAAACTGCCTTCTCAGTGATGTCAGGAAGGTCTCAGAGTGCAGAACACAGTACTCTAGCATGACTGACCGACCTCTGTGTTCATATTTTCAGAGGGAGCTTCTGGTCTCTTCTAGTCCTCGTCCATGCCATGCCCTTCACATGTGACATCTGTCAGTCTTCCACCGGGTTACTAAATCATCCCAAAGGCAAGAGGGGTGATTTCAGCCACGATGGAATGCACGTGAAAACCAATAAAGACAAAAGACGAAATCTCAGGGTCATCCCAGGGAACACCCAAACAGCATTTGACAAGATTCCCCACCGCTTGATGGTGACACATTTAACAAACCCCACTAACACAATGAACCCTGTTTATAAGAAGCTAGAGGCTAATATCTTATCAGTGGGATAAGACTCAGAGCAAGTGTGCCTAGCCCTGCTCGCCAACAAACACACTGCTGTTCAACATAGGACTGGAGGCCATAGGCACAGAAGAGGTAAAAAACAAGGACATCTATATTAGAGAAAACATCAAATCATCCGCTGCTAGCAGAGGACATACTCTAAAAAATGACATTATTTTTATTTGTGTGGGTGGATATGTGTGTACCTGTGCACATGCCATGGCACAGATGTGGAACTCAGGGGATACCTAGCAGAAGGCTACTACATGGGTCCCAGGGGTCAAACGCAGGCTCCTCTGGCTTGGCAGCAGCCACTGTAGTCACTGAGCCATCTCACTGGCCCTGGAACACAATATGTAAAAGCAAAAACAAAAGCAAACCAAAACTCTAAAGATACACCCTCCCACCCGTGTGTGTGTGTGTGTGTGTGTGTGTGTGTGTGTGTGTGCGTGCGTGCATGCGTGTGTCTGTCTGTCTGTCTGTCTGTCTGTCTGTCTGTCTGTCTGTCTCTGTCTGTCTCTGAGAGAGATTAGAGTCCATAGTAGCAGGGTAGAGATAGCAGGCAGACCTGGTACCTGGAGCAGGAAGCTAAGAGGCTGCATCTTGAGGTACAAGCATGAAAGAGCAAAGTAGAAGCAGGGTGGGGCCTTAGGATCTGAAAGCCAGTCCCCAGCGACACACTTCCTCCAGCAAGGTCACACCTCCAGACCCTCCACGGGGACCAAGCCTTCAAATGCTCAAGACTACACGGGACATTTCTTGTTTAAACCACGGCAGGTCCCTTGTGTACATCACTTACAATGAGCAATTCGAAGAGAAAGCTAAAACAAGTCCATTAACAACACTGTAAACCAGGCTAAAATACTTAGGAATAAACCAAATTATAAACGTGGATGATTTATATAGTGGAAGTCAGATCACATTGCCGATTGAAATTAAAGCCAACACTGATAACGGACACCTTGGGTTAACGGGTACTAGCAAAGGGACTACAGATTCGAAGCAATCCCCATCAAAACCTTAACAATATCTGCTTGAACTGCATTCGTTGGAAACATTCAGAACACTTAAAAAATCCACAAAGCTGGAGGAGGACATAGATAGGCTTATGTGAAAACATTGGTAACCTGTAGTAAGGAAACAAGTATGGTACTGGCACAGAGAAAAATAAATCAAATCAAAAGATTACGTAAGAACGAGTATGATAAAGTGGTCACATATATGGTCCACAGCGTGGGAGTGAGGAGGACAGTCTCTTGGGGAAAGGACGATTGGCAGAAATGGATGTCCCGCACGTTTGGGGCTTATTGTTCACAATATACAAAAATTAACTCAGGGTGAATTAAGGAGATGAACAAATTACAAATATTCTAAAGTTCCTATAAGAAAACGTAAAGCACGCGTGACACTGTGTTTGGAAATGACTTCCTGGATGTGACACGTAAAGCACACTCAATAGACCAATGAGCTCCAGAGCTGCGCGCGGCGAGGGAGTGTGGTTCCTGGAGAGACCGGCAGGGGGCGAGAGCAGGAAGCGCCTCAGCCAAGCCAGGCCACAGTACTTTAGAGCCAGAAGAGGGCGAGGCAAGCAAAGTGCTCAGATTTGGATTAAGGGAGGGTGGGGCTAAATCCTTCGGATAAGGCTACACCGTCCTGTACAGATGGTACCACTGGCTTCATCAACGGGGTCCTCAACTAGAAAGTTAGTGACCACACCTGGCGCTGGATCTGGTGGCCCAGGCCGGTAGGATTTGCTGAAGGAGGCAGAGGTAGATGGATATGGACTTCGAGGACAGCCTGGTCTACACGTATTTGTAAATCCGCCGTCCATCCCCCAATTTGCTCTTCCGATGTTGTTCCACCGAGAGAGGGGGAACAACAAAAAAGATGGTATAAAGATTGGTTTTCCACCTCCCCTGGGCTTTCTACCCTCGTTCCTTCTATCCTGGGACCATTTGTGGGATTATTGCTGCTCCTGACTCTTGGGCCTTGGGCATTCCAGAAATTAACTCGATTGATCAAAACTCAAATTGATTCCACGCTCAAAAACCTATTTCTGTACACTACCATCAGCTTTTAGAAAAGGACAGGGATCCTCCGAGAGACCTGTCGAGGATGGTGACAATGCCGATTCTAATCCCCCCAGCCAAGGACTTGATTTCCTAGGACTCGAAAAAGGAGGACCTGGTTCTCTCAGATATGGATATGTCAGTGAAGGGAGTATCACTGTGCCACAGATCGGACGCAGGCCATCCTATTTGACTGTAGCTTCCTCAATGATGGGAGTAGCATAGGTCCGTCTCTCAGGAGCCCACTCTTCTTGCCCGAGTATCTCGCCCAATTTTTGACCGTGTCCTTGAGTGCTGAGGGCAGATGTACCCTATGTAGCCTAAGACAGACGTCCTACCCATTTGTCACATAGCGACAAGCCCATCCCCAGGGTCCGGATGGTGGGAGCCCACCGCATAGCCTAAGACAGACCCTCCGTGAAATATAATGAAACAGGGGGAGATGTTGGGAGCCGGCCTTGAGCCTCATCCTCTTGCACAGTTGCTTACACCTTAGAACTCTAATGGAGCCCTGTCTTGGTAAAACACGAAAGTGCTTACTAAGCAGTCTGTCCCACTTATCCCAGGAAAGAGATAAACCAGGTGCCTGGAACTGAGATGAACCAGGTGCCAGGAACTAAGATAAGGAGACCTTTATGGTCTGATGTTTATTGTCTGGGATAATTACCAGAGCCCCAGAGTCGGCAGAGCTACCCCTCCCCATTTCCTCCCCGCTTTACTTTAAAAACTCCTCTTTGTGCCCAATAAAGTTAGACCTAGACAAAAGCCATTGCTTGGTCTCGTCCCTTCTTTCTCTTCCATTATTTTCAGGTTCTAGCCCACTTGGACCCACGAATAACCCGGCTCTGCGCGGGTCGGGCCACAGTACCATGTATATGGAACAAGCAGACTTTTCTCCCTCACTCATTCCAAGGCTTCAGTAACCCCACCTTAGATCCAACTGCTTGTTCCCCAGCCAGCCCTGAGGTCAGGAGTAGCCACACCTCAGATTCAGGTCTGTTATTTAGACTAAGAGAGCAGAAACATCCTTCTGTAGCCACACCTTTGACCTGTAGGTCTTGTGGCTTGCTGAGAGCTGGGAACTCTCTGCCCCTGTGCCAAGACGGAGTGCAGCCACGTCTTATGGGCGCCCACAGGAGAGGAAGGGCTCATGGTGAAACAGGAACCTGGAGTCAGGGCTGGAGCCAGGAAGGACTCCCTCCCAGGGCCCTCTGCTCAGTATTGACACAGCCAGGACCAAAGGTGCCAGCCGGACCGGACCGTCCAACCTTCTGACACCGCAACAGGACGCTGTGGGCCTCAAAGTTCACTCTTGATGGAGGCAGAGCAGAGCCAAATGCAAACACGAACATCTCCCATGGTGTTTTAAGTAAGTTTTCGATACGGTGTAGGCGAGCACTCATTCCCAGCGATCTCGGGGCTCGTTGTGGCCCGCGGCACAGGCATGCAGGGTCGTTAGCAGGGACCCATGTGCCCATGCTGCTGGCAACAGGGCCCATGGCCACCGGGTAGAAGCCACAGCCTGGCTCGCTTGCCGCCAGGAAGAGCTACCCGGTGAACGGTGTGTGCATAGGGAGCACCGGGCATTCTGCATCCCTCGGCAGGAAGGGCCATTTAGTGTTGGCCTCCCGCGCGCGTCCACACGGACCGAGGACGACCTGGAGACTCCAGAGCCACGCGGAGCACTGCCAGTCTCAACCCTACCCTCCAGCAGCACAAGCGCAGAGGATGCTGGGTCCAGGCGGCTGCGCGTGGACCGACCTGCGGGTGTCCGGGGAAGGCAGAGGTCCCCGAGGGCCCCGCGAATAGTGACGGGCAGCACAAGACCCTTTGGACGCTGAAAGACGGCGAGAGCACACGCGTCCTGACGACTAAGGGGTGGTCACACGGGCTACCGACAGTTGTCACACGGGAGGGGTAGGAGAGGAAGGACAGGGGTAGGGAGAGGCTGTGGGGTCACCAGCAGGAGCTGGAGGAGGAGAACGCAGGTGGCTCCGTGAAGACGAAAAGAGGCCATGGTGCTAAGTGACGGGGGGCAGAGGAGGGGACAAGCGTGTGTGTGTGTGTGTGTGTGTGTGTGTGTGTGTGTGTGTGTGTGTGTGTGTGCTCTGCGGTGCGGACGACTGTGGGAATGCGGACCTGGGACCGCACTCAGCGAGCCCTGCCTGGCGTGGATGTCAGGAAGCAGAGCCTGGCTCGTGCAGAAGGAGGCGACAATGAAGGCAAGGGTCGGGCCGGCTGAGCAGGAGGCTTGCAGGGAAGGGAGGAGTGCGGGGTGCGGGGTGCGGGGTGCGGGCTCAGCCAACGCGGAGGCGGAGCGTGTGAGTCGGTGCGCGGGCAAAGGCAGTGAGCGGCGGGGTGTATCCGGCGCCTGGGCGTGTGGAGGAGCTGGTGCGGGTTGGGCGTGAGCAGCTGAGCGAGATCGGGGTGAGAGGAGGGTGCGGGGAGGGTTGTGGGTGTAGGTATTTTAGTGTAGGGTGTAGCCGTGCATATGTTCTTGGAGGAGAAAAATGAATGTGTATGAATGAGTCGTTGGAGGCGTTGGGTGTGTGTGTATTAGTTTTGATGTTGAGATTTGACAAAAGAGAGGGCATCGGAGTATGGAGGGGATTGAGAAAAATGTGTAGACCAGGCTGTCCTCGAACTCCAGATCCACCTGCCTCTGCCTCCTTCAGCAAATCCTACCGGCCTGCGCCACCAGAACCGGCAGGAGTCACCGCTCTCAGAAGCATACTTAGCCATGACGCACGGTGACCACACCGCCCTCCCTGCGCTAGGGGAGGAGCTGAAAGCCAAACCTGCCATCTCCCCAAACCAAACTGCTGCGGCCAGGCTCAAGGGAGCGCGCTCTGCGCATGCCCGCCTCACACGCTCCCCCACCCCAGGGAACCCCAACTTCAGCAGCCCCGGGCGAGGCCCTTCCCGCCCTCGCTCCCTGCCCTGCGCGACACCCCGGGACACGCTCCCGGGACACGCTCCCGGGACACACTCCCGCACCTCCCCCGGGGCGCGGGCGCCGGGTCCTTGGAACTCGCTCTTTTCCTCCTCCTGCCCCTGCCCGGGGCTTTCTCTTGGTAACCAGACGCAGTGGCTCCAAGGGAAGTAAAGGAACTGCACAATCACGCGGGTATTGTGCTGGTGAGGGTCAGGGTCAACGTCTTAGGGTGCCCTGAACGCTGGACTCCAGTTCTTCACTGCTCATGAGCAGGCTGATCCCCGTTCAAGAATAATAATAATAATCCCCGGTCAATCCTTGTCCAAGGAGGTGAAGTTCATTATGGACTTCCAAGTACTCCTTTCAAGAAAGAGGAACTGGAGTTTCATGTAAAGAGTTTAGATAGTAGCCGCATTACAAGAGATTTCACTTAAGGATGTTTTATTTCAACAAACTAATCTTCGCCTAGAAAAAAGAGGGCTAAAAGATGTATGCATGTATGTATGTATGTATGCACGTATGCACGTATGTACGTATGTATGTACTCTATGTATGGTGTGGCCACACAAATGCATGTATGGAGTGTGATTATGAATGTGTAAATCCTAACCAAAAGTACTATTCAAATTGCTTGAGATATGGTAAAAAGACACATCAGATTCACAGCAGTCCACAGAAAATGGCCAAAGTCAACATGGCCTGAGAGCCATAGGAGCTCTTATGGATGGGTCGATAGAGTTTAACAAAGGAGAAAAAACAGAAATTCTCTCATTTTTGTGGTTAAAAAATAAATTTAAGAAATGGAGGTTAATGTAAGATTCTCGAAAAGCTATTGAGAAAAAGCCTCAGGGAACTTCAGCCCTGTCAGTCTCCCTGCCTACAAAGGTGTCAGTGAAAAAGCTTTATAGGTCAGAGTAGAAAAAGTTTTCAAAAGTATTTGGGACTTATGTTACATGCTAAAGAAATTAGGCCTCAAATATTAAAACTTAAAGATAGCTTCAGATCATTAAATGCTTTTCAGAAATTATTGGGAAACATTCAATTGTTACTTTTTTTTTTTTTTTTTTTTTTAAAGCATCTACTGGCAATTTAAAACCTTCAAGGGATATCCTTAAAGGAAATAGTGATTCCCCATTCACCCAGACAGCTAACTAAAGAGGGTAGACAAGTTCTTCTACAATTGGAGAATACAGTCCAACATCAACAGATATGCTATACTGAGTATGTAAAACCATGGGAGGCTTATGTGTTTTCCACACAAGGTAGTCTGACTTCTTTCTTATGCCTAGGGGACTATTGTTCTGGTCACATTTACATTACTTTGGTTTCCTCAACCAAAGTGTTAAATCCTTATTTTAAAACAGTTAGCTTGTATGGTCCAAAATGCTGTATGGAGTCTAAGAGGTATTTTGCCAGAGAACCAAGCATAATACATGTTTCCTATACCAAATAGTCAGTTAATGGTTATTTCAAAACATTCACAACCAGCAATTAACAGGCAAAGGAATGTTTACTTAGATGGTGAGGGGTTTACCTCCCCTCATCTGAGAGTGGGCTCAGGCGCCAGCCATGGCACTCCTGACTTAAGGGGTTAACTTTCTTTTATCATTAGAAGTTCCCTTTTTGTGTATAGATTTAGGGCCTACGTTTCCAAGCTTTTATTAATTATAATGCCTGGTCCATCAGCTTTTGCTAAGCTTTTACTCAGTTTCCAGTTCATAGACTGTTACAATCTGTACTAATACATCCTTTTGTTTTCCCTAAAATTGTAAGGGGTAATCCTGTAAAGAATGCTGTTAGTTTCTCCTGATGGTTCTTCTAATGGAAAAGCAGCTTAAATTATTGATGGAAAAGAATATGTAGTACAGACAGATTCGCCTTCAGCTCAGATAGTTGAGTTACAAGCTGTTGCAACAGTTTTTCAGCTTCTAATAAAAGATTCATTTAACTTATATACTGATAGTCATAATGTTTTCAAAGCTCTTCGAGTTTTAGAGATAGTTCCATTCACTGGAATTAGGAATAATCAGGTTAAAACGCTGTTTGAGCAAATTCAAAGTGCCATTCCTTTTCAAGAGGGTCACTGTGCTTTGTGGGTCATATGAGAGCTCATTCAAACTCTCCCAACCCACTGGCTAAAGGTAATGAGTCAGCTGATAGGAAAATTAGCTCGGCAGTCACACACCTTTCATCATCAAAATAGTCATAGTCTAAGAAAGCAGTTTGGTCTAACTACAGAGACTGCTCAACAAATTGTCAAACAATGTGATATGTGCCCACAATATTTACCCATAACTAATATAAGTGTTACAGGCCTGCTTCCTAATCATCTATGGCAAATGGATGTTACTCATCTTACAAAATTTTGCAGATTAAAATATGTGCATGTAACAGGCTATACGTATTCAGGCTTCTTAACGGCCACTGCACAAACTGGAGAAGCCACTAAGGCTGTGATAAGTCACTGTTTAAAAGGTTTTGCTGACATGGGACTTCCAAAAAATTATACAGACCGACAATGGCTCTGGATATACTAGTAAAGCATTTCAACATTTTGTGCACAATAAAAAATTAAACACTTAACAGACACTCCTTATAATCTTCAAGGGCAAGGAATTGTGGAGCATGCTCATAGCTCCTTAAAAATGCAACTTATAAGGAGAAGGGAGTTGTGCTCCCGGTCTGCACATGATGCTTTAAATCATGTACTCTTTATTTAAAATGTATTAAATGTGGATGTCCATGAGCAATCTGTGGCGGACAAATTCTGATATGATGGAACCCAAGAGACGTTTATTCTAGTCAAATGAAGAGGTCCATGCACAAGACTCTGGAAAGGGCCCAACCCTGTCCAAATAGTGGCCTGAGGGGGGGGGGGTCGAGGGCATGTTTGTATTTTCTTGCAGGAAGAAAATGAGGCCCAGTGGCTGACAGACCATTTGGTGAGATGCATGGAACACAGGAATACCGGACCTGAGACCTCGGGAGCATAATTCTCTCTCTCTCTCTGTCTCTCTCTCTCTCTCTCTGTCTCTCTCTCTCTCTCTCTCTCTCTCTCTCTCTCTCTGTCTCTCTCTCTCTCTGTCTCTCTCTCTCTGTCTCTCTCTGTCTCTCTCTCTCTGTCTCTCTCTCTCTCTGTCTCTCTCTCTCTGTCTCTCTCTCTCTGTCTCTCTGTCTCTGTCTCTCTGTCTCTCAGTCTCTCTCAGGGGTTATTCTTTAGAACAGGCAAGGCTTAAACCTATTGTTTTTACAACAAGGAGAAATTTGTGCAACATTCAAAAAGGAATGTTGCTTCTATACAGATCACAAAGGAATGACAAGAGACAGTATGGCTTAGGTCAGAGAAGGGCTGGGGGGAAAACAAAAAAAACAAAAAAACAAAAAAAAAAAACCAAAAAAACAAAAAGAAGAAGGAAGCAAAGAGAATAGGAAGCAGGCTGATTACCACCCTACTCCCTTATTCCTTGCTGGCTTCTTAAAGTCTGCTTGCCTCAGGCCCTTAGGACATTAAAAGTTTCACTGGCTTTATCTGCCAACAGATCGACTCCCTGAAGACAAAGCATAAAGCCTATCCAAGCACACTGTCACAGGCTTGACCTCAAGGTATGTGGTCTTGGTGAGCCTTTAGAAGGTGACAACCCACTACCAAGAGGGCCACCTCCCAGGGAAGCCTCCTTCTGCTATTGACAAACTAAAACATCTCCCACCGAGGTGCACCTGTGAGTGCAATAAAGTGGCCACCAACGGCACCTATCCTGCCTGGGCTTCCTGGAAATATACCTGGTTGCATGAAGGTTGATGTACATCACGGAGGACCTGAACAATCTCGCCTGCTAAGGCTGGGTTAGCCTCCTTGTTTCAGGATACATGTCACATAAGTATCTTGGGGGACCAGGATCCCTGCTCCCACTCGTGGTGACATAGTGTCAATAGCCCACCTTCTTACTTGAAAAGAAAAAAAAAAAAAAAAAAAAAATGGAGGAATTGCCAGAAGTGATCACGGCATAAGCCTTAGAGATTGTTCTCAGAATAGCCCATAGCTACTTTCAGTCCTGATCTACCTTCTCCCCAACTTCCTGAGAAGTAAAATTTAGGGCTGACAAGATTGCAGGCAGGTTACTTAGTAACACTCCTTATACAGTTCTGTAGCAACTCCTGAGAACTCTTCCCCTGCTAACAACCTGCTTATCTCTACCTGCATTTCCCCTCAGCAGATCTCCTGCTCACCTTCAGTGACCTATAATAAAGAACAGCAGGAGGTCCAGACACCAGACAAGGACCTCCCCAGAGCTCACGATATTTGGCTATGCTATTATTCTTGGCCTCCCTTATAAGAAGGGATAGCCATTTTGGGAGACTCGGCTTATGCCAACAATTCTCATCGTTGTAGGTGGCATACAGATGCCACTCAAGGAATCTCTGTTGCTCAGGTGCCTGGCCTCGGCCTATGCATGTCTACTCCTAAAGCCCCTTCTCCATATAGCCATCTTTGTAACACCACCATTTCTCCCGACTTACCTCGCACTGACATTGTCCCTCCCAATGATGCTTGGTGGACAAGTACTCGTGGCCTCACCCCCTGCCTGGCCAAAGCTGCCTTTGATAGCCATGGTAAAGCAATAATGGATTTTGTATTTTAATCAGGCTTGTGCGTCGCCTGCTTGACTATCGCAGTAATGACTTCCTTCCCTCATGGGAGGAAAGGGACAGCTCTTCCCTCCCTAGGCAGCGCAAAGAGCCTATTTCTGCCCTCAGCGTCTCTCTCCTCCTCGGTCTTGGTGCCGCTGGAGTGTGGACAGGCATTTCCTCCCTTGTTCTATCCAGCAACAGGTATTCTGAACTATGCTCAACTATCGACTAAGATGTCCAGCGACATCAGAAGGGGATAGACGACCTCGCAGACTCCCTTGATTCCCTGGCAGAAGTCGTCCTCCAGAATAGGAGGGGACTTGATCTCCTGTTCTTGCAGCAGAAAGGTCTCTGGGCTGCCCCTAAGGAGGAGTGCTGCTTTTATACTAGCAAGACGGGAGTAGTAAAGGACAGTATTAGAGGTAGAAAAAAGAAAGAGAGAGGGGGAACAACAAGAAAGATGGTATAAAAATTGGTTTTCCACCTCCCCTGGGCTTTCTACCCTCGTTCCTTCTATCCTGGGACCATTTGTGGGATTATTGCTGCTCCTGACTCTTGGGCCTTGGGCATCCCAGAAATTAACTCGATTGATCAAAACTCAAATTGATTCCACGCTCAAAAACCTATTTCTGTACACTACCATCAGCTTTTAGAAAAGGACAGGGATCCTCCGAGAGACCTGTCGAGGATGGTGACAATGCCGATTCTAATCCCCCCAGCCAAGGACTTGATTTCCTAGGACTCGAAAAAGGAGGACCTGGTTCTCTCAGATATGGATATGTCAGTGAAGGGAGTATCACTGTGCCACAGATCGGACGCAGGCCATCCTATTTGACTGTAGCTTCCTCAATGATGGGAGTAGCATAGGTCCGTCTCTCAGGAGCCCACTCTTCTTGCCCGAGTATCTCGCCCAATTTTTGACCGTGTCCTTGAGTGCTGAGGGCAGATGTACCCTATGTAGCCTAAGACAGACGTCCTACCCATTTGTCACATAGCGACAAGCCCATCCCCAGGGTCCGGATGGTGGGAGCCCACCGCATAGCCTAAGACAGACCCTCCGTGAAATATAATGAAACAGGGGGAGATGTTGGGAGCCGGCCTTGAGCCTCATCCTCTTGCACAGTTGCTTACACCTTAGAACTCTAATGGAGCCCTGTCTTGGTAAAACACGAAAGTGCTTACTAAGCAGTCTGTCCCACTTATCCCAGGAAAGAGATAAACCAGGTGCCTGGAACTGAGATGAACCAGGTGCCAGGAACTAAGATAAGGAGACCTTTATGGTCTGATGTTTATTGTCTGGGATAATTACCAGAGCCCCAGAGTCGGCAGAGCTACCCCTCCCCATTTCCTCCCCGCTTTACTTTAAAAACTCCTCTTTGTGCCCAATAAAGTTAGACCTAGACAAAAGCCATTGCTTGGTCTCGTCCCTTCTTTCTCTCCCATTATTTTCAGGTTCTAGCCCACTTGGACCCACGAATAACCCGGCTCTGCGCGGGTCGGGCCACAGTACCATGTATATGGAACAAGCAGACTTTTCTCCCTCACTCATTCCAAGGCTTCAGTAACCCCACCTTAGATCCAACTGCTTGTTCCCCAGCCAGCCCTGAGGTCAGGAGTAGCCACACCTCAGATTCAGGTCTGTTATTTAGACTGAGAGAGCAGAAACATCCTTCTGTAGCCACACCTTTGACCTGTAGGTCTTGTGGCTTGCTGAGAGCTGGGAACTCTCTGCCCCTGTGCCAAGACGGAGTGCAGCCACGTCTTATGGGCGCCCACAGGAGAGGAAGGGCTCATGGTGAAACAGGAACCTGGAGTCAGGGCTGGAGCCAGGAAGGACTCCCTCCCAGGGCCCTCTGCTCAGTATTGACACAGCCAGGACCAAAGGTGCCAGCCGGACCGGACCGTCCAACCTTCTGACACCGCAACAGGACGCTGTGGGCCTCAAAGTTCACTCTTGATGGAGGCAGAGCAGAGCCAAATGCAAACACGAACATCTCCCATGGTGTTTTAAGTAAGTTTTCGATACGGTGTAGGCGAGCACTCATTCCCAGCGATCTCGGGGCTCGTTGTGGCCCGCGGCACAGGCATGCAGGGTCGTTAGCAGGGACCCATGTGCCCATGCTGCTGGCAACAGGGCCCATGGCCACCGGGTAGAAGCCACAGCCTGGCTCGCTTGCCGCCAGGAAGAGCTACCCGGTGAACGGTGTGTGCATAGGGAGCACCGGGCATTCTGCATCCCTCGGCAGGAAGGGCCATTTAGTGTTGGCCTCCCGCGCGCGTCCACACGGACCGAGGACGACCTGGAGACTCCAGAGCCACGCGGAGCACTGCCAGTCTCAACCCTACCCTCCAGCAGCACAAGCGCAGAGGATGCTGGGTCCAGGCGGCTGCGCGTGGACCGACCTGCGGGTGTCCGGGGAAGGCAGAGGTCCCCGAGGGCCCCGCGAATAGTGACGGGCAGCACAAGACCCTTTGGACGCTGAAAGACGGCGAGAGCACACGCGTCCTGACGACTAAGGGGTGGTCACACGGGCTACCGACAGTTGTCACACGGGAGGGGTAGGAGAGGAAGGACAGGGGTAGGGAGAGGCTGTGGGGTCACCAGCAGGAGCTGGAGGAGGAGAACGCAGGTGGCTCCGTGAAGACGAAAAGAGGCCATGGTGCTAAGTGACGGGGGGCAGAGGAGGGGACAAGCGTGTGTGTGTGTGTGTGTGTGTGTGTGTGTGCTCTGCGGTGCGGACGACTGTGGGAATGCGGACCTGGGACCGCACTCAGCGAGCCCTGCCTGGCGTGGATGTCAGGAAGCAGAGCCTGGCTCGTGCAGAAGGAGGCGACAATGAAGGCAAGGGTCGGGCCGGCTGAGCAGGAGGCTTGCAGGGAAGGGAGGAGTGCGGGGTGCGGGGTGCGGGGTGCGGGCTCAGCCAACGCGGAGGCGGAGCGTGTGAGTCGGTGCGCGGGCAAAGGCAGTGAGCGGCGGGGTGTATCCGGCGCCTGGGCGTGTGGAGGAGCTGGTGCGGGTTGGGCGTGAGCAGCTGAGCGAGATCGGGGTGAGAGGTTGTGGGTGTAGGTATTTTAGTGTAGGGTGTAGCCGTGCATATGTTCTTGGAGGAGAAAAATGAATGTGTATGAATGAGTCGTTGGAGGCGTTGGGTGTGTGTGTATTAGTTTTGATGTTGAGATTTGACAAAAGAGAGGGCATCGGAGGAGAAATTTATGGAGGGGATTGAGAAAAATGTGTAGACCAGGCTGTCCTCGAACTCCAGATCCACCTGCCTCTGCCTCCTTCAGCAAATCCTACCGGCCTGCGCCACCAGAACCGGCAGGAGTCACCGCTCTCAGAAGCATACTTAGTCATGACGCACGGTGACCACACCGCCCTCCCTGCGCTAGGGGAGGAGCTGAAAGCCAAACCTGCCATCTCCCCAAACCAAACTGCTGCGGCCAGGCTCAAGGGAGCGCGCTCTGCGCATGCCCGCCTCACACGCTCCCCCACCCCAGGGAACCCCAACTTCAGCAGCCCCGGGCGAGGCCCTTCCCGCCCTCGCTCCCTGCCCTGCGCGACACCCCGGGACACGCTCCCGGGACACGCTCCCGGGACACACTCCCGCACCTCCCCCGGGGCGCGGCGGCGCGGGCGCGGGCGCCGGGTCCTTGGAACTCGCTCTTTTCCTCCTCCTGCCCCTGCCCGGGGCTTTCTCTTGGTAACCAGACGCAGTGGCTCCAAGGGAAGTAAAGGAACTGCACAATCACGCGGGTATTGTGCTGGTGAGGGTCAGGGTCAACGTCTTAGGGTGCCCTGAACGCTGGACTCCAGTTCTTCACTGCTCATGAGCAGGCTGATCCCCGTTCAAGAATAATAATAATAATCCCCGGTCAATCCTTGTCCAAGGAGGTGAAGTTCATTATGGACTTCCAAGTACTCCTTTCAAGAAAGAGGAACTGGAGTTTCATGTAAAGAGTTTAGATAGTAGCCGCATTACAAGAGATTTCACTTAAGGATGTTTTATTTCAACAAACTAATCTTCGCCTAGAAAAAAGAGGGCTAAAAGATGTATGCATGTATGTATGTATGTATGCACGTATGCACGTATGTACGTATGTATGTACTCTATGTATGGTGTGGCCACACAAATGCATGTATGGAGTGTGATTATGAATGTGTAAATCCTAACCAAAAGTACTATTCAAATTGCTTGAGATATGGTAAAAAGACACATCAGATTCACAGCAGTCCACAGAAAATGGCCAAAGTCAACATGGCCTGAGAGCCATAGGAGCTCTTATGGATGGGTCGATAGAGTTTAACAAAGGAGAAAAAACAGAAATTCTCTCATTTTTGTGGTTAAAAAATAAATTTAAGAAATGGAGGTTAATGTAAGATTCTCGAAAAGCTATTGAGAAAAAGCCTCAGGGAACTTCAGCCCTGTCAGTCTCCCTGCCTACAAAGGTGTCAGTGAAAAAGCTTTATAGGTCAGAGTAGAAAAAGTTTTCAAAAGTATTTGGGACTTATGTTACATGCTAAAGAAATTAGGCCTCAAATATTAAAACTTAAAGATAGCTTCAGATCATTAAATGCTTTTCAGAAATTATTGGGAAACATTCAATTGTTACTTTTTTTTTTTTTTTTTTTTTTTTTTTTAAAGCATCTACTGGCAATTTAAAACCTTCAAGGGATATCCTTAAAGGAAATAGTGATTCCCCATTCACCCAGACAGCTAACTAAAGAGGGTAGACAAGTTCTTCTACAATTGGAGAATACAGTCCAACATCAACAGATATGCTATACTGAGTATGTAAAACCATGGGAGGCTTATGTGTTTTCCACACAAGGTAGTCTGACTTCTTTCTTATGCCTAGGGGACTATTGTTCTGGTCACATTTACATTACTTTGGTTTCCTCAACCAAAGTGTTAAATCCTTATTTTAAAACAGTTAGCTTGTATGGTCCAAAATGCTGTATGGAGTCTAAGAGGTATTTTGCCAGAGAACCAAGCATAATACATGTTTCCTATACCAAATAGTCAGTTAATGGTTATTTCAAAACATTCACAACCAGCAATTAACAGGCAAAGGAATGTTTACTTAGATGGTGAGGGGTTTACCTCCCCTCATCTGAGAGTGGGCTCAGGCGCCAGCCATGGCACTCCTGACTTAAGGGGTTAACTTTCTTTTATCATTAGAAGTTCCCTTTTTGTGTATAGATTTAGGGCCTACGTTTCCAAGCTTTTATTAATTATAATGCCTGGTCCATCAGCTTTTGCTAAGCTTTTACTCAGTTTCCAGTTCATAGACTGTTACAATCTGTACTAATACATCCTTTTGTTTTCCCTAAAATTGTAAGGGGTAATCCTGTAAAGAATGCTGTTAGTTTCTCCTGATGGTTCTTCTAATGGAAAAGCAGCTTAAATTATTGATGGAAAAGAATATGTAGTACAGACAGATTCGCCTTCAGCTCAGATAGTTGAGTTACAAGCTGTTGCAACAGTTTTTCAGCTTCTAATAAAAGATTCATTTAACTTATATACTGATAGTCATAATGTTTTCAAAGCTCTTCGAGTTTTAGAGATAGTTCCATTCACTGGAATTAGGAATAATCAGGTTAAAACGCTGTTTGAGCAAATTCAAAGTGCCATTCCTTTTCAAGAGGGTCACTGTGCTTTGTGGGTCATATGAGAGCTCATTCAAACTCTCCCAACCCACTGGCTAAAGGTAATGAGTCAGCTGATAGGAAAATTAGCTCGGCAGTCACACACCTTTCATCATCAAAATAGTCATAGTCTAAGAAAGCAGTTTGGTCTAACTACAGAGACTGCTCAACAAATTGTCAAACAATGTGATATGTGCCCACAATATTTACCCATAACTAATATAAGTGTTACAGGCCTGCTTCCTAATCATCTATGGCAAATGGATGTTACTCATCTTACAAAATTTTGCAGATTAAAATATGTGCATGTAACAGGCTATACGTATTCAGGCTTCTTAACGGCCACTGCACAAACTGGAGAAGCCACTAAGGCTGTGATAAGTCACTGTTTAAAAGGTTTTGCTGACATGGGACTTCCAAAAAATTATACAGACCGACAATGGCTCTGGATATACTAGTAAAGCATTTCAACATTTTGTGCACAATAAAAAATTAAACACTTAACAGACACTCCTTATAATCTTCAAGGGCAAGGAATTGTGGAGCATGCTCATAGCTCCTTAAAAATGCAACTTATAAGGAGAAGGGAGTTGTGCTCCCGGTCTGCACATGATGCTTTAAATCATGTACTCTTTATTTAAAATGTATTAAATGTGGATGTCCATGAGCAATCTGTGGCGGACAAATTCTGATATGATGGAACCCAAGAGACGTTTATTCTAGTCAAATGAAGAGGTCCATGCACAAGACTCTGGAAAGGGCCCAACCCTGTCCAAATAGTGGCCTGAGGGGGGGGGGGGGGTCGAGGGCATGTTTGTATTTTCTTGCAGGAAGAAAATGAGGCCCAGTGGCTGACAGACCATTTGGTGAGATGCATGGAACACAGGAATACCGGACCTGAGACCTCGGGAGCATAATTCTCTCTCTCTCTCTGTCTCTCTCTCTGTCTCTCTGTCTCTCTCTCTCTCTCTCTCTCTCTCTCTCTCTCTGTCTCTCTCTCTCTCTGTCTCTCTCTCTCTCCGTCTCTCTCTTCGTCTCTCTCTCTCTGTCTCTCTCTCTCTCTGTCTCTCTCTCTCTGTCTCTCTCTCTGTCTCTCTGTATCTGTCTCTCTGTCTCTGTCTCTCTGTCTCTCAGTCTCTCTCAGGGGTTATTCTTTAGAACAGGCAAGGCTTAAACCTATTGTTTTTACAACAAGGAGAAATTTGTGCAACATTCAAAAAGGAATGTTGCTTCTATACAGATCACAAAGGAATGACAAGAGACAGTATGGCTTAGGTCAGAGAAGGGCTGGGGGGAAAACAAAAAAAACAAAAAAACAAAAAAAAAAACCAAAAAAACAAAAAGAAGAAGGAAGCAAAGAGAATAGGAAGCAGGCTGATTACCACCCTACTCCCTTATTCCTTGCTGGCTTCTTAAAGTCTGCTTGCCTCAGGCCCTTAGGACATTAAAAGTTTCACTGGCTTTATCTGCCAACAGATCGACTCCCTGAAGACAAAGCATAAAGCCTATCCAAGCACACTGTCACAGGCTTGACCTCAAGGTATGTGGTCTTGGTGAGCCTTTAGAAGGTGACAACCCACTACCAAGAGGGCCACCTCCCAGGGAAGCCTCCTTCTGCTATTGACAAACTAAAACATCTCCCACCGAGGTGCACCTGTGAGTGCAATAAAGTGGCCACCAACGGCACCTATCCTGCCTGGGCTTCCTGGAAATATACCTGGTTGCATGAAGGTTGATGTACATCACGGAGGACCTGAACAATCTCGCCTGCTAAGGCTGGGTTAGCCTCCTTGTTTCAGGATACATGTCACATAAGTATCTTGGGGGACCAGGATCCCTGCTCCCACTCGTGGTGACATAGTGTCAATAGCCCACCTTCTTACTTGAAAAGAAAAAAAAAAAAAAAAAAAATGGAGGAATTGCCAGAAGTGATCACGGCATAAGCCTTAGAGATTGTTCTCAGAATAGCCCATAGCTACTTTCAGTCCTGATCTACCTTCTCCCCAACTTCCTGAGAAGTAAAATTTAGGGCTGACAAGATTGCAGGCAGGTTACTTAGTAACACTCCTTATACAGTTCTGTAGCAACTCCTGAGAACTCTTCCCCTGCTAACAACCTGCTTATCTCTACCTGCATTTCCCCTCAGCAGATCTCCTGCTCACCTTCAGTGACCTATAATAAAGAACAGCAGGAGGTCCAGACACCAGACAAGGACCTCCCCAGAGCTCACGATATTTGGCTATGCTATTATTCTTGGCCTCCCTTATAAGAAGGGATAGCCATTTTGGGAGACTCGGCTTATGCCAACAATTCTCATCGTTGTAGGTGGCATACAGATGCCACTCAAGGAATCTCTGTTGCTCAGGTGCCTGGCCTCGGGCTATGCATGTCTACTCCTAAAGCCCCTTCTCCATATAGCCATCTTTGTAACACCACCATTTCTCCCGACTTACCTCGCACTGACATTGTCCCTCCCAATGATGCTTGGTGGACAAGTACTCGTGGCCTCACCCCCTGCCTGGCCAAAGCTGCCTTTGATAGCCATGGTAAAGCAATAATGAATTTTGTATTTTAATCAGGCTTGTGCGTCGCCTGCTTGACTATCGCAGTAATGACTTCCTTCCCTCATGGGAGGAAAGGGACAGCTCTTCCCTCCCTAGGCAGCGCAAAGAGCCTATTTCTGCCCTCAGCGTCTCTCTCCTCCTCGGTCTTGGTGCCGCTGGAGTGTGGACAGGCATTTCCTCCCTTGTTCTATCCAGCAACAGGTATTCTGAACTATGCTCAACTATCGACTAAGATGTCCAGCGACATCAGAAGGGGATAGACGACCTCGCAGACTCCCTTGATTCCCTGGCAGAAGTCGTCCTCCAGAATAGGAGGGGACTTGATCTCCTGTTCTTGCAGCAGAAAGGTCTCTGGGCTGCCCCTAAGGAGGAGTGCTGCTTTTATACTAGCAAGACGGGAGTAGTAAAGGACAGTATTAGAGGTAGAAAAAAGAAAGAGAGAGGGGGAACAACAAGAAAGATGGTATAAAAATTGGTTTTCCACCTCCCCTGGGCTTTCTACCCTCGTTCCTTCTATCCTGGGACCATTTGTGGGATTATTGCTGCTCCTGACTCTTGGGCCTTGGGCATCCCAGAAATTAACTCGATTGATCAAAACTCAAATTGATTCCACGCTCAAAAACCTATTTCTGTACACTACCATCAGCTTTTAGAAAAGGACAGGGATCCTCCGAGAGACCTGTCGAGGATGGTGACAATGCCGATTCTAATCCCCCCAGCCAAGGACTTGATTTCCTAGGACTCGAAAAAGGAGGACCTGGTTCTCTCAGATATGGATATGTCAGTGAAGGGAGTATCACTGTGCCACAGATCGGACGCAGGCCATCCTATTTGACTGTAGCTTCCTCAATGATGGGAGTAGCATAGGTCCGTCTCTCAGGAGCCCACTCTTCTTGCCCGAGTATCTCGCCCAATTTTTGACCGTGTCCTTGAGTGCTGAGGGCAGATGTACCCTATGTAGCCTAAGACAGACGTCCTACCCATTTGTCACATAGCGACAAGCCCATCCCCAGGGTCCGGATGGTGGGAGCCCACCGCATAGCCTAAGACAGACCCTCCGTGAAATATAATGAAACAGGGGGAGATGTTGGGAGCCGGCCTTGAGCCTCATCCTCTTGCACAGTTGCTTACACCTTAGAACTCTAATGGAGCCCTGTCTTGGTAAAACACGAAAGTGCTTACTAAGCAGTCTGTCCCACTTATCCCAGGAAAGAGATAAACCAGGTGCCTGGAACTGAGATGAACCAGGTGCCAGGAACTAAGATAAGGAGACCTTTATGGTCTGATGTTTATTGTCTGGGATAATTACCAGAGCCCCAGAGTCGGCAGAGCTACCCCTCCCCATTTCCTCCCCGCTTTACTTTAAAAACTCCTCTTTGTGCCCAATAAAGTTAGACCTAGACAAAAGCCATTGCTTGGTCTCGTCCCTTCTTTCTCTCCCATTATTTTCAGGTTCTAGCCCACTTGGACCCACGAATAACCCGGCTCTGCGCGGGTCGGGCCACAGTACCATGTATATGGAACAAGCAGACTTTTCTCCCTCACTCATTCCAAGGCTTCAGTAACCCCACCTTAGATCCAACTGCTTGTTCCCCAGCCAGCCCTGAGGTCAGGAGTAGCCACACCTCAGATTCAGGTCTGTTATTTAGACTGAGAGAGCAGAAACATCCTTCTGTAGCCACACCTTTGACCTGTAGGTCTTGTGGCTTGCTGAGAGCTGGGAACTCTCTGCCCCTGTGCCAAGACGGAGTGCAGCCACGTCTTATGGGCGCCCACAGGAGAGGAAGGGCTCATGGTGAAACAGGAACCTGGAGTCAGGGCTGGAGCCAGGAAGGACTCCCTCCCAGGGCCCTCTGCTCAGTATTGACACAGCCAGGACCAAAGGTGCCAGCCGGACCGGACCGTCCAACCTTCTGACACCGCAACAGGACGCTGTGGGCCTCAAAGTTCACTCTTGATGGAGGCAGAGCAGAGCCAAATGCAAACACGAACATCTCCCATGGTGTTTTAAGTAAGTTTTCGATACGGTGTAGGCGAGCACTCATTCCCAGCGATCTCGGGGCTCGTTGTGGCCCGCGGCACAGGCATGCAGGGTCGTTAGCAGGGACCCATGTGCCCATGCTGCTGGCAACAGGGCCCATGGCCACCGGGTAGAAGCCACAGCCTGGCTCGCTTGCCGCCAGGAAGAGCTACCCGGTGAACGGTGTGTGCATAGGGAGCACCGGGCATTCTGCATCCCTCGGCAGGAAGGGCCATTTAGTGTTGGCCTCCCGCGCGCGTCCACACGGACCGAGGACGACCTGGAGACTCCAGAGCCACGCGGAGCACTGCCAGTCTCAACCCTACCCTCCAGCAGCACAAGCGCAGAGGATGCTGGGTCCAGGCGGCTGCGCGTGGACCGACCTGCGGGTGTCCGGGGAAGGCAGAGGTCCCCGAGGGCCCCGCGAATAGTGACGGGCAGCACAAGACCCTTTGGACGCTGAAAGACGGCGAGAGCACACGCGTCCTGACGACTAAGGGGTGGTCACACGGGCTACCGACAGTTGTCACACGGGAGGGGTAGGAGAGGAAGGACAGGGGTAGGGAGAGGCTGTGGGGTCACCAGCAGGAGCTGGAGGAGGAGAACGCAGGTGGCTCCGTGAAGACGAAAAGAGGCCATGGTGCTAAGTGACGGGGGGCAGAGGAGGGGACAAGCGTGTGTGTGTGTGTGTGTGTGTGTGTGTGTGTGTGTGTGTGTGTGTGTGTGTGTGTGTGTGTGTGTGCTCTGCGGTGCGGACGACTGTGGGAATGCGGACCTGGGACCGCACTCAGCGAGCCCTGCCTGGCGTGGATGTCAGGAAGCAGAGCCTGGCTCGTGCAGAAGGAGGCGACAATGAAGGCAAGGGTCGGGCCGGCTGAGCAGGAGGCTTGCAGGGAAGGGAGGAGTGCGGGGTGCGGGGTGCGGGGTGCGGGCTCAGCCAACGCGGAGGCGGAGCGTGTGAGTCGGTGCGCGGGCAAAGGCAGTGAGCGGCGGGGTGTATCCGGCGCCTGGGCGTGTGGAGGAGCTGGTGCGGGTTGGGCGTGAGCAGCTGAGCGAGATCGGGGTGAGAGGAGGGTGCGGGGAGGGTTGTGGGTGTAGGTATTTTAGTGTAGGGTGTAGCCGTGCATATGTTCTTGGAGGAGAAAAATGAATGTGTATGAATGAGTCGTTGGAGGCGTTGGGTGTGTGTGTATTAGTTTTGATGTTGAGATTTGACAAAAGAGAGGGCATCGGAGGAGAAAATTGGGGTATGGAGGGGATTGAGAAAAATGTGTAGACCAGGCTGTCCTCGAACTCCAGATCCACCTGCCTCTGCCTCCTTCAGCAAATCCTACCGGCCTGCGCCACCAGAACCGGCAGGAGTCACCGCTCTCAGAAGCATACTTAGCCATGACGCACGGTGACCACACCGCCCTCCCTGCGCTAGGGGAGGAGCTGAAAGCCAAACCTGCCATCTCCCCAAACCAAACTGCTGCGGCCAGGCTCAAGGGAGCGCGCTCTGCGCATGCCCGCCTCACACGCTCCCCCACCCCAGGGAACCCCAACTTCAGCAGCCCCGGGCGAGGCCCTTCCCGCCCTCGCTCCCTGCCCTGCGCGACACCCCGGGACACGCTCCCGGGACACGCTCCCGGGACACACTCCCGCACCTCCCCCGGGGCGCGGGCGCCGGGTCCTTGGAACTCGCTCTTTTCCTCCTCCTGCCCCTGCCCGGGGCTTTCTCTTGGTAACCAGACGCAGTGGCTCCAAGGGAAGTAAAGGAACTGCACAATCACGCGGGTATTGTGCTGGTGAGGGTCAGGGTCAACGTCTTAGGGTGCCCTGAACGCTGGACTCCAGTTCTTCACTGCTCATGAGCAGGCTGATCCCCGTTCAAGAATAATAATAATAATCCCCGGTCAATCCTTGTCCAAGGAGGTGAAGTTCATTATGGACTTCCAAGTACTCCTTTCAAGAAAGAGGAACTGGAGTTTCATGTAAAGAGTTTAGATAGTAGCCGCATTACAAGAGATTTCACTTAAGGATGTTTTATTTCAACAAACTAATCTTCGCCTAGAAAAAAGAGGGCTAAAAGATGTATGCATGTATGTATGTATGTATGCACGTATGCACGTATGTACGTATGTATGTACTCTATGTATGGTGTGGCCACACAAATGCATGTATGGAGTGTGATTATGAATGTGTAAATCCTAACCAAAAGTACTATTCAAATTGCTTGAGATATGGTAAAAAGACACATCAGATTCACAGCAGTCCACAGAAAATGGCCAAAGTCAACATGGCCTGAGAGCCATAGGAGCTCTTATGGATGGGTCGATAGAGTTTAACAAAGGAGAAAAAACAGAAATTCTCTCATTTTTGTGGTTAAAAAATAAATTTAAGAAATGGAGGTTAATGTAAGATTCTCGAAAAGCTATTGAGAAAAAGCCTCAGGGAACTTCAGCCCTGTCAGTCTCCCTGCCTACAAAGGTGTCAGTGAAAAAGCTTTATAGGTCAGAGTAGAAAAAGTTTTCAAAAGTATTTGGGACTTATGTTACATGCTAAAGAAATTAGGCCTCAAATATTAAAACTTAAAGATAGCTTCAGATCATTAAATGCTTTTCAGAAATTATTGGGAAACATTCAATTGTTACTTTTTTTTTTTTTTTTTTAAAGCATCTACTGGCAATTTAAAACCTTCAAGGGATATCCTTAAAGGAAATAGTGATTCCCCATTCACCCAGACAGCTAACTAAAGAGGGTAGACAAGTTCTTCTACAATTGGAGAATACAGTCCAACATCAACAGATATGCTATACTGAGTATGTAAAACCATGGGAGGCTTATGTGTTTTCCACACAAGGTAGTCTGACTTCTTTCTTATGCCTAGGGGACTATTGTTCTGGTCACATTTACATTACTTTGGTTTCCTCAACCAAAGTGTTAAATCCTTATTTTAAAACAGTTAGCTTGTATGGTCCAAAATGCTGTATGGAGTCTAAGAGGTATTTTGCCAGAGAACCAAGCATAATACATGTTTCCTATACCAAATAGTCAGTTAATGGTTATTTCAAAACATTCACAACCAGCAATTAACAGGCAAAGGAATGTTTACTTAGATGGTGAGGGGTTTACCTCCCCTCATCTGAGAGTGGGCTCAGGCGCCAGCCATGGCACTCCTGACTTAAGGGGTTAACTTTCTTTTATCATTAGAAGTTCCCTTTTTGTGTATAGATTTAGGGCCTACGTTTCCAAGCTTTTATTAATTATAATGCCTGGTCCATCAGCTTTTGCTAAGCTTTTACTCAGTTTCCAGTTCATAGACTGTTACAATCTGTACTAATACATCCTTTTGTTTTCCCTAAAATTGTAAGGGGTAATCCTGTAAAGAATGCTGTTAGTTTCTCCTGATGGTTCTTCTAATGGAAAAGCAGCTTAAATTATTGATGGAAAAGAATATGTAGTACAGACAGATTCGCCTTCAGCTCAGATAGTTGAGTTACAAGCTGTTGCAACAGTTTTTCAGCTTCTAATAAAAGATTCATTTAACTTATATACTGATAGTCATAATGTTTTCAAAGCTCTTCGAGTTTTAGAGATAGTTCCATTCACTGGAATTAGGAATAATCAGGTTAAAACGCTGCTTGAGCAAATTCAAAGTGCCATTCCTTTTCAAGAGGGTCACTGTGCTTTGTGGGTCATATGAGAGCTCATTCAAACTCTCCCAACCCACTGGCTAAAGGTAATGAGTCAGCTGATAGGAAAATTAGCTCGGCAGTCACACACCTTTCATCATCAAAATAGTCATAGTCTAAGAAAGCAGTTTGGTCTAACTACAGAGACTGCTCAACAAATTGTCAAACAATGTGATATGTGCCCACAATATTTACCCATAACTAATATAAGTGTTACAGGCCTGCTTCCTAATCATCTATGGCAAATGGATGTTACTCATCTTACAAAATTTTGCAGATTAAAATATGTGCATGTAACAGGCTATACGTATTCAGGCTTCTTAACGGCCACTGCACAAACTGGAGAAGCCACTAAGGCTGTGATAAGTCACTGTTTAAAAGGTTTTGCTGACATGGGACTTCCAAAAAATTATACAGACCGACAATGGCTCTGGATATACTAGTAAAGCATTTCAACATTTTGTGCACAATAAAAAATTAAACACTTAACAGACACTCCTTATAATCTTCAAGGGCAAGGAATTGTGGAGCATGCTCATAGCTCCTTAAAAATGCAACTTATAAGGAGAAGGGAGTTGTGCTCCCGGTCTGCACATGATGCTTTAAATCATGTACTCTTTATTTAAAATGTATTAAATGTGGATGTCCATGAGCAATCTGTGGCGGACAAATTCTGATATGATGGAACCCAAGAGACGTTTATTCTAGTCAAATGAAGAGGTCCATGCACAAGACTCTGGAAAGGGCCCAACCCTGTCCAAATAGTGGCCTGAGGGGGGGGGGTCGAGGGCATGTTTGTATTTTCTTGCAGGAAGAAAATGAGGCCCAGTGGCTGACAGACCATTTGGTGAGATGCATGGAACACAGGAATACCGGACCTGAGACCTCGGGAGCATAATTCTCTCTCTCTCTCTGTCTCTCTCTCTCTCTCTCTGTCTCTCTCTCTCTCTCTCTCTCTCTCTCTCTCTCTCTCTCTCTCTCTGTCTCTCTCTCTCTCTGTCTCTCTCTGTCTCTCTCTCTCTGTCTCTCTATCTCTCTGTCTCTCTCTCTCTGTCTCTCTCTCTCTGTCTCTCTGTCTCTGTCTCTCTGTCTCTCAGTCTCTCTCAGGGGTTATTCTTTAGAACAGGCAAGGCTTAAACCTATTGTTTTTACAACAAGGAGAAATTTGTGCAACATTCAAAAAGGAATGTTGCTTCTATACAGATCACAAAGGAATGACAAGAGACAGTATGGCTTAGGTCAGAGAAGGGCTGGGGGGAAAACAAAAAAAACAAAAAAACAAAAAAAAAAAAACCAAAAAAACAAAAAGAAGAAGGAAGCAAAGAGAATAGGAAGCAGGCTGATTACCACCCTACTCCCTTATTCCTTGCTGGCTTCTTAAAGTCTGCTTGCCTCAGGCCCTTAGGACATTAAAAGTTTCACTGGCTTTATCTGCCAACAGATCGACTCCCTGAAGACAAAGCATAAAGCCTATCCAAGCACACTGTCACAGGCTTGACCTCAAGGTATGTGGTCTTGGTGAGCCTTTAGAAGGTGACAACCCACTACCAAGAGGGCCACCTCCCAGGGAAGCCTCCTTCTGCTATTGACAAACTAAAACATCTCCCACCGAGGTGCACCTGTGAGTGCAATAAAGTGGCCACCAACGGCACCTATCCTGCCTGGGCTTCCTGGAAATATACCTGGTTGCATGAAGGTTGATGTACATCACGGAGGACCTGAACAATCTCGCCTGCTAAGGCTGGGTTAGCCTCCTTGTTTCAGGATACATGTCACATAAGTATCTTGGGGGACCAGGATCCCTGCTCCCACTCGTGGTGACATAGTGTCAATAGCCCACCTTCTTACTTGAAAAGAAAAAAAAAAAAAAAAAAATGGAGGAATTGCCAGAAGTGATCACGGCATAAGCCTTAGAGATTGTTCTCAGAATAGCCCATAGCTACTTTCAGTCCTGATCTACCTTCTCCCCAACTTCCTGAGAAGTAAAATTTAGGGCTGACAAGATTGCAGGCAGGTTACTTAGTAACACTCCTTATACAGTTCTGTAGCAACTCCTGAGAACTCTTCCCCTGCTAACAACCTGCTTATCTCTACCTGCATTTCCCCTCAGCAGATCTCCTGCTCACCTTCAGTGACCTATAATAAAGAACAGCAGGAGGTCCAGACACCAGACAAGGACCTCCCCAGAGCTCACGATATTTGGCTATGCTATTATTCTTGGCCTCCCTTATAAGAAGGGATAGCCATTTTGGGAGACTCGGCTTATGCCAACAATTCTCATCGTTGTAGGTGGCATACAGATGCCACTCAAGGAATCTCTGTTGCTCAGGTGCCTGGCCTCGGCCTATGCATGTCTACTCCTAAAGCCCCTTCTCCATATAGCCATCTTTGTAACACCACCATTTCTCCCGACTTACCTCGCACTGACATTGTCCCTCCCAATGATGCTTGGTGGACAAGTACTCGTGGCCTCACCCCCTGCCTGGCCAAAGCTGCCTTTGATAGCCATGGTAAAGCAATAATGGATTTTGTATTTTAATCAGGCTTGTGCGTCGCCTGCTTGACTATCGCAGTAATGACTTCCTTCCCTCATGGGAGGAAAGGGACAGCTCTTCCCTCCCTAGGCAGCGCAAAGAGCCTATTTCTGCCCTCAGCGTCTCTCTCCTCCTCGGTCTTGGTGCCGCTGGAGTGTGGACAGGCATTTCCTCCCTTGTTCTATCCAGCAACAGGTATTCTGAACTATGCTCAACTATCGACTAAGATGTCCAGCGACATCAGAAGGGGATAGACGACCTCGCAGACTCCCTTGATTCCCTGGCAGAAGTCGTCCTCCAGAATAGGAGGGGACTTGATCTCCTGTTCTTGCAGCAGAAAGGTCTCTGGGCTGCCCCTAAGGAGGAGTGCTGCTTTTATACTAGCAAGACGGGAGTAGTAAAGGACAGTATTAGAGGTAGAAAAAAGAAAGAGAGAGGGGGAACAACAAGAAAGATGGTATAAAAATTGGTTTTCCACCTCCCCTGGGCTTTCTACCCTCGTTCCTTCTATCCTGGGACCATTTGTGGGATTATTGCTGCTCCTGACTCTTGGGCCTTGGGCATCCCAGAAATTAACTCGATTGATCAAAACTCAAATTGATTCCACGCTCAAAAACCTATTTCTGTACACTACCATCAGCTTTTAGAAAAGGACAGGGATCCTCCGAGAGACCTGTCGAGGATGGTGACAATGCCGATTCTAATCCCCCCAGCCAAGGACTTGATTTCCTAGGACTCGAAAAAGGAGGACCTGGTTCTCTCAGATATGGATATGTCAGTGAAGGGAGTATCACTGTGCCACAGATCGGACGCAGGCCATCCTATTTGACTGTAGCTTCCTCAATGATGGGAGTAGCATAGGTCCGTCTCTCAGGAGCCCACTCTTCTTGCCCGAGTATCTCGCCCAATTTTTGACCGTGTCCTTGAGTGCTGAGGGCAGATGTACCCTATGTAGCCTAAGACAGACGTCCTACCCATTTGTCACATAGCGACAAGCCCATCCCCAGGGTCCGGATGGTGGGAGCCCACCGCATAGCCTAAGACAGACCCTCCGTGAAATATAATGAAACAGGGGGAGATGTTGGGAGCCGGCCTTGAGCCTCATCCTCTTGCACAGTTGCTTACACCTTAGAACTCTAATGGAGCCCTGTCTTGGTAAAACACGAAAGTGCTTACTAAGCAGTCTGTCCCACTTATCCCAGGAAAGAGATAAACCAGGTGCCTGGAACTGAGATGAACCAGGTGCCAGGAACTAAGATAAGGAGACCTTTATGGTCTGATGTTTATTGTCTGGGATAATTACCAGAGCCCCAGAGTCGGCAGAGCTACCCCTCCCCATTTCCTCCCCGCTTTACTTTAAAAACTCCTCTTTGTGCCCAATAAAGTTAGACCTAGACAAAAGCCATTGCTTGGTCTCGTCCCTTCTTTCTCTCCCATTATTTTCAGGTTCTAGCCCACTTGGACCCACGAATAACCCGGCTCTGCGCGGGTCGGGCCACAGTACCATGTATATGGAACAAGCAGACTTTTCTCCCTCACTCATTCCAAGGCTTCAGTAACCCCACCTTAGATCCAACTGCTTGTTCCCCAGCCAGCCCTGAGGTCAGGAGTAGCCACACCTCAGATTCAGGTCTGTTATTTAGACTGAGAGAGCAGAAACATCCTTCTGTAGCCACACCTTTGACCTGTAGGTCTTGTGGCTTGCTGAGAGCTGGGAACTCTCTGCCCCTGTGCCAAGACGGAGTGCAGCCACGTCTTATGGGCGCCCACAGGAGAGGAAGGGCTCATGGTGAAACAGGAACCTGGAGTCAGGGCTGGAGCCAGGAAGGACTCCCTCCCAGGGCCCTCTGCTCAGTATTGACACAGCCAGGACCAAAGGTGCCAGCCGGACCGGACCGTCCAACCTTCTGACACCGCAACAGGACGCTGTGGGCCTCAAAGTTCACTCTTGATGGAGGCAGAGCAGAGCCAAATGCAAACACGAACATCTCCCATGGTGTTTTAAGTAAGTTTTCGATACGGTGTAGGCGAGCACTCATTCCCAGCGATCTCGGGGCTCGTTGTGGCCCGCGGCACAGGCATGCAGGGTCGTTAGCAGGGACCCATGTGCCCATGCTGCTGGCAACAGGGCCCATGGCCACCGGGTAGAAGCCACAGCCTGGCTCGCTTGCCGCCAGGAAGAGCTACCCGGTGAACGGTGTGTGCATAGGGAGCACCGGGCATTCTGCATCCCTCGGCAGGAAGGGCCATTTAGTGTTGGCCTCCCGCGCGCGTCCACACGGACCGAGGACGACCTGGAGACTCCAGAGCCACGCGGAGCACTGCCAGTCTCAACCCTACCCTCCAGCAGCACAAGCGCAGAGGATGCTGGGTCCAGGCGGCTGCGCGTGGACCGACCTGCGGGTGTCCGGGGAAGGCAGAGGTCCCCGAGGGCCCCGCGAATAGTGACGGGCAGCACAAGACCCTTTGGACGCTGAAAGACGGCGAGAGCACACGCGTCCTGACGACTAAGGGGTGGTCACACGGGCTACCGACAGTTGTCACACGGGAGGGGTAGGAGAGGAAGGACAGGGGTAGGGAGAGGCTGTGGGGTCACCAGCAGGAGCTGGAGGAGGAGAACGCAGGTGGCTCCGTGAAGACGAAAAGAGGCCATGGTGCTAAGTGACGGGGGGCAGAGGAGGGGACAAGCGTGTGTGTGTGTGTGTGTGTGTGTGTGTGTGTGTGTGTGTGTGTGTGTGTGTGTGTGTGTGTGCTCTGCGGTGCGGACGACTGTGGGAATGCGGACCTGGGACCGCACTCAGCGAGCCCTGCCTGGCGTGGATGTCAGGAAGCAGAGCCTGGCTCGTGCAGAAGGAGGCGACAATGAAGGCAAGGGTCGGGCCGGCTGAGCAGGAGGCTTGCAGGGAAGGGAGGAGTGCGGGGTGCGGGGTGCGGGGTGCGGGCTCAGCCAACGCGGAGGCGGAGCGTGTGAGTCGGTGCGCGGGCAAAGGCAGTGAGCGGCGGGGTGTATCCGGCGCCTGGGCGTGTGGAGGAGCTGGTGCGGGTTGGGCGTGAGCAGCTGAGCGAGATCGGGGTGAGAGGAGGGTGCGGGGAGGGTTGTGGGTGTAGGTATTTTAGTGTAGGGTGTAGCCGTGCATATGTTCTTGGAGGAGAAAAATGAATGTGTATGAATGAGTCGTTGGAGGCGTTGGGTGTGTGTGTATTAGTTTTGATGTTGAGATTTGACAAAAGAGAGTGCATCGGAGGAGAAAATTGGGGTATGGAGGGGATTGAGAAAAATGTGTAGACCAGGCTGTCCTCGAACTCCAGATCCACCTGCCTCTGCCTCTTCCAGCAAATCCTACCGGCCTGCGCCACCAGAACCGGCAGGAGTCATTACTCTCAGAACGCTGGACTCCAGTTCTACTTATTCTACTCTGACCTATAAAGCTTTTTCACTGACAACTTTGTAGGCAGGGAGACTGACAGGGCTGAAGTTCCCTGAGGCTTTTTCTCTATAGCTTTTCGAGGATCTTACATTAACCTCCATTTCTTAAATTTATTTTTTAACCACAAAAATGAGAGAATTTCTGTTTTTTCTCCTTTGTTAAACTCTATCGACCCATCCATAAGAGCTCCTATGGCTCTCAGGCCATGTTGACTTTGGCCATTTTCTGTGGACTGCTGTGAATCTGATGTGTCTTTTTACCATATCTCAAGCAATTTGAATAGTACTTTTGGTTAGGATTTACACATTCATAATCACACTCCATACATGCATTTGTGTGGCCACACCATACATAGAGTACATACATACGTACATACGTGCATACGTGCATACATACATACATACATGCATACATCTTTTAGCCCTCTTTTTTCTAGGCGAAGATTAGTTTGTTGAAATAAAACATCCTTAAGTGAAATCTCTTGTAATGCGGCTACTATCTAAACTCTTTACATGAAACTCCAGTTCCTCTTTCTTGAAAGGAGTACTTGGAAGTCCATAATGAACTTCACCTCCTTGGACAAGGATTGACCGGGGATTATTATTATTATTCTTGAACGGGGATCAGCCTGCTCATGAGCAGTGAAGAACTGGAGTCCAGCGTTCAGGGCACCCTAAGACGTTGACCCTGACCCTCACCAGCACAATACCCGCGTGATTGTGCAGTTCCTTTATTTCCCTTGGAGCCACTGCGTCTGGTTACCAAGAGAAAGCCCCGGGCAGGGGCAGGAGGAGGAAAAGAGCGAGTTCCAAGGACCCGGCGCCCGCGCCCGCGCCCGCGCCCGCGCCCGCGCCCGCGCCCGCGCCCCGGGGGAGGTGCGGGAGTGTGTCCCGGGAGCGTGTCCCGGGAGCGTGTCCCGGGGTGTCGCGCAGGGCAGGGAGCGAGGGCGGGAAGGGCCTCGCCCGGGGCTGCTGAAGTTGGGGTTCCCTGGGGTGGGGGAGCGTGTGAGGCGGGCATGCGCAGAGCGCGCTCCCTTGAGCCTGGCCGCAGCAGTTTGGTTTGGGGAGATGGCAGGTTTGGCTTTCAGCTCCTCCCCTAGCGCAGGGAGGGCGGTGTGGTCACCGTGCGTCATGGCTAAGTATGCTTCTGAGAGCGGTGACTCCTGCCGGTCCTGGTGGCGCAGGCCGGTAGGATTTGCTGAAGGAGGCAGAGGCAGGTGGATCTGGAGTTCGAGGACAGCCTGGTCTACACATTTTTCTCAATCCCCTCCATACCCCAATTTTCTCCTCCGATGCCCTCTCTTTTGTCAAATCTCAACATCAAAACTAATACACACACACCCAACGCCTCCAACGACTCATTCATACACATTCATTTTTCTCCTCCAAGAACATATGCACGGCTACACCCTACACTAAAATACCTACACCCACAACCCTCCCCGCACCCTCCTCTCACCCCGATCTCGCTCAGCTGCTCACGCCCAACCCGCACCAGCTCCTCCACACGCCCAGGCGCCGGATACACCCCGCCGCTCACTGCCTTTGCCCGCGCACCGACTCACACGCTCCGCCTCCGCGTTGGCTGAGCCCGCACCCCCGCACCCCGCACCCCGCACTCCTCCCTTCCCTGCAAGCCTCCTGCTCAGCCGGCCCGACCCTTGCCTTCATTGTCGCCTCCTTCTGCACGAGCCAGGCTCTGCTTCCTGACATCCACGCCAGGCAGGGCTCGCTGAGTGCGGTCCCAGGTCCGCATTCCCACAGTCGTCCGCACCGCAGAGCACACACACAACACACACACACACACACACACACACACACACACACACACACACACACACACACACACACACGCTTGTCCCCTCCTCTGCCCCCCGTCACTTAGCACCATGGCCTCTTTTCGTCTTCACGGAGCCACCTGCGTTCTCCTCCTCCAGCTCCTGCTGGTGACCCCACAGCCTCTCCCTACCCCTGTCCTTCCTCTCCTACCCCTCCCGTGTGACAACTGTCGGTAGCCCGTGTGACCACCCCTTAGTCGTCAGGACGCGTGTGCTCTCGCCGTCTTTCAGCGTCCAAAGGGTCTTGTGCTGCCCGTCACTATTCGCGGGGCCCTCGGGGACCTCTGCCTTCCCCGGACACCCGCAGGTCGGTCCACGCGCAGCCGCCTGGACCCAGCATCCTCTGCGCTTGTGCTGCTGGAGGGTAGGGTTGAGACTGGCAGTGCTCCGCGTGGCTCTGGAGTCTCCAGGTCGTCCTCGGTCCGTGTGGACGCGCGCGGGAGGCCAACACTAAATGGCCCTTCCTGCCGAGGGATGCAGAATGCCCGGTGCTCCCTATGCACACACCGTTCACCGGGTAGCTCTTCCTGGCGGCAAGCGAGCCAGGCTGTGGCTTCTACCCGGTGGCCATGGGCCCTGTTGCCAGCAGCATGGGCACATGGGTCCCTGCTAACGACCCTGCATGCCTGTGCCGCGGGCCACAACGAGCCCCGAGATCGCTGGGAATGAGTGCTCGCCTACACCGTATCGAAAACTTACTTAAAACACCATGGGAGATGTTCGTGTTTGCATTTGGCTCTGCTCTGCCTCCATCAAGAGTGAACTTTGAGGCCCACAGCGTCCTGTTGCGGTGTCAGAAGGTTGGACGGTCCGGTCCGGCTGGCACCTTTGGTCCTGGCTGTGTCAATACTGAGCAGAGGGCCCTGGGAGGGAGTCCTTCCTGGCTCCAGCCCTGACTCCAGGTTCCTGTTTCACCATGAGCCCTTCCTCTCCTGTGGGCGCCCATAAGACGTGGCTGCACTCCGTCTTGGCACAGGGGCAGAGAGTTCCCAGCTCTCAGCAAGCCACAAGACCTACAGGTCAAAGGTGTGGCTACAGAAGGATGTTTCTGCTCTCTCAGTCTAAATAACAGACCTGAATCTGAGGTGTGGCTACTCCTGACCTCAGGGCTGGCTGGGGAACAAGCAGTTGGATCTAAGGTGGGGTTACTGAAGCCTTGGAATGAGTGAGGGAGAAAAGTCTGCTTGTTCCATATACATGGTACTGTGGCCCGACCCGCGCAGAGCCGGGTTATTCGTGGGTCCAAGTGGGCTAGAACCTGAAAATAATGGGAGAGAAAGAAGGGACGAGACCAAGCAATGGCTTTTGTCTAGGTCTAACTTTATTGGGCACAAAGAGGAGTTTTTAAAGTAAAGCGGGGAGGAAATGGGGAGGGGTAGCTCTGCCGACTCTGGGGCTCTGGTAATTATCCCAGACAATAAACATCAGACCATAAAGGTCTCCTTATCTTAGTTCCTGGCATCTGGTTCATCTCAGTTCCAGGCACCTGGTTTATCTCTTTCCTGGGATAAGTGGGACAGACTGCTTAGTAAGCACTTTCGTGTTTTACCAAGACAGGGCTCCATTAGAGTTCTAAGGTGTAAGCAACTGTGCAAGAGGATGAGGCTCAAGGCCGGCTCCCAACATCTCCCCCTGTTTCATTATATTTCACGGAGGGTCTGTCTTAGGCTATGCGGTGGGCTCCCACCATCCGGACCCTGGGGATGGGCTTGTCGCTATGTGACAAATGGGTAGGACGTCTGTCTTAGGCTACATAGGGTACATCTGCCCTCAGCACTCAAGGACACGGTCAAAAATTGGGCGAGATACTCGGGCAAGAAGAGTGGGCTCCTGAGAGACGGACCTATGCTACTCCCATCATTGAGGAAGCTACAGTCAAATAGGATGGCCTGCGTCCGATCTGTGGCACAGTGATACTCCCTTCACTGACATATCCATATCTGAGAGAACCAGGTCCTCCTTTTTCGAGTCCTAGGAAATCAAGTCCTTGGCTGGGGGGATTAGAATCGGCATTGTCACCATCCTCGACAGGTCTCTCGGAGGATCCCTGTCCTTTTCTAAAAGCTGATGGTAGTGTACAGAAATAGGTTTTTGAGCGTGGAATCAATTTGAGTTTTGATCAATCGAGTTAATTTCTGGGATGCCCAAGGCCCAAGAGTCAGGAGCAGCAATAATCCCACAAATGGTCCCAGGATAGAAGGAACGAGGGTAGAAAGCCCAGGGGAGGTGGAAAACCAATTTTTATACCATCTTTCTTGTTGTTCCCCCTCTCTCTTTCTTTTTTCTACCTCTAATACTGTCCTTTACTACTCCCGTCTTGCTAGTATAAAAGCAGCACTCCTCCTTAGGGGCAGCCCAGAGACCTTTCTGCTGCAAGAACAGGAGATCAAGTCCCCTCCTATTCTGGAGGACGACTTCTGCCAGGGAATCAAGGGAGTCTGCGAGGTCGTCTATCCCCTTCTGATGTCGCTGGACATCTTAGTCGATAGTTGAGCATAGTTCAGAATACCTGTTGCTGGATAGAACAAGGGAGGAAATGCCTGTCCACACTCCAGCGGCACCAAGACCGAGGAGGAGAGAGACGCTGAGGGCAGAAATAGGCTCTTTGCGCTGCCTAGGGAGGGAAGAGCTGTCCCTTTCCTCCCATGAGGGAAGGAAGTCATTACTGCGATAGTCAAGCAGGCGACGCACAAGCCTGATTAAAATACAAAATCCATTATTGCTTTACCATGGCTATCAAAGGCAGCTTTGGCCAGGCAGGGGGTGAGGCCACGAGTACTTGTCCACCAAGCATCATTGGGAGGGACAATGTCAGTGCGAGGTAAGTCGGGAGAAATGGTGGTGTTACAAAGATGGCTATATGGAGAAGGGGCTTTAGGAGTAGACATGCATAGGCCGAGGCCAGGCACCTGAGCAACAGAGATTCCTTGAGTGGCATCTGTATGCCACCTACAACGATGAGAATTGTTGGCATAAGCCGAGTCTCCCAAAATGGCTATCCCTTCTTATAAGGGAGGCCAAGAATAATAGCATAGCCAAATATCGTGAGCTCTGGGGAGGTCCTTGTCTGGTGTCTGGACCTCCTGCTGTTCTTTATTATAGGTCACTGAAGGTGAGCAGGAGATCTGCTGAGGGGAAATGCAGGTAGAGATAAGCAGGTTGTTAGCAGGGGAAGAGTTCTCAGGAGTTGCTACAGAACTGTATAAGGAGTGTTACTAAGTAACCTGCCTGCAATCTTGTCAGCCCTAAATTTTACTTCTCAGGAAGTTGGGGAGAAGGTAGATCAGGACTGAAAGTAGCTATGGGCTATTCTGAGAACAATCTCTAAGGCTTATGCCGTGATCACTTCTGGCAATTCCTCCATTTTTTTTTTTTTTTTTTTTTTTCTTTTCAAGTAAGAAGGTGGGCTATTGACACTATGTCACCACGAGTGGGAGCAGGGATCCTGGTCCCCCAAGATACTTATGTGACATGTATCCTGAAACAAGGAGGCTAACCCAGCCTTAGCAGGCGAGATTGTTCAGGTCCTCCGTGATGTACATCAACCTTCATGCAACCAGGTATATTTCCAGGAAGCCCAGGCAGGATAGGTGCCGTTGGTGGCCACTTTATTGCACTCACAGGTGCACCTCGGTGGGAGATGTTTTAGTTTGTCAATAGCAGAAGGAGGCTTCCCTGGGAGGTGGCCCTCTTGGTAGTGGGTTGTCACCTTCTAAAGGCTCACCAAGACCACATACCTTGAGGTCAAGCCTGTGACAGTGTGCTTGGATAGGCTTTATGCTTTGTCTTCAGGGGAGTCGATCTGTTGGCAGATAAAGCCAGTGAAACTTTTAATGTCCTAAGGGCCTGAGGCAAGCAGACTTTAAGAAGCCAGCAAGGAATAAGGGAGTAGGGTGGTAATCAGCCTGCTTCCTATTCTCTTTGCTTCCTTCTTCTTTTTGTTTTTTTTGGTTTTTTTTTTTTTTTGTTTTTTTGTTTTTTTTGTTTTCCCCCCAGCCCTTCTCTGACCTAAGCCATACTGTCTCTTGTCATTCCTTTGTGATCTGTATAGAAGCAACATTCCTTTTTGAATGTTGCACAAATTTCTCCTTGTTGTAAAAACAATAGGTTTAAGCCTTGCCTGTTCTAAAGAATAACCCCTGAGAGAGACTGAGAGACAGAGAGACAGAGACAGAGAGACAGAGAGAGAGAGACAGAGAGAGAGAGACAGAGAGATAGAGAGACAGAGAGAGAGAGACAGAGAGAGACAGAGAGAGAGAGACAGAGAGAGAGAGAGAGAGAGAGAGAGAGAGAGAGAGAGAGAGAGACAGAGAGACAGAGAGAGAGACAGAGAGAGAGAGAGAATTATGCTCCCGAGGTCTCAGGTCCGGTATTCCTGTGTTCCATGCATCTCACCAAATGGTCTGTCAGCCACTGGGCCTCATTTTCTTCCTGCAAGAAAATACAAACATGCCCTCGACCCCCCCCCACCTCAGGCTACTATTTGGACAGGGTTGGGCCCTTTCCAGAGTCTTGTGCATGGACCTCTTCATTTGACTAGAATAAACGTCTCTTGGGTTCCATCATATCAGAATTTGTCCGCCACAGATTGCTCATGGACATCCACATTTAATACATTTTAAATAAAGAGTACATGATTTAAAGCATCATGTGCAGACCGGGAGCACAACTCCCTTCTCCTTATAAGTTGCATTTTTAAGGAGCTATGAGCATGCTCCACAATTCCTTGCCCTTGAAGATTATAAGGAGTGTCTGTTAAGTGTTTAATTTTTTATTGTGCACAAAATGTTGAAATGCTTTACTAGTATATCCAGAGCCATTGTCGGTCTGTATAATTTTTTGGAAGTCCCATGTCAGCAAAACCTTTTAAACAGTGACTTATCACAGCCTTAGTGGCTTCTCCAGTTTGTGCAGTGGCCGTTAAGAAGCCTGAATACGTATAGCCTGTTACATGCACATATTTTAATCTGCAAAATTTTGTAAGATGAGTAACATCCATTTGCCATAGATGATTAGGAAGCAGGCCTGTAACACTTATATTAGTTATGGGTAAATATTGTGGGCACATATCACATTGTTTGACAATTTGTTGAGCAGTCTCTGTAGTTAGACCAAACTGCTTTCTTAGACTATGACTATTTTGATGATGAAAGGTGTGTGACTGCCGAGCTAATTTTCCTATCAGCTGACTCATTACCTTTAGCCAGTGGGTTGGGAGAGTTTGAATGAGCTCTCATATGACCCACAAAGCACAGTGACCCTCTTGAAAAGGAATGGCACTTTGAATTTGCTCAAGCAGCGTTTTAACCTGATTATTCCTAATTCCAGTGAATGGAACTATCTCTAAAACTCGAAGAGCTTTGAAAACATTATGACTATCAGTATATAAGTTAAATGAATCTTTTATTAGAAGCTGAAAAACTGTTGCAACAGCTTGTAACTCAACTATCTGAGCTGAAGGCGAATCTGTCTGTACTACATATTCTTTTCCATCAATAATTTAAGCTGCTTTTCCATTAGAAGAACCATCAGGAGAAACTAACAGCATTCTTTACAGGATTACCCCTTACAATTTTAGGGAAAACAAAAGGATGTATTAGTACAGATTGTAACAGTCTATGAACTGGAAACTGAGTAAAAGCTTAGCAAAAGCTGATGGACCAGGCATTATAATTAATAAAAGCTTGGAAACGTAGGCCCTAAATCTATACACAAAAAGGGAACTTCTAATGATAAAAGAAAGTTAACCCCTTAAGTCAGGAGTGCCATGGCTGGCGCCTGAGCCCACTCTCAGATGAGGGGAGGTAAACCCCTCACCATCTAAGTAAACATTCCTTTGCCTGTTAATTGCTGGTTGTGAATGTTTTGAAATAACCATTAACTGACTATTTGGTATAGGAAACATGTATTATGCTTGGTTCTCTGGCAAAATACCTCTTAGACTCCATACAGCATTTTGGACCATACAAGCTAACTGTTTTAAAATAAGGATTTAACACTTTGGTTGAGGAAACCAAAGTAATGTAAATGTGACCAGAACAATAGTCCCCTAGGCATAAGAAAGAAGTCAGACTACCTTGTGTGGAAAACACATAAGCCTCCCATGGTTTTACATACTCAGTATAGCATATCTGTTGATGTTGGACTGTATTCTCCAATTGTAGAAGAACTTGTCTACCCTCTTTAGTTAGCTGTCTGGGTGAATGGGGAATCACTATTTCCTTTAAGGATATCCCTTGAAGGTTTTAAATTGCCAGTAGATGCTTTAAAAAAAAAAAAAAAGTAACAATTGAATGTTTCCCAATAATTTCTGAAAAGCATTTAATGATCTGAAGCTATCTTTAAGTTTTAATATTTGAGGCCTAATTTCTTTAGCATGTAACATAAGTCCCAAATACTTTTGAAAACTTTTTCTACTCTGACCTATAAAGCTTTTTCACTGACACCTTTGTAGGCAGGGAGACTGACAGGGCTGAAGTTCCCTGAGGCTTTTTCTCAATAGCTTTTCGAGAATCTTACATTAACCTCCATTTCTTAAATTTATTTTTTAACCACAAAAATGAGAGAATTTCTGTTTTTTCTCCTTTGTTAAACTCTATCGACCCATCCATAAGAGCTCCTATGGCTCTCAGGCCATGTTGACTTTGGCCATTTTCTGTGGACTGCTGTGAATCTGATGTGTCTTTTTACCATATCTCAAGCAATTTGAATAGTACTTTTGGTTAGGATTTACACATTCATAATCACACTCCATACATGCATTTGTGTGGCCACACCATACATAGAGTACATACATACGTACATACGTGCATACGTGCATACATACATACATACATGCATACATCTTTTAGCCCTCTTTTTTCTAGGCGAAGATTAGTTTGTTGAAATAAAACATCCTTAAGTGAAATCTCTTGTAATGCGGCTACTATCTAAACTCTTTACATGAAACTCCAGTTCCTCTTTCTTGAAAGGAGTACTTGGAAGTCCATAATGAACTTCACCTCCTTGGACAAGGATTGACCGGGGATTATTATTATTATTCTTGAACGGGGATCAGCCTGCTCATGAGCAGTGAAGAACTGGAGTCCAGCGTTCAGGGCACCCTAAGACGTTGACCCTGACCCTCACCAGCACAATACCCGCGTGATTGTGCAGTTCCTTTACTTCCCTTGGAGCCACTGCGTCTGGTTACCAAGAGAAAGCCCCGGGCAGGGGCAGGAGGAGGAAAAGAGCGAGTTCCAAGGACCCGGCGCCCGCGCCCCGGGGGAGGTGCGGGAGTGTGTCCCGGGAGCGTGTCCCGGGAGCGTGTCCCGGGGTGTCGCGCAGGGCAGGGAGCGAGGGCGGGAAGGGCCTCGCCCGGGGCTGCTGAAGTTGGGGTTCCCTGGGGTGGGGGAGCGTGTGAGGCGGGCATGCGCAGAGCGCGCTCCCTTGAGCCTGGCCGCAGCAGTTTGGTTTGGGGAGATGGCAGGTTTGGCTTTCAGCTCCTCCCCTAGCGCAGGGAGGGCGGTGTGGTCACCGTGCGTCATGGCTAAGTATGCTTCTGAGAGCGGTGACTCCTGCCGGTTCTGGTGGCGCAGGCCGGTAGGATTTGCTGAAGGAGGCAGAGGCAGGTGGATCTGGAGTTCGAGGACAGCCTGGTCTACACATTTTTCTCAATCCCCTCCATACCCCAATTTTCTCCTCCGATGCCCTCTCTTTTGTCAAATCTCAACATCAAAACTAATACACACACACCCAACGCCTCCAACGACTCATTCATACACATTCATTTTTCTCCTCCAAGAACATATGCACGGCTACACCCCTACACTAAAATACCTACACCCACAACCCTCCCCGCACCCTCCTCTCACCCCGATCTCGCTCAGCTGCTCACGCCCAACCCGCACCAGCTCCTCCACACGCCCAGGCGCCGGATACACCCCGCCGCTCACTGCCTTTGCCCGCGCACCGACTCACACGCTCCGCCTCCGCGTTGGCTGAGCCCGCACCCCGCACCCCGCACCCCGCACTCCTCCCTTCCCTGCAAGCCTCCTGCTCAGCCGGCCCGACCCTTGCCTTCATTGTCGCCTCCTTCTGCACGAGCCAGGCTCTGCTTCCTGACATCCACGCCAGGCAGGGCTCGCTGAGTGCGGTCCCAGGTCCGCATTCCCACAGTCGTCCGCACCGCAGAGCACACACACACACACACACACACACACACACACACACACACACACACACACACACACACACACACACACGCTTGTCCCCTCCTCTGCCCCCCGTCACTTAGCACCATGGCCTCTTTTCGTCTTCACGGAGCCACCTGCGTTCTCCTCCTCCAGCTCCTGCTGGTGACCCCACAGCCTCTCCCTACCCCTGTCCTTCCTCTCCTACCCCTCCCGTGTGACAACTGTCGGTAGCCCGTGTGACCACCCCTTAGTCGTCAGGACGCGTGTGCTCTCGCCGTCTTTCAGCGTCCAAAGGGTCTTGTGCTGCCCGTCACTATTCGCGGGGCCCTCGGGGACCTCTGCCTTCCCCGGACACCCGCAGGTCGGTCCACGCGCAGCCGCCTGGACCCAGCATCCTCTGCGCTTGTGCTGCTGGAGGGTAGGGTTGAGACTGGCAGTGCTCCGCGTGGCTCTGGAGTCTCCAGGTCGTCCTCGGTCCGTGTGGACGCGCGCGGGAGGCCAACACTAAATGGCCCTTCCTGCCGAGGGATGCAGAATGCCCGGTGCTCCCTATGCACACACCGTTCACCGGGTAGCTCTTCCTGGCGGCAAGCGAGCCAGGCTGTGGCTTCTACCCGGTGGCCATGGGCCCTGTTGCCAGCAGCATGGGCACATGGGTCCCTGCTAACGACCCTGCATGCCTGTGCCGCGGGCCACAACGAGCCCCGAGATCGCTGGGAATGAGTGCTCGCCTACACCGTATCGAAAACTTACTTAAAACACCATGGGAGATGTTCGTGTTTGCATTTGGCTCTGCTCTGCCTCCATCAAGAGTGAACTTTGAGGCCCACAGCGTCCTGTTGCGGTGTCAGAAGGTTGGACGGTCCGGTCCGGCTGGCACCTTTGGTCCTGGCTGTGTCAATACTGAGCAGAGGGCCCTGGGAGGGAGTCCTTCCTGGCTCCAGCCCTGACTCCAGGTTCCTGTTTCACCATGAGCCCTTCCTCTCCTGTGGGCGCCCATAAGACGTGGCTGCACTCCGTCTTGGCACAGGGGCAGAGAGTTCCCAGCTCTCAGCAAGCCACAAGACCTACAGGTCAAAGGTGTGGCTACAGAAGGATGTTTCTGCTCTCTCAGTCTAAATAACAGACCTGAATCTGAGGTGTGGCTACTCCTGACCTCAGGGCTGGCTGGGGAACAAGCAGTTGGATCTAAGGTGGGGTTACTGAAGCCTTGGAATGAGTGAGGGAGAAAAGTCTGCTTGTTCCATATACATGGTACTGTGGCCCGACCCGCGCAGAGCCGGGTTATTCGTGGGTCCAAGTGGGCTAGAACCTGAAAATAATGGGAGAGAAAGAAGGGACGAGACCAAGCAATGGCTTTTGTCTAGGTCTAACTTTATTGGGCACAAAGAGGAGTTTTTAAAGTAAAGCGGGGAGGAAATGGGGAGGGGTAGCTCTGCCGACTCTGGGGCTCTGGTAATTATCCCAGACAATAAACATCAGACCATAAAGGTCTCCTTATCTTAGTTCCTGGCACCTGGTTCATCTCAGTTCCAGGCACCTGGTTTATCTCTTTCCTGGGATAAGTGGGACAGACTGCTTAGTAAGCACTTTCGTGTTTTACCAAGACAGGGCTCCATTAGAGTTCTAAGGTGTAAGCAACTGTGCAAGAGGATGAGGCTCAAGGCCGGCTCCCAACATCTCCCCCCTGTTTCATTATATTTCACGGAGGGTCTGTCTTAGGCTATGCGGTGGGCTCCCACCATCCGGACCCTGGGGATGGGCTTGTCGCTATGTGACAAATGGGTAGGACGTCTGTCTTAGGCTACATAGGGTACATCTGCCCTCAGCACTCAAGGACACGGTCAAAAATTGGGCGAGATACTCGGGCAAGAAGAGTGGGCTCCTGAGAGACGGACCTATGCTACTCCCATCATTGAGGAAGCTACAGTCAAATAGGATGGCCTGCGTCCGATCTGTGGCACAGTGATACTCCCTTCACTGACATATCCATATCTGAGAGAACCAGGTCCTCCTTTTTCGAGTCCTAGGAAATCAAGTCCTTGGCTGGGGGGATTAGAATCGGCATTGTCACCATCCTCGACAGGTCTCTCGGAGGATCCCTGTCCTTTTCTAAAAGCTGATGGTAGTGTACAGAAATAGGTTTTTGAGCGTGGAATCAATTTGAGTTTTGATCAATCGAGTTAATTTCTGGGATGCCCAAGGCCCAAGAGTCAGGAGCAGCAATAATCCCACAAATGGTCCCAGGATAGAAGGAACGAGGGTAGAAAGCCCAGGGGAGGTGGAAAACCAATTTTTATACCATCTTTCTTGTTGTTCCCCCCTCTCTCTTTCTTTTTTCTACCTCTAATACTGTCCTTTACTACTCCCGTCTTGCTAGTATAAAAGCAGCACTCCTCCTTAGGGGCAGCCCAGAGACCTTTCTGCTGCAAGAACAGGAGATCAAGTCCCCTCCTATTCTGGAGGACGACTTCTGCCAGGGAATCAAGGGAGTCTGCGAGGTCGTCTATCCCCTTCTGATGTCGCTGGACATCTTAGTCGATAGTTGAGCATAGTTCAGAATACCTGTTGCTGGATAGAACAAGGGAGGAAATGCCTGTCCACACTCCAGCGGCACCAAGACCGAGGAGGAGAGAGACGCTGAGGGCAGAAATAGGCTCTTTGCGCTGCCTAGGGAGGGAAGAGCTGTCCCTTTCCTCCCATGAGGGAAGGAAGTCATTACTGCGATAGTCAAGCAGGCGACGCACAAGCCTGATTAAAATACAAAATTCATTATTGCTTTACCATGGCTATCAAAGGCAGCTTTGGCCAGGCAGGGGGTGAGGCCACGAGTACTTGTCCACCAAGCATCATTGGGAGGGACAATGTCAGTGCGAGGTAAGTCGGGAGAAATGGTGGTGTTACAAAGATGGCTATATGGAGAAGGGGCTTTAGGAGTAGACATGCATAGCCCGAGGCCAGGCACCTGAGCAACAGAGATTCCTTGAGTGGCATCTGTATGCCACCTACAACGATGAGAATTGTTGGCATAAGCCGAGTCTCCCAAAATGGCTATCCCTTCTTATAAGGGAGGCCAAGAATAATAGCATAGCCAAATATCGTGAGCTCTGGGGAGGTCCTTGTCTGGTGTCTGGACCTCCTGCTGTTCTTTATTATAGGTCACTGAAGGTGAGCAGGAGATCTGCTGAGGGGAAATGCAGGTAGAGATAAGCAGGTTGTTAGCAGGGGAAGAGTTCTCAGGAGTTGCTACAGAACTGTATAAGGAGTGTTACTAAGTAACCTGCCTGCAATCTTGTCAGCCCTAAATTTTACTTCTCAGGAAGTTGGGGAGAAGGTAGATCAGGACTGAAAGTAGCTATGGGCTATTCTGAGAACAATCTCTAAGGCTTATGCCGTGATCACTTCTGGCAATTCCTCCATTTTTTTTTTTTTTTTTTTTTTTCTTTTCAAGTAAGAAGGTGGGCTATTGACACTATGTCACCACGAGTGGGAGCAGGGATCCTGGTCCCCCAAGATACTTATGTGACATGTATCCTGAAACAAGGAGGCTAACCCAGCCTTAGCAGGCGAGATTGTTCAGGTCCTCCGTGATGTACATCAACCTTCATGCAACCAGGTATATTTCCAGGAAGCCCAGGCAGGATAGGTGCCGTTGGTGGCCACTTTATTGCACTCACAGGTGCACCTCGGTGGGAGATGTTTTAGTTTGTCAATAGCAGAAGGAGGCTTCCCTGGGAGGTGGCCCTCTTGGTAGTGGGTTGTCACCTTCTAAAGGCTCACCAAGACCACATACCTTGAGGTCAAGCCTGTGACAGTGTGCTTGGATAGGCTTTATGCTTTGTCTTCAGGGAGTCGATCTGTTGGCAGATAAAGCCAGTGAAACTTTTAATGTCCTAAGGGCCTGAGGCAAGCAGACTTTAAGAAGCCAGCAAGGAATAAGGGAGTAGGGTGGTAATCAGCCTGCTTCCTATTCTCTTTGCTTCCTTCTTCTTTTTGTTTTTTTGGTTTTTTTTTTTTTTGTTTTTTTGTTTTTTTTGTTTTCCCCCCAGCCCTTCTCTGACCTAAGCCATACTGTCTCTTGTCATTCCTTTGTGATCTGTATAGAAGCAACATTCCTTTTTGAATGTTGCACAAATTTCTCCTTGTTGTAAAAACAATAGGTTTAAGCCTTGCCTGTTCTAAAGAATAACCCCTGAGAGAGACTGAGAGACAGAGAGACAGAGACAGAGAGACAGATACAGAGAGACAGAGAGAGAGAGACAGAGAGATAGAGAGACAGAGAGAGAGAGACAGAGAGAGACAGAGAGAGAGAGAGACAGAGAGAGAGAGAGAAGAGAGAGAGAGAGAGAGAGAGAGAGAGAGACAGAGAGAGAGAGAGAGAGACAGAGAGAGAGAGAGAATTATGCTCCCGAGGTCTCAGGTCCGGTATTCCTGTGTTCCATGCATCTCACCAAATGGTCTGTCAGCCACTGGGCCTCATTTTCTTCCTGCAAGAAAATACAAACATGCCCTCGACCCCCCCCCCCTCAGGCCACTATTTGGACAGGGTTGGGCCCTTTCCAGAGTCTTGTGCATGGACCTCTTCATTTGACTAGAATAAACGTCTCTTGGGTTCCATCATATCAGAATTTGTCCGCCACAGATTGCTCATGGACATCCACATTTAATACATTTTAAATAAAGAGTACATGATTTAAAGCATCATGTGCAGACCGGGAGCACAACTCCCTTCTCCTTATAAGTTGCATTTTTAAGGAGCTATGAGCATGCTCCACAATTCCTTGCCCTTGAAGATTATAAGGAGTGTCTGTTAAGTGTTTAATTTTTTATTGTGCACAAAATGTTGAAATGCTTTACTAGTATATCCAGAGCCATTGTCGGTCTGTATAATTTTTTGGAAGTCCCATGTCAGCAAAACCTTTTAAACAGTGACTTATCACAGCCTTAGTGGCTTCTCCAGTTTGTGCAGTGGCCGTTAAGAAGCCTGAATACGTATAGCCTGTTACATGCACATATTTTAATCTGCAAAATTTTGTAAGATGAGTAACATCCATTTGCCATAGATGATTAGGAAGCAGGCCTGTAACACTTATATTAGTTATGGGTAAATATTGTGGGCACATATCACATTGTTTGACAATTTGTTGAGCAGTCTCTGTAGTTAGACCAAACTGCTTTCTTAGACTATGACTATTTTGATGATGAAAGGTGTGTGACTGCCGAGCTAATTTTCCTATCAGCTGACTCATTACCTTTAGCCAGTGGGTTGGGAGAGTTTGAATGAGCTCTCATATGACCCACAAAGCACAGTGACCCTCTTGAAAAGGAATGGCACTTTGAATTTGCTCAAGCAGCGTTTTAACCTGATTATTCCTAATTCCAGTGAATGGAACTATCTCTAAAACTCGAAGAGCTTTGAAAACATTATGACTATCAGTATATAAGTTAAATGAATCTTTTATTAGAAGCTGAAAAACTGTTGCAACAGCTTGTAACTCAACTATCTGAGCTGAAGGCGAATCTGTCTGTACTACATATTCTTTTCCATCAATAATTTAAGCTGCTTTTCCATTAGAAGAACCATCAGGAGAAACTAACAGCATTCTTTACAGGATTACCCCTTACAATTTTAGGGAAAACAAAAGGATGTATTAGTACAGATTGTAACAGTCTATGAACTGGAAACTGAGTAAAAGCTTAGCAAAAGCTGATGGACCAGGCATTATAATTAATAAAAGCTTGGAAACGTAGGCCCTAAATCTATACACAAAAAGGGAACTTCTAATGATAAAAGAAAGTTAACCCCTTAAGTCAGGAGTGCCATGGCTGGCGCCTGAGCCCACTCTCAGATGAGGGGAGGTAAACCCCTCACCATCTAAGTAAACATTCCTTTGCCTGTTAATTGCTGGTTGTGAATGTTTTGAAATAACCATTAACTGACTATTTGGTATAGGAAACATGTATTATGCTTGGTTCTCTGGCAAAATACCTCTTAGACTCCATACAGCATTTTGGACCATACAAGCTAACTGTTTTAAAATAAGGATTTAACACTTTGGTTGAGGAAACCAAAGTAATGTAAATGTGACCAGAACAATAGTCCCCTAGGCATAAGAAAGAAGTCAGACTACCTTGTGTGGAAAACACATAAGCCTCCCATGGTTTTACATACTCAGTATAGCATATCTGTTGATGTTGGACTGTATTCTCCAATTGTAGAAGAACTTGTCTACCCTCTTTAGTTAGCTGTCTGGGTGAATGGGGAATCACTATTTCCTTTAAGGATATCCCTTGAAGGTTTTAAATTGCCAGTAGATGCTTTAAAAAAAAAAAAAAAAAAAAAAAAAAAAGTAACAATTGAATGTTTCCCAATAATTTCTGAAAAGCATTTAATGATCTGAAGCTATCTTTAAGTTTTAATATTTGAGGCCTAATTTCTTTAGCATGTAACATAAGTCCCAAATACTTTTGAAAACTTTTTCTACTCTGACCTATAAAGCTTTTTCACTGACACCTTTGTAGGCAGGGAGACTGACAGGGCTGAAGTTCCCTGAGGCTTTTTCTCAATAGCTTTTCGAGAATCTTACATTAACCTCCATTTCTTAAATTTATTTTTTAACCACAAAAATGAGAGAATTTCTGTTTTTTCTCCTTTGTTAAACTCTATCGACCCATCCATAAGAGCTCCTATGGCTCTCAGGCCATGTTGACTTTGGCCATTTTCTGTGGACTGCTGTGAATCTGATGTGTCTTTTTACCATATCTCAAGCAATTTGAATAGTACTTTTGGTTAGGATTTACACATTCATAATCACACTCCATACATGCATTTGTGTGGCCACACCATACATAGAGTACATACATACGTACATACGTGCATACGTGCATACATACATACATACATGCATACATCTTTTAGCCCTCTTTTTTCTAGGCGAAGATTAGTTTGTTGAAATAAAACATCCTTAAGTGAAATCTCTTGTAATGCGGCTACTATCTAAACTCTTTACATGAAACTCCAGTTCCTCTTTCTTGAAAGGAGTACTTGGAAGTCCATAATGAACTTCACCTCCTTGGACAAGGATTGACCGGGGATTATTATTATTATTCTTGAACGGGGATCAGCCTGCTCATGAGCAGTGAAGAACTGGAGTCCAGCGTTCAGGGCACCCTAAGACGTTGACCCTGACCCTCACCAGCACAATACCCGCGTGATTGTGCAGTTCCTTTACTTCCCTTGGAGCCACTGCGTCTGGTTACCAAGAGAAAGCCCCGGGCAGGGGCAGGAGGAGGAAAAGAGCGAGTTCCAAGGACCCGGCGCCCGCGCCCCGGGGGAGGTGCGGGAGTGTGTCCCGGGAGCGTGTCCCGGGAGCGTGTCCCGGGGTGTCGCGCAGGGCAGGGAGCGAGGGCGGGAAGGGCCTCGCCCGGGGCTGCTGAAGTTGGGGTTCCCTGGGGTGGGGGAGCGTGTGAGGCGGGCATGCGCAGAGCGCGCTCCCTTGAGCCTGGCCGCAGCAGTTTGGTTTGGGGAGATGGCAGGTTTGGCTTTCAGCTCCTCCCCTAGCGCAGGGAGGGCGGTGTGGTCACCGTGCGTCATGGCTAAGTATGCTTCTGAGAGCGGTGACTCCTGCCGGTCCTGGTGGCGCAGGCCGGTAGGATTTGCTGAAGGAGGCAGAGGCAGGTGGATCTGGAGTTCGAGGACAGCCTGGTCTACACATTTTTCTCAATCCCCTCCATACCCCAATTTTCTCCTCCGATGCCCTCTCTTTTGTCAAATCTCAACATCAAAACTAATACACACACACCCAACGCCTCCAACGACTCATTCATACACATTCATTTTTCTCCTCCAAGAACATATGCACGGCTACACCCTACACTAAAATACCTACACCCACAACCCTCCCCGCACCCTCCTCTCACCCCGATCTCGCTCAGCTGCTCACGCCCAACCCGCACCAGCTCCTCCACACGCCCAGGCGCCGGATACACCCCGCCGCTCACTGCCTTTGCCCGCGCACCGACTCACACGCTCCGCCTCCGCGTTGGCTGAGCCCGCACCCCGCACCCCGCACCCCGCACTCCTCCCTTCCCTGCAAGCCTCCTGCTCAGCCGGCCCGACCCTTGCCTTCATTGTCGCCTCCTTCTGCACGAGCCAGGCTCTGCTTCCTGACATCCACGCCAGGCAGGGCTCGCTGAGTGCGGTCCCAGGTCCGCATTCCCACAGTCGTCCGCACCGCAGAGCACACACACACACACACACACACACACACACACACACACACACACACACACACGCTTGTCCCCTCCTCTGCCCCCCGTCACTTAGCACCATGGCCTCTTTTCGTCTTCACGGAGCCACCTGCGTTCTCCTCCTCCAGCTCCTGCTGGTGACCCCACAGCCTCTCCCTACCCCTGTCCTTCCTCTCCTACCCCTCCCGTGTGACAACTGTCGGTAGCCCGTGTGACCACCCCTTAGTCGTCAGGACGCGTGTGCTCTCGCCGTCTTTCAGCGTCCAAAGGGTCTTGTGCTGCCCGTCACTATTCGCGGGGCCCTCGGGGACCTCTGCCTTCCCCGGACACCCGCAGGTCGGTCCACGCGCAGCCGCCTGGACCCAGCATCCTCTGCGCTTGTGCTGCTGGAGGGTAGGGTTGAGACTGGCAGTGCTCCGCGTGGCTCTGGAGTCTCCAGGTCGTCCTCGGTCCGTGTGGACGCGCGCGGGAGGCCAACACTAAATGGCCCTTCCTGCCGAGGGATGCAGAATGCCCGGTGCTCCCTATGCACACACCGTTCACCGGGTAGCTCTTCCTGGCGGCAAGCGAGCCAGGCTGTGGCTTCTACCCGGTGGCCATGGGCCCTGTTGCCAGCAGCATGGGCACATGGGTCCCTGCTAACGACCCTGCATGCCTGTGCCGCGGGCCACAACGAGCCCCGAGATCGCTGGGAATGAGTGCTCGCCTACACCGTATCGAAAACTTACTTAAAACACCATGGGAGATGTTCGTGTTTGCATTTGGCTCTGCTCTGCCTCCATCAAGAGTGAACTTTGAGGCCCACAGCGTCCTGTTGCGGTGTCAGAAGGTTGGACGGTCCGGTCCGGCTGGCACCTTTGGTCCTGGCTGTGTCAATACTGAGCAGAGGGCCCTGGGAGGGAGTCCTTCCTGGCTCCAGCCCTGACTCCAGGTTCCTGTTTCACCATGAGCCCTTCCTCTCCTGTGGGCGCCCATAAGACGTGGCTGCACTCCGTCTTGGCACAGGGGCAGAGAGTTCCCAGCTCTCAGCAAGCCACAAGACCTACAGGTCAAAGGTGTGGCTACAGAAGGATGTTTCTGCTCTCTCAGTCTAAATAACAGACCTGAATCTGAGGTGTGGCTACTCCTGACCTCAGGGCTGGCTGGGGAACAAGCAGTTGGATCTAAGGTGGGGTTACTGAAGCCTTGGAATGAGTGAGGGAGAAAAGTCTGCTTGTTCCATATACATGGTACTGTGGCCCGACCCGCGCAGAGCCGGGTTATTCGTGGGTCCAAGTGGGCTAGAACCTGAAAATAATGGGAGAGAAAGAAGGGACGAGACCAAGCAATGGCTTTTGTCTAGGTCTAACTTTATTGGGCACAAAGAGGAGTTTTTAAAGTAAAGCGGGGAGGAAATGGGGAGGGGTAGCTCTGCCGACTCTGGGGCTCTGGTAATTATCCCAGACAATAAACATCAGACCATAAAGGTCTCCTTATCTTAGTTCCTGGCACCTGGTTCATCTCAGTTCCAGGCACCTGGTTTATCTCTTTCCTGGGATAAGTGGGACAGACTGCTTAGTAAGCACTTTCGTGTTTTACCAAGACAGGGCTCCATTAGAGTTCTAAGGTGTAAGCAACTGTGCAAGAGGATGAGGCTCAAGGCCGGCTCCCAACATCTCCCCCTGTTTCATTATATTTCACGGAGGGTCTGTCTTAGGCTATGCGGTGGGCTCCCACCATCCGGACCCTGGGGATGGGCTTGTCGCTATGTGACAAATGGGTAGGACGTCTGTCTTAGGCTACATAGGGTACATCTGCCCTCAGCACTCAAGGACACGGTCAAAAATTGGGCGAGATACTCGGGCAAGAAGAGTGGGCTCCTGAGAGACGGACCTATGCTACTCCCATCATTGAGGAAGCTACAGTCAAATAGGATGGCCTGCGTCCGATCTGTGGCACAGTGATACTCCCTTCACTGACATATCCATATCTGAGAGAACCAGGTCCTCCTTTTTCGAGTCCTAGGAAATCAAGTCCTTGGCTGGGGGGATTAGAATCGGCATTGTCACCATCCTCGACAGGTCTCTCGGAGGATCCCTGTCCTTTTCTAAAAGCTGATGGTAGTGTACAGAAATAGGTTTTTGAGCGTGGAATCAATTTGAGTTTTGATCAATCGAGTTAATTTCTGGGATGCCCAAGGCCCAAGAGTCAGGAGCAGCAATAATCCCACAAATGGTCCCAGGATAGAAGGAACGAGGGTAGAAAGCCCAGGGGAGGTGGAAAACCAATTTTTATACCATCTTTCTTGTTGTTCCCCCCTCTCTCTTTCTTTTTTCTACCTCTAATACTGTCCTTTACTACTCCCGTCTTGCTAGTATAAAAGCAGCACTCCTCCTTAGGGGCAGCCCAGAGACCTTTCTGCTGCAAGAACAGGAGATCAAGTCCCCTCCTATTCTGGAGGACGACTTCTGCCAGGGAATCAAGGGAGTCTGCGAGGTCGTCTATCCCCTTCTGATGTCGCTGGACATCTTAGTCGATAGTTGAGCATAGTTCAGAATACCTGTTGCTGGATAGAACAAGGGAGGAAATGCCTGTCCACACTCCAGCGGCACCAAGACCGAGGAGGAGAGAGACGCTGAGGGCAGAAATAGGCTCTTTGCGCTGCCTAGGGAGGGAAGAGCTGTCCCTTTCCTCCCATGAGGGAAGGAAGTCATTACTGCGATAGTCAAGCAGGCGACGCACAAGCCTGATTAAAATACAAAATCCATTATTGCTTTACCATGGCTATCAAAGGCAGCTTTGGCCAGGCAGGGGGTGAGGCCACGAGTACTTGTCCACCAAGCATCATTGGGAGGGACAATGTCAGTGCGAGGTAAGTCGGGAGAAATGGTGGTGTTACAAAGATGGCTATATGGAGAAGGGGCTTTAGGAGTAGACATGCATAGCCCGAGGCCAGGCACCTGAGCAACAGAGATTCCTTGAGTGGCATCTGTATGCCACCTACAACGATGAGAATTGTTGGCATAAGCCGAGTCTCCCAAAATGGCTATCCCTTCTTATAAGGGAGGCCAAGAATAATAGCATAGCCAAATATCGTGAGCTCTGGGGAGGTCCTTGTCTGGTGTCTGGACCTCCTGCTGTTCTTTATTATAGGTCACTGAAGGTGAGCAGGAGATCTGCTGAGGGGAAATGCAGGTAGAGATAAGCAGGTTGTTAGCAGGGGAAGAGTTCTCAGGAGTTGCTACAGAACTGTATAAGGAGTGTTACTAAGTAACCTGCCTGCAATCTTGTCAGCCCTAAATTTTACTTCTCAGGAAGTTGGGGAGAAGGTAGATCAGGACTGAAAGTAGCTATGGGCTATTCTGAGAACAATCTCTAAGGCTTATGCCGTGATCACTTCTGGCAATTCCTCCATTTTTTTTTTTTTTTTTTTTTTTTTCTTTTCAAGTAAGAAGGTGGGCTATTGACACTATGTCACCACGAGTGGGAGCAGGGATCCTGGTCCCCCAAGATACTTATGTGACATGTATCCTGAAACAAGGAGGCTAACCCAGCCTTAGCAGGCGAGATTGTTCAGGTCCTCCGTGATGTACATCAACCTTCATGCAACCAGGTATATTTCCAGGAAGCCCAGGCAGGATAGGTGCCGTTGGTGGCCACTTTATTGCACTCACAGGTGCACCTCGGTGGGAGATGTTTTAGTTTGTCAATAGCAGAAGGAGGCTTCCCTGGGAGGTGGCCCTCTTGGTAGTGGGTTGTCACCTTCTAAAGGCTCACCAAGACCACATACCTTGAGGTCAAGCCTGTGACAGTGTGCTTGGATAGGCTTTATGCTTTGTCTTCAGGGAGTCGATCTGTTGGCAGATAAAGCCAGTGAAACTTTTAATGTCCTAAGGGCCTGAGGCAAGCAGACTTTAAGAAGCCAGCAAGGAATAAGGGAGTAGGGTGGTAATCAGCCTGCTTCCTATTCTCTTTGCTTCCTTCTTCTTTTTGTTTTTTTTGGTTTTTTTTTTTTTTTTTTTTTTGTTTTTTTTGTTTTCCCCCCAGCCCTTCTCTGACCTAAGCCATACTGTCTCTTGTCATTCCTTTGTGATCTGTATAGAAGCAACATTCCTTTTTGAATGTTGCACAAATTTCTCCTTGTTGTAAAAACAATAGGTTTAAGCCTTGCCTGTTCTAAAGAATAACCCCTGAGAGAGACTGAGAGACAGAGAGACAGAGACAGAGAGACAGATAGAGAGAGACAGAGAGAGAGAGACAGAGAGATAGAGAGACAGAGAGAGAGAGACAGAGAGAGACAGAGAGAGAGAGACAGAGAGAGAGAGAGACAGAGAGAGAGAGAGAGAGAGAGAGAGAGAGAGAGAGAGAGAGAGAGAGAGAGACAGAGAGAGAGAGAGAATTATGCTCCCGAGGTCTCAGGTCCGGTATTCCTGTGTTCCATGCATCTCACCAAATGGTCTGTCAGCCACTGGGCCTCATTTTCTTCCTGCAAGAAAATACAAACATGCCCTCGACCCCCCCCCCTCAGGCCACTATTTGGACAGGGTTGGGCCCTTTCCAGAGTCTTGTGCATGGACCTCTTCATTTGACTAGAATAAACGTCTCTTGGGTTCCATCATATCAGAATTTGTCCGCCACAGATTGCTCATGGACATCCACATTTAATACATTTTAAATAAAGAGTACATGATTTAAAGCATCATGTGCAGACCGGGAGCACAACTCCCTTCTCCTTATAAGTTGCATTTTTAAGGAGCTATGAGCATGCTCCACAATTCCTTGCCCTTGAAGATTATAAGGAGTGTCTGTTAAGTGTTTAATTTTTTATTGTGCACAAAATGTTGAAATGCTTTACTAGTATATCCAGAGCCATTGTCGGTCTGTATAATTTTTTGGAAGTCCCATGTCAGCAAAACCTTTTAAACAGTGACTTATCACAGCCTTAGTGGCTTCTCCAGTTTGTGCAGTGGCCGTTAAGAAGCCTGAATACGTATAGCCTGTTACATGCACATATTTTAATCTGCAAAATTTTGTAAGATGAGTAACATCCATTTGCCATAGATGATTAGGAAGCAGGCCTGTAACACTTATATTAGTTATGGGTAAATATTGTGGGCACATATCACATTGTTTGACAATTTGTTGAGCAGTCTCTGTAGTTAGACCAAACTGCTTTCTTAGACTATGACTATTTTGATGATGAAAGGTGTGTGACTGCCGAGCTAATTTTCCTATCAGCTGACTCATTACCTTTAGCCAGTGGGTTGGGAGAGTTTGAATGAGCTCTCATATGACCCACAAAGCACAGTGACCCTCTTGAAAAGGAATGGCACTTTGAATTTGCTCAAGCAGCGTTTTAACCTGATTATTCCTAATTCCAGTGAATGGAACTATCTCTAAAACTCGAAGAGCTTTGAAAACATTATGACTATCAGTATATAAGTTAAATGAATCTTTTATTAGAAGCTGAAAAACTGTTGCAACAGCTTGTAACTCAACTATCTGAGCTGAAGGCGAATCTGTCTGTACTACATATTCTTTTCCATCAATAATTTAAGCTGCTTTTCCATTAGAAGAACCATCAGGAGAAACTAACAGCATTCTTTACAGGATTACCCCTTACAATTTTAGGGAAAACAAAAGGATGTATTAGTACAGATTGTAACAGTCTATGAACTGGAAACTGAGTAAAAGCTTAGCAAAAGCTGATGGACCAGGCATTATAATTAATAAAAGCTTGGAAACGTAGGCCCTAAATCTATACACAAAAAGGGAACTTCTAATGATAAAAGAAAGTTAACCCCTTAAGTCAGGAGTGCCATGGCTGGCGCCTGAGCCTACTCTCAGATGAGGGGAGGTAAACCCCTCACCATCTAAGTAAACATTCCTTTGCCTGTTAATTGCTGGTTGTGAATGTTTTGAAATAACCATTAACTGACTATTTGGTATAGGAAACATGTATTATGCTTGGTTCTCTGGCAAAATACCTCTTAGACTCCATACAGCATTTTGGACCATACAAGCTAACTGTTTTAAAATAAGGATTTAACACTTTGGTTGAGGAAACCAAAGTAATGTAAATGTGACCAGAACAATAGTCCCCTAGGCATAAGAAAGAAGTCAGACTACCTTGTGTGGAAAACACATAAGCCTCCCATGGTTTTACATACTCAGTATAGCATATCTGTTGATGTTGGACTGTATTCTCCAATTGTAGAAGAACTTGTCTACCCTCTTTAGTTAGCTGTCTGGGTGAATGGGGAATCACTATTTCCTTTAAGGATATCCCTTGAAGGTTTTAAATTGCCAGTAGATGCTTTAAAAAAAAAAAAAAAAAAAAAAAAAAAAGTAACAATTGAATGTTTCCCAATAATTTCTGAAAAGCATTTAATGATCTGAAGCTATCTTTAAGTTTTAATATTTGAGGCCTAATTTCTTTAGCATGTAACATAAGTCCCAAATACTTTTGAAAACTTTTTCTACTCTGACCTATAAAGCTTTTTCACTGACACCTTTGTAGGCAGGGAGACTGACAGGGCTGAAGTTCCCTGAGGCTTTTTCTCAATAGCTTTTCGAGAATCTTACATTAACCTCCATTTCTTAAATTTATTTTTTAACCACAAAAATGAGAGAATTTCTGTTTTTTCTCCTTTGTTAAACTCTATCGACCCATCCATAAGAGCTCCTATGGCTCTCAGGCCATGTTGACTTTGGCCATTTTCTGTGGACTGCTGTGAATCTGATGTGTCTTTTTACCATATCTCAAGCAATTTGAATAGTACTTTTGGTTAGGATTTACACATTCATAATCACACTCCATACATGCATTTGTGTGGCCACACCATACATAGAGTACATACATACGTACATACGTGCATACGTGCATACATACATACATACATGCATACATCTTTTAGCCCTCTTTTTTCTAGGCGAAGATTAGTTTGTTGAAATAAAACATCCTTAAGTGAAATCTCTTGTAATGCGGCTACTATCTAAACTCTTTACATGAAACTCCAGTTCCTCTTTCTTGAAAGGAGTACTTGGAAGTCCATAATGAACTTCACCTCCTTGGACAAGGATTGACCGGGGATTATTATTATTATTCTTGAACGGGGATCAGCCTGCTCATGAGCAGTGAAGAACTGGAGTCCAGCGTTCAGGGCACCCTAAGACGTTGACCCTGACCCTCACCAGCACAATACCCGCGTGATTGTGCAGTTCCTTTACTTCCCTTGGAGCCACTGCGTCTGGTTACCAAGAGAAAGCCCCGGGCAGGGGCAGGAGGAGGAAAAGAGCGAGTTCCAAGGACCCGGCGCCCGCGCCCGCGCCCGCGCCCCGGGGGAGGTGCGGGAGTGTGTCCCGGGAGCGTGTCCCGGGAGCGTGTCCCGGGGTGTCGCGCAGGGCAGGGAGCGAGGGCGGGAAGGGCCTCGCCCGGGGCTGCTGAAGTTGGGGTTCCCTGGGGTGGGGGAGCGTGTGAGGCGGGCATGCGCAGAGCGCGCTCCCTTGAGCCTGGCCGCAGCAGTTTGGTTTGGGGAGATGGCAGGTTTGGCTTTCAGCTCCTCCCCTAGCGCAGGGAGGGCGGTGTGGTCACCGTGCGTCATGGCTAAGTATGCTTCTGAGAGCGGTGACTCCTGCCGGTTCTGGTGGCGCAGGCCGGTAGGATTTGCTGAAGGAGGCAGAGGCAGGTGGATCTGGAGTTCGAGGACAGCCTGGTCTACACATTTTTCTCAATCCCCTCCATCCCCCAATTTTCTCCTCGAATGCCCTCTCTTTTCTCAAATCTCAACATCAAAACTAATTCAGAGCCTCACACCGCCTCAAACATTCCATTAACGGCCATAATTCCGAGCCCCACTCTGCTCCTGCTTCGGCCCCCCAGCCCGCGCCCGCGCCCGCACCCAGCTCGCACCAGCTCCTTCCGCCTCGCGCCCACGGAAAGGTGCACATGTCCGAGCCGCGATCCTCACTCCACACTCCTGACCCCTTCACACACGACCCTTTCTCTCCAATCCGTGTCCTCAGCCCTCCCGACCCAGTGCGGCACGCGCGAAGCAGCCAGCAGTGGTCGCCCAGACCAGAAGAGATGGTTGCGAGGGTTCGGTCTTTGTTTGTGTCGGGTTTTGGCAGAAACTGGGAGCTGGAGACACGAAACTCCCTGGCAATGGCGCTCGGCCACGCCTGCTGCCTACATCAGGTCCAGATTCGCCCCTGCCAGCGGGCTGGAGGGATAGCTCAGCCGTTAAAGGCTAGGCTCACAACCATTAATATAAGAGTTCGGTTCCCAGCACCCACGGCTATCCCTCCGGCTACCTTTTTTTTTTGTTTTACCCCGCGCGCAAAATTAAAAAGTAATATTTAGAAAAGGAAAACTAAGAGAGACATCTCACCTCTTCACTATGCTGAAATGTTATTTTATTTTTATATATTTTTTTCTTATTTTTCGTATCGACCCTGTTCCCTCTGCCGCCCCTCCCATGCCCCCCGACCACCCTCCCCTCCCGTCCCAACCCCCCTTCCCACTCCACAGGGAGGGTGATGCCTTCCAGGAGGGGTCATCAAAATCTGTCAAGTCATTTGGGGTAGTCTAGGCCTCCCTCCTGCCTCTAGGCTAAGGGAGTCTCTACCCCTCCGTGGGGGACGGGCTCCCAAAGTCCTTTCCTGCACCAGGGATGCGTTCTGGTTCCGCTGTCAGAGGTTCCTTAGACTGCCCGGGCCTTCGAGCTGAGATCCCTGTTCAGGGGGTCTGAGTCTTGAAATGTTTTTTCTTACAGACTTCTTCGAACTCGGTTGCCTTTAAGGAATGCAGTCAATTCAATTATTTGCATTTACTAAAGCCTCCTTCAAACCAGTGCCACTCCCAGTGCTCACGGACGCTCAAAGACCGAGAGCCACACTGCCAGGCTGCTGCACATCGCCTCTCTTCTGCCTGGGGCTCTTGGCATCAACTCCTGGGCTCGCGGTGTGGGGCTGGCAGCGAGCAAGCAGCATTCGCACTCAGCCCCGACCGCAACTGCCCCTAGCATCCTAGCTCCTTGGCTTTTCCACGTCCAAGCAAAGGGCCCCCCAGCTGCCTCTGCTAAGAGCCAGTAACTGCAGAGACAGAGCTGGGGTAGGAAAAGCTCCAACCAAAAGTCAGGCCGTGGTTTGACAAGTTTCCATCTTTCCCAATATGGCGAAAGGAAAGTCTAAATCAACACTGTCTTCCACATCACTAACTTTGGAGCTCACCCAGCCCGGACACGGCACTGTTGGCCTCTTGTGAATCGTGATGCATATTGCACTTTGGCCGCATGGGCTTTTGGATTTGATTTTTTTTGAGTCAGGATCTCATGTATCCCAGGCTGGACAGTGCTACCCTTGAAATCCAGATCTTCCTGCTTCTGCCTCCCAATGTCGAGATTATAGGCGTGAACCTTGGTACCCAGATTCAGGCCAGCTTTGGTGGTGACAGGTGCCTGGGCTACTTAAAGTTTGTTCTGTCTCCACGTTAACTCTTCAGAGAACTGGGCCTGGATCTGTCCATTGGGTGATTGAAAACAGGGGAAAGGGTTTCCATCTGTTCGACCCTTGGATCCTATTCAGTTCTGGATATAGACATTTTAGTAATTTTACAGCTGGGCATGGAAGTGCACACCTTTAACCCCAACACTCAGGAGGCAGAAGTAGGCAGATCTCTGAACTTGAGGCCAGCCTGGTCTACAGAGTGAGTTCCAGGAGAGCTGGGGCTACACAGAAGAACTCTATCCCTAAAAACCAAAATAATAATAATAATAACAACAATAACAGTAATTTAGAAAAAAAATTTGTGAAGAACTATAACATATGTTATGGGCTTTACATGAGAACAGCATAGGTGAATTATTTGAATGTTTGGCTCCCCGTTGGTAAAACTGTTTGGGAAGGATTCAGAGGTATGGCCTTGTTAGAAGAGGTATTTCACAGGGGAAAGAGGATAAGTGAGAGGGAGGGATGGAGGGGGAGGAGGGGAGGGAGGGAGGGAGGGAGGGAGGGAGGGAGAAGGAACTTGGATCGACATGTAAAATTTTTAAATTATATTATTAATAAAAAAAGAGAAACCTCTAAAAGTTTCACAGTGTGTTTTAACATATATATATATGTGTGTATATATATATATATATATATATATATATATATATATATATATCCTATATATATATAGGCTTGGGAGAGAAAAAGAAACAGGATACAATGGCTTAAAAAAGAAAAAAAGAAGTAACTGGGTGTGGTGGCACACACCTTTAATTCCAGCACTCAGGAGGCAGAGGTAAGCAGATCTCTGTGATTTCAAAGTAAACCTGGTATGCAGAGTGAATTCCAGGACAGATAAAAGTTACACAGAGAAAACCCATCTCAAAATATGAAAAAATAGAAGTAGAAGAAATAGAGTAATAAAAAAGCCACGTAAAGATGGAAAGCACAGAGAAACTTTGGATTATACACTGTTCTGTTTTCTTTAAATTATTTGACTGCTGAGGAAATAGCAACAACTGTTAAAGCAAATGCTGCAGGATCAATACAATTTATATATTTTAAAAATGCTTTGACTTCAAAATTTAAGTTCAAGGACAGGTTACTGGGGAAAAGGATTTCTATTTTTGTTTCCACAGAAAATGAAAAGCTGTGGATTCCTTCCAGACTAACCCCCTGAAACAGCGCCCCAGGTGATCCAACATTCAAGACAGCTGGGACAAGGCAGCCTTGCGGACCACCACAGCCAGGATTTCTGGGTCTTCTTAGGATCCCCATGGCAGCGCCCCCTACCAGCAGGAAGCAGTTTGGAAAGAACAACGCCCAAATTCCCAAATATTATGTATAAATGTTTGCTTTCATTTAATAAATAAATAAATAAATAAAACCAAAGTGAAAGACAACAGAGAAATCCCCTAAGAGTGTGTGCAATTCCCCCCATTTCTCCAGCTCTAGAGAGTTTAGTTTAGCGCCCTCACTGGCCCCTGAGAATTAAGTTTTACTCTTTCAGACAGCAAAGTCGAGTTGAGTGATGGCCCGCCGCCTGCACTGCCCCACCCCTCCCTGCCACCCAACCCTGAGCTGCTGGCCACTGGGGTTCCTCTGGATGTCCTGATATTGTCCTGTGTCATGGAGACCCTATAGCTTTGGGTCTGCAGGACCAGCGCCTTCGCGTGCTGCAGCAGATCATAAATGATGGAGTGGGCGAACTCAGTCCTGGTTCAGGGTCTGGGTGGTTGCTGGGCAGATCAGCCGGCCAGCTCTCCTTCATCGTCACCACCAGGGGGCGCACTGCAGCACCACCCAAGCTAGCTCACGGGTGCAGTAATCAGCCCACTGTGTGTGTCTTCGGGGTCGGTGTCCCACTGACACCACCAGAGCCAGCTCTAAGAGGCGAGATGAGGGGACACTGCCCAGGGCTGCAGCTCTCTCACTCTATGACCTCAAGGGTGGCTCTCCACTCGCCACAGGCCTCCCAGGGAATCGGGGGGCTTCTGTCCCTTGCCCACACCACCATATGGTAGATGAGGGGGCCTGACCGCTCACACATGCTCCCGGGGATGGCTCACCCACGCCTTCATCAATGGCATCAGCTCCACTGTGGTGCCCAGGTGAGATGCAGGGCCTGCTCTCTCCAGTGCTGCCATTGGTGAGAGGCTAGGTCCGCCCTCCCATCTGCCACAGGTGGCAAGGGACAAGCGGGGAAGGCAACTTCCCCTCGTCCACACCGCCACGCGGCCGACAGGGTCAGCTCTGCCATGCTGCCCAGGAGAGATCCTCCCTAGTGTGGCAGCCAGGAGGGGCGGATGCAAATCTGCGCATCCTCTCAGCCTTCAGGGGTAACAGGAGCCTCAACTCAGACTGAGCACGCAGCAGGGCAGCAGGTGGGGACATGGCGCTTGGCTGCTGATCCATGCCCCAGGTGGCAAGCAGGACAGCTACCTCAGCCTCCTCACAGCCTTCACCTCTTCAGATCAGCCTCTCTCCACAGGACAAGAACCATTCTGTCCCTTTCTCTCTCACACACCCCACCATACATTGGCTCGCTGTAACATCAATAGAGACGCTGGCTGCTTCAGGGACATCACCCATACATGGCCCCTGATGGCAGCCCGGCCCTGAATGTCCTCGTGTCCCCTGGTGGCAGTGGCACCAAGGTCTTGGTGGCAACATGGGTCATGGATGTCAATAAAACTCCCACTGCCATAGGACCACGGACCCAGACATTGTCTTAGGCAGCAGCCCAGGCATTGGCATCACCCTGATACCGGGTGGCAAGAAGGCCACCAATGTTATTCCATTCCTTACCACCCTTGCTTCTTCAGATCTGCCTCTTACCACAGCGCACGAACCGTTCTCTCTCTCTCTCTCTCTCTCTCTCTCTCTCTCTCTCTCTCTCTCTCTCTCTCTCTCTGTGTGTGTGTGTGTGTGTGTGTGTGTGTGTGTGTGTTTCTCTCTCTCTCTGTCTCTCTCTCTGTCTCTGTCTCTGTCTCTGTCTCTCTCTCTGTCCCATTTCTCCACCATACACTGGCTCATCATAATGGTACCCACTTGCCTGGCAAGTGTAGAACAGGCTTGTGGATGCCTCTGGGAAGGCCAGGCCCCTGATGCCCCTTGGGTGGATTTCACCCACCTGAGCTGCCCAGCATCAGGTAGACCATCCTCAGTCTCTTCTTACTCATCCCTAATTTCTCAGGTCTAGCTGACCAGCATCAAGTATCCCAGCAAAGCAAAGGTCTCACCATAGTAGTTCTGGTATCTTGTCAATAACAGCTGAGTCTTCAGCCCCAGCTAACCAGAACCACGGAATCTTAATTCAAAATAACAAATGGCCAAGTTAGAGTCTTTAAACTTCCTTTGAGACATCACAAGCCAGGCCTCTGTCTTTTGCATTGTTCTCAACATTCTTGTTCTTCTGGTTTTTTGTTTTTTGTTTTTTGTTTTTTTTTTTGGTTCTCAACATTCTTCTATTACAAGCTCCTACAGAGCAGCTGACCAAGCATTGACCACTAAATGGCTTTTCTCGTACAAGCTTCCAAAGTCCTTCCACAGTCCTCTCCAAAATGACATGGTCAGCTGTGTCACAGAAATACCCTCAGTCCTGGTACCAACCAGGATTGGGTGAGTACTGCTGTGATGAGACACCACAAGCAATGCAAGTTGGGTAGGATGAGCACCTCAACTCATCCTCTAGTCTGTGTCAAGCTGACACAGAACCATCCAGCACACGAGCAAGGCAACTTACAGAGAAAGTCTTGTCTGGGTTTACAGTCCTTCGCCATCAGAGGGAATCCTGGCCGCAGGCAGACACGGCGGTGGGAGCAGAAGCTGAGAGCTCACACCTTGAACTGCAAGCAACAGGTAGAGAATAACGTGGAATGATGCATGGGTTTTAAACACAGAGACCACCCCAGTGACATGCTTCCTCCAAAGCTGCACCTCCTAAACATACCCAAACCACGCCACAAACTGGAGACCGGGTAATCAAACACCCGAATTTCATCTTATTTCTGTTTTATAATACTGTGTATAGTGTAGCTCTTTATAGATTGCAGTGTTTTGAATGAGATGAGAATATTCCCCATAGGCTCATGTGTTTAAATACTTGTCTCCAGTTTCTAAAAATTATTCACTTTCAAGTAGATGAAGAAGAAATTTCCAGAAACATAAGAGAAAAGATGAGACATTGTTACTGTTAATGATCTATTCATTCTATATAGGAACCCACTTTACCACTGTTAACCCAAAAGGATTCCATGGATTAATAATCGATCTAAATCACCCTGTAGTGTTCTTTATAGCCCCAAATGACAAGCTGAATCAGTCAGTAGCAAATCCCTGTGTTATTCATGGAAAACACTACTGATGAATAGAAATATCTGATCTAAGCTTTCAAACAAAAGGACTCAAAAGCAGAAGATTGACAGTCCACCTAATGTAATTGCTGCTTGACCGTCTTTGGGCAGAAATGTTTAGTTGTTGTGCTGGGTAGTTTTATGCCAGGTTGATACAAGCTAAAGCCATTTGAGTGGAGGGAACATCAATTAGGAAAATGCTTCTAAAAGATCAGTCTGTAGGCAAGCCTGTAGGGCATTTCCTTAATTAGTGATCAATGGGGGAGGGGCCAGCCCTTGTGGGCAGTGCTATTTCTGGGTCTGTGGAACTGGGGTCCAAAGAAAGCAGGCTGAGCAAGGCAGTAGGCAGCACCCTTCATGGCCTCTGCATCAGCTCCCACCTCAAGGTTCCTGCCCTGTTTGAATTCCTGTCCTGATTCCTTTCATGATGAGCAATGATATGGAAGTGTAAGCCAGATAAAACCCATTCCTCCCCAATTAGCTCGTTGATCGTGGTGTTTCATTACAGCACTAGAAACCCCAATTAAGACAGTTGTTATGGGCTGCCTTCTTTCCAATGTAATATGCTGGGAATTTAGGATGAATTACCAAAGACACATGCACAGCATGCTCTGATTTCCCCAGCCCAAGGTGCTGTTGGGGCAGTGCACAGCTGTGCAACCAAACACGAGTGGTCCAGCTCTATCAATGGGTTACTCCCAGAGCTGACAAATCTCTCCACACTCTGCCTTAGTATTGGAAAATAGTCCTTTGGGAAAAATCACTGTTGCTACCCAGATTAGATACAGGGCAACATCCATTATCAATAACCATATATGCATATGAAACACGTTGCCAGTAGTCAGGCCAGGGTGGAGTGTTTCCAGGTTATCAATGCCTCCTTCGAGGAGTAGGAAAGTGGCTGGGAAACTTTACCTAAAACAAGGCTATAACACAGATTAGAATACACTGTAGAGAGAACATCCAGACACAGAAGTGAGTACTCTAGGGCCCTGATTGTTGCTTGATCTTCCGTTTAAGGCTTACAAAAGGAGGAAGAGTTTGGTTGCTAGGAGATTAATTGGGGGTGGTTCTCTTTTTTGACTGACAACCCTCCCTGTGACATGTCTGTTGTGCAGTGTTTGTTTCACTTTGTGAAGATGTGTTGCATTTGTTTAACTATGTCAAGATGTGCTGCTGATTTACCTTGACTGCTTAAGGCACCCGATTGGTATAATAAAGAGCTAAATGGTCAACGACAAGGAAGGAGGGATAGGTGGGAGCTCTGGGCAGGTGAAGTAAATATGAGAAGGAATTAGGATTGGGGGGGTGGTTGAGAAAAGAAATAAGACACCAGAGAGATGCCAGGGCCCAGCCAAGGAATATGGAGGAAGCAAGAAAGCAGGACATACAGAAGGAAAGAAAGGTGAAAAGGTCCCATCAAAACGTAGATGAATACAAACAGGCTAAATGAGAGAAGCCTGAGCTAAAGCCAAGTATTCACAATTAATACTAAATCTCTGTGCCTTTATTTAGGGCCTGGCTGGTGGCCCAAAGAGATTTCTGACTGCACAATCTGTTGTTAATAATAGGCTTGTTCAGCCCGGCTGGGCACAAGATGGTAAAGAGGAGATTGTCTTAGTGGCTCACTGTGGGACACAGGTTGCCTCATCGAGCGTGCACACACACCAGTCTAGACCAGACTGACCCATTTCCATAGTTCCCAGACACAGTAACAATATGTTTGATTAGAAACTGCCATGTTTGATGGTACCGAGGGGACTGAAAACCTTCTTTCACGGTTTCATGGGGTTTGCAGTGTAGCTCCATGGGTGTGGCGGTCTTGGAGCGCTAACAGATTGCCAGGCACATTGCTTAGGGGGTGTGTGTGCATGACAAGTACAGGAAAGGAACCTACAGTGCCAATGAGCTACCAGAAGAGGTGTGTGTGTGTGTGTGTGTGTGTGTGTGTGTGTGTGTGTGTGTATGTATGTGTGTGTGTGTGTACTCAAATGAAGCAGGTTCCCAGCTTACTAAACTGTTCCCCATGCTTGCCTCAGTAGTTCACTCCAACTCATGGTGGCTGCAGCAGAAAGCTGAGAGCTCACATCGTGAACTGAAAGCTTTCAGCAGAGGAAGCGACAAATACGGGGGGCTTTTACTCTCAAAGGCCACTTCCAGTGACATGCTCTTCCAGCAAGGCTGTAGTCCTAACCCTTCCCCAACAGTGCCACCAGGCTATGGAGGACATTTATCCTTTAATTTAGCACATCCAGGCTGGACTAGAACTCATGACCTCCTGGCTCAGCCTTTCCAGCGCTGTAAACAGAGACAGAGCCAACAGTCCCTGCTTCAATCATGATTTTAAAAATGGTTTTCTGTGTTGTGAGGGTCACAGCCTCCAGGGTAGAATCCAGTGCTCCTCAGCTATCTGGATTTCTTTCCTCAGACATTTCTCTTTTATGTCCCACCAGACTCTCCATTCCTCTTACAGAATAAAGAAACTGACACGGGCATCTGTGAGAGTCACAGTGATTTAGAGTCCGTGCTTTGTGCCACTAATTGAGCACTGAGGGGAGGGGAGGTCAACAGCCCAGGCAGATTGAGTGCAGAGCTTGGTGTGGATGGTAGAGTAATGAAGATGGGATCACAGTCAGGCGTCATTACACATGTTCTCAGAGATGACTTCTGATTCCTTTTGGCAGACCCATTTGTTATCTGAAGCACAGTCCTCAGAAATCACTCTGCCCTTTGACGCGGCGGCACAGCTGTCTTTTTTAGCTTCACCAATGATTTGTAACCTGAGAGGAAGAGACTAGCCACTCTTAGTGTTTAGGATTTTATCGTAATTATCCCATTAGAAATTTAAATTTCTTTGGAATTTAAAGGAAACAGTAGGATGCAGAGTTATTAAGTATAGTAAATACAAACATAATGATATTAACATTGAAGGCAGAGCCGGGACGAAATCCTGCTGTTTCTATTATCAGAGAACACTTCCAGCAAGAATCTTCATAATGATGCAGAAAAGGGATGTTTTATAGGGATGGAGACATCCTCATGCCACTACTAACAATCATGTGACCTCCTCATTCCACTACAAACACATGGTCTTAGTGAGAGATTTTATTGTTGTGAAGAGACATCAGAAAATGACAATAACCAAAGAGCTAATGGTGTCTTTGTGAGTTACACATACAACGACAGTTTTGATATCCAGTTCCCCAAGAGGTCATGTGAAGGATAGCTGTGACACTGTTGAAAACACAATGGGTACACTGGCTCCATCAAGGAATTAACCCATTGCTGAGTCCCCAGCCAAACAAAATGAGGCCTCTTGGGAAGATGTGGGTCATGGTGGGTATGGGGGCAGGGGCTTTGAAGGGCAGATCTGCGCTCTCCATCCCACCCTAGGGGTTGCCATCTCCTCTGCTTCCTGCCCACTGTGAGGTGGGCACCTTTGCTGTACCCGTATACAAACACATTTCTGCATCGTCACAGGCCAGCACCAATGGAGCAAGCTGAGGATGGACTTGAGGTCCCTTGAACTGTGAAGCAAAACGATTTTCCTTTCTTGTTTACCTGTGATTTTGTTACAACACAAACGCTGATAATGCCTGTTTTCATTGTGTTTTCATGTGTTCATTCTCTCAGCTGGCAAAGCTCCCTGCTGACCCTGCATTTCCTTACACACACACTCTTCCCCCATGGTTGTGACACTAGGACTCTTTTTCACCACAGCATGAAAATAAGAAATTCTTTGGTAAATATGAAGTGAAAGAGTGAAGAAAGAAAAGGTTTATTGCCTACAGACTCTGAGGAGGCACTCTAAAATTCATTCCCTTTCCAGTGGAGATAGTCTAGTTCCAGTCCATTGGTCCACTGTAAACACACACACACACACACACACACACACACACACACACACACCCACGTACATTCATATGACCTTAAATAAGGCTGATACTTTTTCATACAAGGAAATTTCCAACCACCTTTAGAATTGTATATTCAGACTGTTCTGAACCTCTTAATGTTTGGTATCGGTGTTAAAACCCTGAGATGACCTGAGATGAATATTCAAGTTAGCTCCTCCCAAACTCACACATCAGAACTTAGAGTAGAGCCGTTTATCCACTTCCAATTCTGGTCTGACAATGTGTAATTGAGTCCAATCCAAAATGTAGTGCCTTTTTCACTTGCTAAGGCCTGTAGCGATCTCTACAACCAAAGCAGAGGAGAGGACTTACCCCCGAGCCTGTGTGCTGTGACTCACATTCCACCAGCCTCCTGCAACCTAGGCATGTGTCCCCTGTATCCACCTGAGTCCCCAGCACAGTTCCTTCTTCCTCCTTTGAGGAATCCGTGCCCCTGTTTATGACCCGGGACACTCCCCTGACATGTGCAGTTATTGGCTCCCATGTCCCATTAGGCTCTCAGACTATGGACTCCCACAAGGTAACCTCTCCACTTCCTGTGCATGGGAGATGTGCTCAGTCTAGAGATGTCGGTGCCCCTTCAAGAGCAAGCTAGCATCTCTATTTTAAAGAACAACTTACCAGCTCTTCTCGGTCTTGAATGAGCAGTAAAGTGGCCCCTTTTGTAGTGCAGTCAGCTAGACCTTCCTCCCACATGTTGCTCTCTTGAGAAAAATGTATGCATTTATCTCGGTGTAGAAGCCAGCCTTTTATGCAGTTCAACTTAGCGGGGCTCTCTGAAATGCAAGGAGACACGGTGTGTTTCTACCCTGTTCCAACTGTGTGTAGGCTCAGAAGCCAGTTACACTCAGAAGTGGCTTTATTAGCACATACTTATATTAGCACGTGCAGGGACAATATTGGTGTGATGACGTATTAAAAAATACAAGGAATTAATGGTTGTTTCTACTAGCTAACTTTAGACAGTTAACCGTTTGACACATTTGTTAAAGCAAGCATCTCAGTTTAGTGTTTGTTAAAGTTAATGATCTAGTGTGCCAGCTTGCTGAGGCAGCATGGCCAAATAGCTAAGGTCTCAGGTTTCAGGGTCATACAGATCAAAGAAGTCCCCAGCATTATCAACTACCGGTCATGAGACCCCTAACAAATTTTTATGCAGTATTCTAACATAAGACCGTGATACTGTAATGTCTTCAGCCTTGGCTGATATAAGACATGGTATATAGCAAACGTCACCTGTTATTCTTAGGAAAGTCAAACTGTAAAAATTACCTGTTGGGTTAGCCATGTTCCCTTGAATACACACTCCGCATTTTTCTGGTGATGGTTTTCGTATTAACACTCGCACTAGTAAATAAGAAAACACAGAGAGGATTAAATGCTGAAATGATCAGGTGTTCTCTTTCGACTTCAGGAAATCCCGCCATTTTAACAAACCCAATCATTTGACCTGGGGATAAAACATCATCAGCTGGACTGAGGGACCAGTTTGGAGACAGATGTATTCACAAAGAAGAAAGGCACCGGACATGTGGATTCTCACCAATGTAAGTTACATATCGTCTACGGTCTTACAGAATCTCTTAGCTTACACACATTCACGCCAGTGTTCTCATCTTCAGAATGAATGTCATCAAGCCTTCTAGAAAGACAGCTCACTGCCATTACAGTTTAATATACATTCTGTTGCTGGAGGTTCTTTGTCGGCCTGGTCTTGCCACCCTTCAGCCCCAAATAAACAAACAGGGACTTGTATTGATTATTTAACTGTTGGTCAATGGCTAGGACTTCTTATTGGGTAGCTCTGTCTTAGTATTTAACCCATTTCTATAAATCTGTGTATTTCCACATGGTCTTGGCTTACCAGAGAATGCCAGGAACTGTTACTCCTTTTGTGGCTACATGGTGTCTCTCTGAGATCTCTCAATGCCTACCTTTCCCCAAATTCTCCTCATCTCCTAGACCCACTTATCTTCCTGCTTCTATTGATCAAACAGTGTTTTATTCATCAACCAATAAGAGAAACAAATATACTGAAGGACATCCCTATCACCACTCAATAAATTAAACACTTGATGCTTTTAGTTTTCTTTGTTGTTGTTTTGTTTTTTGTTTTTGTTTTTGTTTTGTGACAATTATGACATTACGTTTCTGGGTAAAGTGTATTGTTGGGTGTTGGAATCAGCTAAGAACACACACAGACACCAAATTCTCAACACAAACCCGATTTATTAACCTGGATGGAGGAGAGAGGGGTTGCCTCTGTACTGGGCAAAGACAAAAGCAGGTGTTTCTGCAGGAGTAGATTTTTAAGGAGAAAATGGGAAGTCTGTGTCAGGATGAGGTGCTAAGTCCCAACTAGACAGGTTTGTCGGTAAGGCCAAAAAATGAATTTGAATTATTGGACCTCAGTGCTCAGTCTCAGGAATGTCCAAGGACAAATAAGGGAATGGACTTTGGAGGCTAGCTTAAGAATGTCATCTACAGTTTATAAAGGAACAGGAAGGGGAATGGGCATAATCTGCAGGTGACTTGCTTGTCATGCAATGACCTGTAAGAGAGCCCTTCATGTGTAACAGCTCCCACTGACTCTCAGAGAAATTCAGAAATGTGACATAAAAGTGAAACTTCTGCCCTGGACATGGGACACTGTCGTGTAGCTACTCGTGCCATTGCCCTTCCCCCAGGACCATGTGGGCCAAACCATGGCAAGAGGCGCTGATATTTAGAGGAACAATTGTGAAGCCAAAGTTCTTGTCTCACTTACCTAAAACACTCATCCCAATCAGGGTCAAGAGAAGAAGGATGAGCCCAGCACAACTGAGTTTCAGAGCCCACCTATGGGAGCGTGGGCACCGACAGGCATCTGGGAAGTGAAACAGCTTGTTACTTGTCTAAGTCAGTTGAGTACATCTAGAGTAAAGGTTAAAGGTCTTTGGGTTAACATGGATAATTTATTCAAGCAGAGGGGGGGGCTGTGGATGGGAGCCTTTCTCTGCCAACTTCAAGCAGGATTCCCTGAGATGAATTCTCTGTTGTGTTGGAGATTGTGCTTTGATGAAGCAGGACTGAAGAATAACGCTTATGTATGTGCTTGCACAAGGGGGTATTGGGTGAATCAAACTTGGTAGATGTGAAGATGTATTGAAACCACTTCGTGCTGTACAAACAAATAGCACATTCTGTCTCAGGGAGGGAGTCAAAGCGTCTTAAGGAGGACCTTCTGCTATTCAAGAGATAGTTTTGATGCTCAACTTGAGTGGTAATTGCAACTTTTGGTGCCAATGGCATGTCACTCTGTTCCTGAACATGGTGTCTTCATCCCTGCAGCCTACAACGTTCTTCTCCACTTACATCAAAGCTATGGCATCCAAAGGGTGGCATCTCGTGAATCCACATAATATTTTCAGTATTTCAATGGCAGTCGTTTCTTCTATTGGCTGAGTCTACAGCCTCCTAATGGATAGATGAACTGGAAATGTGGCTAGCCCAGCAATCTATGTACACTGTTACACACACACATACACACACACAGACACACACACCCACAGACTCACACACACACACACACACACACACACACACACAGAGCGAGAGCGAGAGAGAGAGAGAGAGAGAGAGAGAGAGAGAGAGAGAGAGAGAGAGAGAGAGAGAGAGAGAGAGAGAGAGAGAGAGAGTTAACAACAAACTCCACCTTGTGGTCCACTAGTGCAGGATGACCTCTAACTCTCTGTGTAGCTGAGGATGACCTTGAGTCCAGATTCTCCTGTATCCACCTCCCAGGTGATGGGATTCTGGGTGTGCACCACCCACAGCTGGTCAGCATGTAGACAATCAGAGACTACAAAGTGCTCCAATTAAATGGGTCTTCTGCATCCCACTGCATCCCCAACCAAGGCTCAGGGATTATCACAGAAGAGGCAGAATGACTGTAAACCCAGGAATCACTGTTGCCTGGATATGACAGGCCAGTTACACATATGAACTTACACCACCTGTGATAGCCTCCACCAGGCCTTCAAAACCCAAGTAGACAAAGATTGTGAGGGGAGTTGGACGTGGAGTTCCACCCTCGACTGGGAAGCTATTCACAGCTGATGACTGCTAGGGGCAAGAGAGTCAGCTTTCTTCATGGATACAGTGCCTGTGTCACCTTTGCTCCAGGACATGGCCTACACTCACGCAGGCACTGTCAGGGTGGACTGGACTCAGCAGGCATCAAACCCAAATCCTCTAAGTGTTTAAGTCCCTTTTCCACTTCTCAGGTGTAAACAAGGGGCCATGCCCTTGCTTATGCCTGTTACAAATAACTGGCTGTGCCACATCCTCCCTCTAGTTATCAAGATCCCCCACTCTCCCAGAAAATATTATAATGAAGCTCATTTGATGACTGAGAGTTTTTTGATTTTTAAACAAATTGGTCTTCATTTTATGTGCATGGTTTTTTGCTAGGCAGTATGTCGTTTGTTTGGTTGTCACTTTGAAGCCTAGAAGAGGGTATCAGATGGGCTGGATCTGCAGCTATGACATGCACATCACTGCCATGTGGGTTCTAGGAACTGAACCCAGGTCCTCTGAAAGAACAGCCAGTGCTCTTAACCACTGAGCCATCCTTTTGCCCAAGTTTTTTGATTTAAAAAATCTGTTAATGTCATAGTTTGGCAAGCATCCTTAAAAAGTTGTGGCTCACATTCTTAACCCTATACAGAAGGATTAAATTTACACAACTGCAGTATTATATAGAGGAGCTCAGTTCCATCTGACTCTCATACTATTCCATGACCATTTTAGACTCATCTTCTGCCTGTGTCTCTCTCTTTTCACCCATCCCTAAGTCATGGTATGCTTCATATCAGTCTCATGTGAGTCTTCCTCATTCCTGTCACTCTGATTTTAAGTCTCTGGGACACAGAGTGCTCCCTGATTCTACCAGTGCTCAGGGCTAGTACACCGTGGAGCTGAGTCATGGCGTTGTGTTCTGCAGAGAACTTTGGAAGAGGCAAGATGCTTTATAGGGCGTCTCTCTGCTGGCAGCTCCCATTTCCCTGTAGATGTAAAATAATCCTTCTCTAAGGTCTTGTGACTAAAGCTGAAACAATGGCTGCCCAAGTTTCACACTGACTGAAATTGGAATGGGAGAGCTTTTTATCTCTTAAGTTGTGGCCATCTACATTCTTTAGCACAGGCAGTTCATCTGCAAAGCAACAACTTAAAACTGTAAGAAGAAGTCCTAACTCGGGGAGATATTTTAATGCCAAAAGGAGAAATAACGCTTCTGACCTGGCAGGAGAGATGAAGGAGATGCTCGCTGAGTCCCTGGAGTCCTGGATGCCTTTAAATTCAGGTGGACGCTTGATGTGTCCATTGCTAATGGGAGAGGTGAGCCTGAGAGCAGGGACCAACTCCAAGTTCTGTGAGGTGAAGTGTGCAAAGGGAAGTCCCCTGTGAGCACTGTGCTGTGTCCACACCCACCACCCTGGCAGCTGAGGGTTTCTACATAATTACTGACCTTGGTGTCTGACCTGCAAACACAGCTTACACACTCTTGCCTTTTTTCTTTTTTCGCTGTTCCCCACTCATACCATACATCCCAACTGCAGCCTCCATGCCTCCCTCCTCCCAGTTCACCCCACCTTCCCTCTCCCCCACACCCACCTTTTTCTGGGTCCCTTTCAGAAAAGAGCAGACCTTCCAGGGATATCAACCAGACACAGGATAACAAGATGCAGTAAGACTGAGCACAGATCCTCACATGAAGGCTTGATGAGGCAACCCAGTAGCAGGAAAAGGGTCCTGGGAGCAGACAAAAGAGTCAGAGAGAACGCCAGCTCCCACTGTTAGGAGTCCCACCAGAACCCTAAGGTAAACAGCCTCAGCGTGTCTACAGACGACCTAGTTCGTATCCATGCCATCTTCGTGATTGCGTGTCTCTGTGAGCACTGCTTAGTTGATTCTGTGGGCTGTGTTCTCCTGGCGTCCTCTACCCCTCTGGCTTCTACAACTCTCCCTCTCCTTCTCTCCTGGGCTTCCTGGAACTCCACCAAACCTTTGGCCATGAGTCTCTGCATCTGTTCCCATCACATTCATTACCTTAAGAAAAGAATTTGTTACGTGTTGCCTGCTTTTTTTTTTTTTTTTTTTTTTTTTTTTTTAATAGTAAAACTCAAGGGAGACTTCTTGTTCTGATTCCTGGAACCATCAGCTTTGAGTTATTCTCTCAGGATGAAGCTTGAGGTGAGTCAAATAAAACATTCTTCATCAACTCAAATTTAAGTGACCCCTCTCCCCAAATTATTTGTAATTAGGATACACAATGAATTATCCTGTGTTGTAAAAATAAATATTAATGTGTGAAGATTCCTCGTTATAGTTGACGTGGATTGAATGTCTAAAATCCTCTAGGGAAATCCAAGCTGTGAAGGAAGCTGTGATGTGTGGACCTGAGGCTAAAATGTAGGAAACTCCCATGTCTGACAGAATAGGATGGTGTCAGCCTCGTCCCAAAGGTCCATGTGGATGTGACATCATTCACCAGAGTCAAAGGACTTCATCTGTCAGAGCTTTAGAGAGAAGAGGACATATGTCTAAGGGATATGCTAATTCCTCCAAGGATTTCCGGGCCTAGACCCTTAGATCAGGACCACAAATGCCAAGTCAGACGTTCTCAGATTACAAATGAAGAAGAAAAAAAGGAAATCTTTCCTAAAATCACTTTCTGTCACCAGTGTGGAACTGCACCAGGCTTTGCTTTGCCGTGGTTCAGTCTGGCGGCTGTGAGTTCCAGGAGGCAGGAGGTGTACTCACTGTATGGGGCTCACACTCATTCCTCAAGTCCACTGATGATTACAAAGTGAGGGGAAGCCTGTGTGAGGGTCTAACAGTACACCTAAGTCTGTGAACCCTCCTCAGCTGACACTGTTTTGGACAGCCATTTTGTTCAATGCCAGGCACAGGCTTCTGCCTCATACTGCATCTGTTTATTTTTTGTTGTCCTGGGTATTGAATCCTGGGTCCCATGAGTTTGAGCCATGCTCTCTTTATCACTGAACCTTATTACTGGCCCTTGCTGCTTTGCCTATACTGTAGGTTTTAGCAGTTACACAAGGTTTTCCAGAGTTTTCCATCTTGTCTCATTATTTTTTACAATCAAATGTAGAGAATTTACGAAAACAATATCAAGTCTCAGTACATAAAAACTTCTCCATATAAGGTACTTGTGCCTTAGTATATTGAAGACTCACATGTTTGCTTATGAATGATGTTTGTCCCTAGCTATAATCCCCTTCCCTTACCAAGACTCTTGTAGCTTTAGGTGGTGAATGTGTGAATAAACGTTGCAACCATTTAAGTGTTTATAACCACCTAATAACCCGGTTACCTATGACAACTGTGGCGATGTATTACAAAGACCAATAAGAAGTCTGATGATCTTAGCAGGAGATTCAAATGACGCTTTGTGGACTATGAGGTTTAACTAAATTCTGAAGCTGCCCGTGACTACCAGGAATTCACAGTGACCCTGTGAAACGGAACAGATCTGAGGTGAGATGTTTTCCTTAACAGATACGGGCAAAAGTGTGAGGTTACCAGAGGTGACCAGAGCTTCATGTATCTGTAGGCAGCATGCAGTATGCAGCAAAGTGGGGTCATTTTGCCTGATATATGATCTGGAACATCCATTAAACACATACATAATCTTCACACAGCAAAAATCCCTATAATTATCATTGTACACATAGAAATAAGACCCTCTGAGAATTCATACTTAAAGAATTTATCTAGTTGTGCTAGTGAAGCCACATGATAACATAATTGCCAAAATGATACTTTCAGTGAAAAATCTATCAGAATTCAGTTTTGTCTTGATTGTGTCACAATAAAATATAAGGATAGATGTAGGCGGAGTTTTTTTAGGGACTGCAAGTTCCAAAATAAATGCAGAGACTTAATATTAAGTATAAATGCTTGGCCAGTAGCTCAGGCTTGTTACTAGCCAACTCGTACATTTTAAATGATCCCGTATTTCTTATCTACTCTCTGCCATGTGGTGGTAAGTTCTTTCAATATGGCACATGCATCTCACTTCTCACTGTGTCTGCTTGTAAGTCCTCTCATTCTGTCCTTCTTCCCAGTGTCCTTAGGATCTGGTTGTCCCGCCTAACCTTATCCTGTCTAGCCATTGGCCAGTATACTTCCTTATTGAACCAATCACAGCCTAATTTACACAGTATACAGAAGGATTATTCTGCAGCAGATAAAGAGTGTGTGTTTGTGTGTGAGAAGGAGATTACAATGGGATATTAAACGCATTCAATGTGATATTAAATATATATACTTCAAATGGTGAATGAGTGGGATCTGTCTCAGTGGCTAAGGGTGATTACAGCTCTTGTGGAGGACCCAAGTTCGGTTCCTACACCTATGTCAGGTTGCTGTGCAACGATCCTTCTGTACACTGTGAATATGTGTTACTCTCATTGGTTAGTAAAGAAGCTGGCTAGGCAGGAAGTATAGGCAGGACAGCAAGACACTGAGAACTCTGGGAAGAAGAAGCAGAGTCAGGAGAGTCACCAGGAGATGCAGGAGGACTGAGACATGCTGGAGGACAGGGAAAGCCACAAGCCATGTGGCAGCACATAGATTAATAGTAATGGGTTAATTTAAATTGTAAGAGCTAGTTAATAATAAGCCTGAACTATTGGCTGAGCATTAATAATTAATATCAAGCCTCTGTGTAGGTTATTTGGGAACTAGTGGGCAAGAAAGAAAAGTCCACCAGGACAGAGGCAGAGGCAGAGGCAGAGGCAGAGGCAGAGGCAGAGGCAGAGGCAGAGGCAGAGGCAGAAGTAGAGGCAGAGGAAATAGTAGGTAGCAGCGGAGGAGGTAGAGGCAGGGCAGGTGAATCTCAGCCTGATCTACGTAGCAAGATCCAGGACAGCCAGGGCTATGCAGAGAGACCTTGTCTTAAGACCTTTTCTTGTCTTAAGAAAAACAAAAGCAAGCAAGCAAGCAAGCAAGCAAAAAAAAAAAAAAAAAAAAAAAAGCCGAAGGGAGAAAATATCTATGAAGATACAAAGAAGCAGGGAAAGATGCCCCCACTGAATAAAGAAAAGGATGCTTCTCAGACTAAAGCATCAGGGTTGTGTGAGCTGCTTGAGATGAATCGAAAGAAAATGTCTTAAAGATGCTCAGTCAGCTGACAGAGTTACAGAGAAAGCCCTAAGGGAAGATAGGGAAATGATGAGTGGACAAGATTATCCAACAATATAAACAGAACCACACTGGAAGACAAAAGTCTTATGACTACCTCAGTGAGTGAGCACAGAAGCAGCATTGGATAAGATTACACACCACGTCACGCTAAGATGTATATCAAAGCAGCGGGGATAGTCCATCCCTGAAGTCAACGACAGCCTAGTGAGATGGCTGTGTGAGGAGGGCTCCTACCAGCAAAGGCGATGAGTGGTCAGGTCCCATATGACGGAGAAGGATGACTTCCATAGTTGTCCTCTGTGCTCTGACCCCCACAAGCACACTTCAGCACTCATATATGTCATCTTACACACACACACACACACACCAGTATTTTTAAACAGTTTTTTAAATCTAAAAGCCAGTGACTGACATCATACTCAGTGATGTAAGACTGAAAATATTTTCCCTAAAGCAAGAGTATCTGCCCTCTCCACTTCTGTCCATGATGACATAGGTATACTAAAGTGAACACATAATATATTTGCTGTGCTTGTACTGTGCTTCCTATTTGCACTGAGGAGCAGATGTGAAATCCTTCCTGCATTGGATTTTCTAGGATTTGCATGAAGAGTATCACTGTCTAGGCACCTTAAACATTACGAATTTATATTCTCAAAGTTCTGGAAGCCAACGTCTACAATCATATTGTTCTCAAAGTTGATTCCATTGGAGGCCTCCCTCATGACCTCAAAGTGACCTTCTTGTGTCTCTATGGCCCCCTTCCCCTCTATCTGCACCCTAATTTTTTTTTGTCATCAGTCATAATAGACTAGGGCATAGCTTAAAAGCTTCATTTCAGCCAATAAGCCAAGACCCTGTCTCCAATACCATCCCATTTGGAGGCATCAAGAATTAGAACCTCAACATACGAGTGGGAGGGATATAGTTAATAACATATCCTAGTGCATTTAGACCAGTTCGGTGGTAGCATTTAACTGTAAGTGGCATTTAAATTGTTAACATTCTAAAACACTCGTTTATTAATGTTTGTGTGTGGGTGTGTAATGCTATGAATTTCGGACTCATGACAGTTGGTTCCCTCCTTCCACCCTGTGGGTTTTTGTGATCAAACTCATGTCATCAGGTATGGCTGCAAGTGCTGTCTCCCTCTGACTCAGCTCTATCTGCAAATGATTTTGTCTGTCTGTACATGTATATGTGACTGAGTATCATAGTTGAATGGATGGTTATTGACATACACAGGACAAAAGATTCATGACTTTTCAATGCCAAGCGAAACCACTGATTAGTATCCGACTTTAAGTGCAAACTCTTCTAAACAGGAAGCTCCCTCTCTGACTTGACCTGTAATAAATGGCACCATTACTCAGAAAAACAAAACAAAACAAAACAAAAAAAAAACCTTCAAAAACATGATGAAAACTTGGGTAAAAGCTTTTGATATGATATTCAAGGTTCAGAATTTTCCACTGCAAACAGAAGCGTGTCAGCTGTCTTTGTGCACAGGAAACACCAACCACAAAGGTCTCCAAAGAAACAGGGTTTTGTAATTATGGTCAGTAGACGCTTAACCACATGTGTACTAACAAGCCTATTAGCATCTGCCTGGAGCCTATGGACATCAACATTGTTTATTTCTGTAACAGATGGTTCTATAACTCTGTTACCAAAAGCAAAGATCATAGATGGGGGATAAGAAGGGTAGGGGGAACAGCCCTGGAAGCCACTCTTCTCCAAATTCCCCTTCTATGAACAATATGGGCCCCTTATTAGGTGATCCTTCCCTCTCAACCATTTAGTAAATGGTCCCTACACATCTACTCGAGTTGCAAGTCACATTTATTTGTTGGGAGGGTTGCATGGAAAAACTGAAGTATGGAATACACATCATGTATGACAGTGTATGTGGTCTCCAGAATTAAAAACAAGGGTGAGGGCAAGGCTGCTCATGTGATGTTGCACAGATAGATGGTTTTGTTGTTAGGAATTGAGCAAAAGGAAGAGAATTTACCTGAAGCAGGGAAGGCCTAAACTGATGACATAAACAAATGTACGTTATTTATCATTGAATATTTATGGTGAATTCACAGGAGGGGTAAATGCAAATAATCTCTGAAAACTCATATCACCTGCTACCTCTGGGCAGTGCCTCTGTTTATACAGAAAATGGCATTTCATCACGATGTGTTTTTTCCGTGACTGCTCAGATTACAATTTTTGCAAAGTTTTCCTGTGTGAATGGTAACTTCTGCGTTGTTTGTTGTCCAGAAGTATCAGCTTTATATAGTTCATATTTCCTAGTTATTTAACAATTATCTTTTATGGCTTTAGCTCGGCTGACAGGTAACTATATCCTATTGTGTCTCACATAGCATCCTCTATTTAGTTCCCATTGTCTTCCATGTACCTGCTAACTGCTGTCAGCTCATTTACTCCCTGTTTTCATGCTCATTCTTTTAATTTAATCTATTGCAGAAATCCTCTTATCAAAGTCAAGTTTGACCGTAACTTAACCGTCTACGATAAGGTTGCTGTATGATTTATCATATTTATCCTAAACTATTTATTCTGATATGCATTCTTCATCAGCGTTCATGCTTATTTTCTCTTGATTCTGGTGCAGTTTGTGATAAAGGAATGTCAGAGCAGCGTCTATGCAAAATCTCCAGCAAGTCATTCTTGTAATGACATGCTGTGTGTGTGAAAATGTCAGCGACCAGCTGGCTGAGGGTTCTTTCCCTCCCCTGGGTTGGCAAGAAGCTTTTCCATTTCTGGTCCCAGCAGCTTAGCAGATGTCTGGGAATCGGCAGCAACTGGCGCCCTCAAGTGTTCAGTCCTCGTGCAGACCTCAACCATCATGACCCTCCGTCCTCCAGGGTTCAATTCCCAGGGCTCTTGACCCTTAGTGCTTAGTAGAAGCTTGTGTTACACTCTCAGGCCCAGGCCTGAGACCCTTGTCTGTGAAGACTTCTAGCTCTCTGGGATCTTCCTGAAGCAAGGGTCTGCTATTTCTCTTCCCTTGCTCCTTACAGCTCTTTCTCCTTCTTCAGCCTCAGCTCTGTCCTCTTCCTCCGCCCCCCTTCTCGCTCCTGCCCTGGATGCTCACAGCCTGACTATACTAGGCTTCCCTGTCTCTGGTTCTGTGGTCTGAGCTGTCATTCACCCCTGCTCTCTGCTGTCCCTGCTGCTACATCCCTAATGTTATCAGCTCAGAGAACTGCTTAGAGGAGACAGGATAGGGGCACTCAGGAGAGGCCTGGGACCAAAGGACTGAGCATGCATAAGTAAGAGCTGAGCGCTCAACGTCAAATAAGACATGTGCGTCATCAAGACATCTCCCGGCCTCCAATGTCAAGAGAACCCCGTGCAATAGGGTTGGAAGACTGACTGTGGGAGCTGAAAGGTGGGGAGGAGGGAGGTGGGACGCTGTCTTCTTAGATGTATACTAACTTCACGTTTGTGTGTGCAGTATTCCCTCTGTTTTTGCTATAGTGCCTAGCGAAGGCCTTCGCCCATTTTTATTTGGCTATTAAAATTAAAAAAAAAAAAAAAAAAAACTGTTGAATCGGTCACGAACTCTCCACACACAGTCCATGGCACACAGACAGAAATCCTCAACCTAATCCTGGCAAATAAATAAATAAAGAAATAAAGAAATGAGATGCACACCAAGTCACGAGGTTCTTGAAGGAGGCGTCTACAGCTGAAGGACAGCAAGTGTTCTGGTGACAGGGGGCCACTCGGCGAGAACCAGCAGTGACCACACACTGTTTTATCTTCAGATTGAGCTCTTTCGCCACCTCAACCTGGCCTCTTCTGGAGACACACGTGGATATCAGTGCCAGGCCTCCAAGGGTTAGAGGCCCCGCGCACTCTCCAGGTTTGAGTTTTGAGACCTGAGTCATCCCTGAGGAGGCCGACTCTGCCAGCCGCCCGCCCCCAGCACTGAAGTGCTGTGAATGCAGAGGGCAACAGGGCAGAGGAATGAAGATGCATCCTCTGCACCCCGAGCAGGAGAGCCACAGGCCCATGCTCCACAGAGAAGGGGGCTTGTAGGGCTTGCGAGGATGAGGATCCCTGAAGTGAGGGTGGTGGGCTTGATCATAAATACTGCTAGGCAAGGAGACAGAGGCAAGGAGGAGCGAGAGTGAGAGGCCAGCCTGGGCTTCATATCTTTTACTCCCTCCCTCCCTCCTTCCCTCCCTTCCCCCTTCCTTCCCTCCCTCCCTCCTTCCCTCCCTTCCCCCTTCCCTTCCCTCCCTCCCTCCCTCCCTCCCTCCTTCCTCCCTCCCTCCCTCCTTCCTTCCTTCCTTCCTTCCCCCCTCCCTCCCTCCCTCCCTCCCTCCCTCCCTCCCTCCCTCCCTCCCTCCCTCCCTCCCTCCCTCCCTCCCTCCCTCCCTCCCTCCCTTTCATCATGAAACCGTGAACCCATGACCACACAGCACTCCGAAGCATCTCTCCAACAGCGACAAAGCCTCTCCTTCCAGTTCAATCCCTCTTTGGGCAGCCAGCACCCAGCTCGCCCCAGCTCTCCTCTCCTGATACACTGTCCCCTCCTGTCTGAATCCTCAGCCCTCCCCACCCTTGGGCTCCTTTTCGCTACCCCTGAAGGTGCAAAACAGCGGGCAGCCACCGCCGAGCATTTGTTTTTACCTCCGATTCAGGCAAATAGTTCCTTAGGGAACACAAACGTGAATGTGCTCACCAGAAATGCTGGTTCGCCAGCGGTTTTGAAGTACTTCAGAGAGGGGTTGAAAACCCACTACAGGCTGGAAAAGTGGTTCCGTCTTTAAAGGCAAGAGAACCATGACACCAGCTGTCTCTCAAGCTACTTTGTTGTTTTTTTGGTTTTGGGATTTTTTTTTTGTTTGTTTTTTGGGTTTTTTTTTTTTCTTGTTTTTTTGTTTTTGTTTTCTTAACGGGCCCTGCCTATTTCAATAAAAAGAAGAATGTTATCTGTTAAGAATAAAAAATGAAAGACTACTTTCATTTTTAATTCATTTGAAATTCAACTTTTAAGCCCTAACCTGATTCTGCTTAGCTTTTTTTTTTTAAATTAAATTCTTTCCAATTAATTATTCTTAAGTCCAGCTCGAAAACAGTAACATTTCTGGGAGTTACACATTTTCAAAAGTACATAGTGCTCCACTTCCGGGTCTGGGGATACAGGTCCTTAGTTCCCTTTGCATCACTTTCAGGTTTCACAGCAGTGTGGGGCTGCAGAAATATCCAGTCAAAGAGATGATGTCGTTTCTCACAGCTCACCTGCCCCACATCCTTAGGTAGGGCCCACACCACCTGCCCCACATCCTGGAAAGGACCCAGACGACTGACCCACATCCTGCATAGGACACGTACTACCTTCCCCACAACCCAACATGTTTATCTTCCCTTGCTTGATGCACTTCATTTAACATAAGGACCTGGTTTCAGCCTTACTGTACCTGATGCATTTCTCGGCCTGCTCCTCCTTCCCCTCTCTCAAGCACCAGGACACAGGCACTCCCAACATCTTTTATCTTTTCCAAGGGCCTTATGCTTAGCTGTCCCCCGCTAGTCACTGTCTTCCACAACAGTTTGACTATTTTGCATTCCCACTAGCAAACTTCAAGTTCACCAATAGGCTTGGCAATCATCTCTCCTTCCTCCCCTCTCCATCCCCTCAATCCCTCTGACCACCTTTGCATATTATAGAATGAACAGGGTCAAAAGTGCTGTTGAAAGCCGGATGTGGTGGCACATGCCTTAGGTGGATCAGGGACTTTGAGGACAGCCTGGTCCACAGAGTGAATTGCAGAACAGTTAGGGCTACACAGAAGAAAACTGTCTTGAAGAAACAAACAGTGGTCTCTACACATTTCCCTTATGAAGATAGATGTAAACATACTCAATAAAATGCTTGCAAACTGAATCTAAGAACACATCAAAAAGATCATCCACCATGATCAAGTAGGTTTCACCCCAAAGATGCAGGGATGGTTAGATATGTGAAAATCAATAAATGTCATCCACCAGATGAACAGACTGAAAAACTAAAGCCACATGATCATCTCATTAGATGCAGAAAATGCCTTTGACAAAAATCGCATCCCCTTCGTGATAAAGGTTATGGAAGGATTAGGGATACAAGGGACATACCTCAACATAGTAAAGGCAGCTTGCAAAACCTCACAGCAAACATCAACTTCAATGGAGAGAAACTCTAAGCAATTCCACTAAAATCAGGAACAGGACAAGATTACCCACTCACTCCCTATATATTTACTATTGTATTGAAGTCTTAGAGCAATAAAACAACTAAAGGAGATCAAATTGGAAAGGAAGAAGTCAAAATATTCATGTTGCAGATGATATGATAGTATACATAAGTGACCCTAAAAATTCCACCAGGAATCATCTATAGTGGATAAACTAAACACTTTCAGCAAAGTAACTGGATACAAATTTAACTCATAAAAGTCAGTAAACTTTCTATATACAAGTGGCAAACAGACTCAGAAGGAAATCAGGAAGAGAACACCTTTCACCATAGTTACAAGTAATATAAAATATCTTAAGGTAACTCTAACCAAGCAAGTGAAATACTTATGTGATTAAAAACTGGATGTCATTGCAGGAAGAAATTGAAGAAGATATCAAATTATGAAATGATCTCCCGTGCTCATGGATCACTAGGATTAACATAGTAAAAATGTCATTCTTACCTAAAGTAAGAATACATTTAATGCAATCCTCACCAAAATTCCAACATATTTCTTCACAGATCCTGAAAGACAATTCTCAGCTTCATATGAAAACAAACAAACAAAAACAACAGCAAAAAAACACACATACACACACACACACACACACACACACACAAACAGGATAGCTAAAATAGACCAGAAAAATACAAAAACTGCTGGAGATCTCACTATTCCCAATCAAAGTGGTACTATGAAGATATAATAATAAAAAGAGTGTGGCGTTGGCATAGACACACTAATCTATAGAATCGAACTGAAGATATAAACATAAATCCATGGATACCCTGACTTTTTATTTTATCAAGGGGCTGTAAATACACACTGGAAAAAAGACAGTTTCACTGAGACTGAAGTTTGCTGTGAGACCCTCACTTTGTAATCATCAGTGGACTTGGTGAATGAGTGTAAGCCCCATACAGTGAGTACACCTCCTGCCTCCTGGAACTCACAGCCGCCAGACTGATGCCATTGCCATGGGAGAGCCTGGTACAGTTCCACACTGATGACAGAAAGTGATTTTAGGAAAGATTTCCTTTTTTTCTTCTTTTTCACTTGTAATCTGAGAATGTCTGACTTGGCATTTGTGGTCCTGCTCTAAGAGTCTAGGCCCGGAAATCCTTGGAGGAATTAGCATATCCCTCAGACCTATGTCCTCTTCTATCTGAAGCTCTGACAGATGAAGTCCTTTGACTCTGGTGAATGATGTCACATCCACATGGACCTTTGGGACGAGGCTGACACCATCCTATTCTGTCAGACATGGGAGTTTCCTACATTTTAGCCTCAGGTCCACACATCACAGCTTCCTTCACAGCTTGGATGTCCCCAGAGGATTTTAGACATTCAATCCACGTCAACTATAACGAGGAATCTTCACACATTAATATTTATTTTTAAAACACAGGACAATTCTTTGTGTATCTTAATGGCAAATAATTTGGGGAGAGGGGTCACTTAAATTTGAGTTGATGAAGAATGTTTTATTTGACTCACCTCAAGCTTCATCCTGAGAGAATAACTCAAAGCTGATGGTTCCAGGAATCAGAACAAGAAGTCTCCCTTGAGTTTTACTATTAAAAAAAAAAAAAGGAGGCAACACATAACAAATTCTTTTCTTAAGGTAATGAATGTGATGGGAACAGATGCAGAGACTCATGGCCAAAGGTTTGGTGGAGTTCCAGGAAGCCCAGGAGAGAAGGAGAGGGAGAGTTGTAGAAGCCAGAGGGGTAGAGGACGCCAGGAGAACACAGCCCACAGAATCAACTAAGCAGTGCTCACAGAGACACGCAATCACGAAGATGGCATGGATACGAACTAGGTCGTCTGTAGACACGCTGAGGCTGTTTACCTTAGGGTTCTGGTGGGACTCCTAACAGTGGGAGCTGGCGTTCTCTCTGACTCTTTTGTCTGCTCCCAGGACCCTTTTCCTGCTACTGGGTTGCCTCATCAAGCCTTCATGTGAGGATCTGTGCTCAGTCTTACTGCATCTTGTTATCCTGTGTCTGGTTGATATCCCTGGAAGGTCTGCTCTTTTCTGAAAGGGACCCAGAAAAAGGTGGGTGTGGGGGAGAGGGAAGGTGGGGTGAACTGGGAGGAGGGAGGCATGGAGGCTGCAGTTGGGATGTATGGTATGAGTGGGGAACAACGAAAAAGAAAAAAGGCAAGAGTGTGTAAGCTGTGTTTGCAGGTCAGACACCAAGGTCAGTAACTATGTAGAAACCCTCAGCTGCCAGGGTGGTGGGTGTGGACACAGCACAGTGCTCACAGGGGACTTCCCTTTGCTCACTTCACCTCACAGAACTTGGAGTTGGTCCCTGCTCTCAGGCTCACCTCTCCCATTAGCAATGGACACATCAAGCGTCCACCTGAATTTAAAGGCATCCAGGACTCCAGGGACTCAGCGAGCATCTCCTTCATCTCTCCTGCCAGGTCAGAAGCGTTATTTCTCCTTTTGGCATTAAAATATCTCCCCGAGTTAGGACTTCTTCTTACAGTTTTAAGTTGTTGCTTTGCAGATGAACTGCCTGTGCTGAAGAATGTAGATGGCCACAACTTAAGAGATAAAAAGCTCTCCCATTCCAATTTCAGTCAGTGTGAAACTTGGGCAGCCATTGTTTCAGCTTTAGTCACAAGACCTTAGAGAAGGATTATTTTACATCTACAGGGAAATGGGAGCTGCCAGCAGAGAGACGCCCTATAAAGCATCTTGCCTCTTCCAAAGTTCTCTGCAGAACACAACGCCATGACTCAGCTCCACGGTGTACTAGCCCTGAGCACTGGTAGAATCAGGGAGCACTCTGTGTCCCAGAGACTTAAAATCAGAGTGACAGGAATGAGGAAGACTCACATGAGACTGATATGAAGCATACCATGACTTAGGGATGGGTGAAAAGAGAGAGACACAGGCAGAAGATGAGTCTAAAATGGTCATGGAATAGTATGAGAGTCAGATGGAACTGAGCTCCTCTATATAATACTGCAGTTGTGTAAATTTAATCCTTCTGTATAGGGTTAAGAATGTGAGCCACAACTTTTTAAGGATGCTTGCCAAACTATGACATTAACAGATTTTTTAAATCAAAAAACTTGGGCAAAAGGATGGCTCAGTGGTTAAGAGCACTGGCTGTTCTTTCAGAGGACCTGGGTTCAGTTCCTAGAACCCACATGGCAGTGATGTGCATGTCATAGCTGCAGATCCAGCCCATCTGATACCCTCTTCTAGCCTTCAAAGGGACAACCAAACAAACGACATACTGCCTAGCAAAAAACAATGCACATAAAATGAAGACCAATTTGTTTAAAAATCAAAAAACTCTCAGTCATCAAATGAGCTTCATTATAATATTTTCTGGGAGAGTGGGGGATCTTGATAACTAGAGGGAGGATGTGGCACAGCCAGTTATTTGTAACAGGCATAAGCAAGGGCATGGCCCCTTGTTTACACCTGAGAAGTGGAAAAGGGACTTAAACACTTAGAGGATTTGGGTTTGATGCCTGCTGAGTCCAGTCCACCCTGACAGTGCCTGCGTGAGTGTAGGCCATGTCCTGGAGCAAAGGTGACACAGGCACTGTATCCATGAAGAAAGCTGACTCTCTTGCCCCTAGCAGTCATCAGCTGTGAATAGCTTCCCAGTCGAGGGTGGAACTCCACGTCCAACTCCCCTCACAATCTTTGTCTACTTGGGTTTTGAAGGCCTGGTGGAGGCTATCACAGGTGGTGTAAGTTCATATGTGTAACTGGCCTGTCATATCCAGGCAACAGTGATTCCTGGGTTTACAGTCATTCTGCCTCTTCTGTGATGATCCCTGAGCCTTGGTTGGGGATGCAGTGGGATGCAGAAGCCCCATTTAATTGGAGCACTTTGTAGTCTCTGATTGTCTACATGCTGACCAGCTGTGGGTGGTGCACACCCAGAATCCCATCACCTGGGAGGTGGATACAGGAGAATCTGGACTCAAGGTCATCCTCAGCTACACAGAGAGTTAGAGGTCATCCTGCACTAGTGGACCACAAAGTGGAGTTTGTTGTTAACTCTCTCTCTCTCTCTCTCTCTCTCTCTCTCTCTCTCTCTCTCTCTCTCTCTCTCTCTCTCTCTCTCTCTCTCTCTCTCTCTCTCTCTCTCTCTCTCTCTCTGTGTGTGTGTGAGTCTGTGTGTGTGTGTGTGTGTGTGTATGTGTGTGTGTAACAGTGTACATAGATTGCTGGGCTAGCCACATTTCCAGTTCATCTATCCATTAGGAGGCTGTAGACTCAGCCAATAGAAGAAACGACTGCCACTGAAATACTGAAAATATTATGTGGATTCATGAGATGCCACCCTTTGGATGCCATAGCTTTGATGTAAGTGGAGAAGAACGTTGTAGGCTGCAGGGATGAAGACACCATGTTCAGGAACAGAGTGACATGCCATTGGCACCAAAAGTTGCAATTACCACTCAAGTTGAGCATCAAAACTATCTCTTGAATAGCAGAAGGTCCTCCTTAAGACGCTTTGACTCCCTCCCTGAGACAGAATGTGCTGTTTGTTTGTACAGCACGAAGTGGTTTCAATACATCTTCACATCTACCAAGTTTGATTCACCCAATACCCCCTTGTGCAAGCACATACATAAGCGTTATTCTTCAGTCCTGCTTCATCAAAGCACAATCTCCAACACAACAGAGAATTCATCTCAGGGAATCCTGCTTGAAGTTGGCAGAGAAAGGCTCCCATCCACAGCCAGCCCTCTGCCTGAATAAATTATCCCTGTTAACCCAAAACCTTTAACCTTTACTCTAGATGTACTCAACTGACTTAGACAAGTAACAAGCTGTTTCACTTCCCAGATGCCTGTCGGTGCCCACGCTCCCATAGGTGGGCTCTGAAACTCAGTTGTGCTGGGCTCATCCTTCTTCTCTTGACCCTGATTGGGATGAGTGTTTTAGGTAAGTGAGACAAGAACTTTGGCTTCACAATTGTTCCTCTAAATATCAGCGCCTCTTGCCATGGTTTGGCCCACATGGTCCTGGGGGAAGGGCAATGGCACGAGTAGCTACACGACAGTGTCCCATGTCCAGGGCAGAAGTTTCACTTTTATGTCACATTTCTGAATTTCTCTGAGAGTCAGTGGGAGCTGTTACACATGAAGGGCTCTCTTACAGGTCATTGCATGACAAGCAAGTCACCTGCAGATTATGCCCATTCCCCTTCCTGTTCCTTTATAAACTGTAGATGACATTCTTAAGCTAGCCTCCAAAGTCCATTCCCTTATTTGTCCTTGGACATTCCTGAGACTGAGCACTGAGGTCCAATAATTCAAATTCATTTTTTGGCCTTACCGACAAACCTGTCTAGTTGGGACTTAGCACCTCATCCTGACACAGACTTCCCATTTTCTCCTTAAAAATCTACTCCTGCAGAAACACCTGCTTTTGTCTTTGCCCAGTACAGAGGCAACCCCTCTCTCCTCCATCCAGGTTAATAAATCGGGTTTGTGTTGAGAATTTGGTGTCTGTGTGTGTTCTTAGCTGATTCCAACACCCAACAATACACTTTACCCAGAAACGTAATGTCATAATTGTCACAAAACAAAAACAAAAACAAAAAACAAAACAACAACAAAGAAAACTAAAAGCATCAAGTGTTTAATTTATTGAGTGGTGATAGGGATGTCCTTCAGTATATTTGTTTCTCTTATTGGTTGATGAATAAAACACTGTTTGATCAATAGAAGCAGGAAGATAAGTGGGTCTAGGAGATGAGGAGAATTTGGGGAAAGGTAGGCATTGAGAGATCTCAGAGAGACACCATGTAGCCACAAAAGGAGTAACAGTTCCTGGCATTCTCTGGTAAGCCAAGACCATGTGGAAATACACAGATTTATAGAAATGGGTTAAATACTAAGACAGAGCTACCCAATAAGAAGTCCTAGCCATTGACCAACAGTTAAATAATCAATACAAGTCCCTGTTTGTTTATTTGGGGCTGAAGGGTGGCAAGACCAGGCCGACAAAGAACCTCCAGCAACAGAATGTATATTAAACTGTAATGGCAGTGAGCTGTCTTTCTAGAAGGCTTGATGACATTCATTCTGAAGATGAGAACACTGGCGTGAATGTGTGTAAGCTAAGAGATTCTGTAAGACCGTAGACGATATGTAACTTACATTGGTGAGAATCCACATGTCCGGTGCCTTTCTTCTTTGTGAATACATCTGTCTCCAAACTGGTCCCTCAGTCCAGCTGATGATGTTTTATCCCCAGGTCAAATGATTGGGTTTGTTGAAATGGCGGGATTTCCTGAAGTCGAAAGAGAACACCTGATCCACCAATCATTTCAGCATTTAATCCTCACTGTGTTTTCTTATTTACTAGTGCGAGTGTTAATACGAAAACCATCACCAGAAAAATGCGGAGTGTGTATTCAAGGGAACATGGCTAACCCAACAGGTAATTTTTACAGTTTGACTTTCCTAAGAATAACAGGTGACGTTTGCTATATACCATGGCTTATATCAGCCAAGGCTGAAGACATTACAGTATCACGGTCTTATGTTAGAATACTGCATAAAAATTTGTTAGGGGTCTCATGACCGGTAGTTGATAATGCTGGGGACTTCTTTGATCTGTATGACCCTGAAACCTGAGACCTTAGCTATTTGGCCATGCTGCCTCAGCAAGCTGGCACACTAGATCATTAACTTTAACAAACACTAAACTGAGATGCTTGCTTTAACAAATGTGTCAAACGGTTAACTGTCTAAAGTTAGCTAGTAGAAACAACCATTAATTCCTTGTATTTTTTAATATGTCATCACACCAATATTGTCCCTGCACGTGCTAATATAAGTATGTGCTAATAAAGCCACTTCTGAGTGTAACTGGCTTCTGAGCCTACACACAGTTGGAACAGGGTAGAAACACACCGTGTCTCCTTGCATTTCAGAGAGCCCCGCTAAGTTGAACTGCATAAAAGGCTGGCTTCTACACCGAGATAAATGCATACATTTTTCTCAAGAGAGCAACATGTGGGAGGAAGGTCTAGCTGACTGCACTACAAAAGGGGCCACTTTACTGCTCATTCAAGACCGAGAAGAGCTGGTAAGTTGTTCTTTAAAATAGAGATGCTAGCTTGCTCTTGAAGGGGCACCGACATCTCTAGACTGAGCACATCTCCCATGCACAGGAAGTGGAGAGGTTACCTTGTGGGAGTCCATAGTCTGAGAGCCTAATGGGACATGGGAGCCAATAACTGCACATGTCAGGGGAGTGTCCCGGGTCATAAACAGGGGGCACGGATTCCTCAAAGGAGGAAGAAGGAACTGTGCTGGGGACTCAGGTGGATACAGGGGACACATGCCTAGGTTGCAGGAGGCTGGTGGAATGTGAGTCACAGCACACAGGCTCGGGGGTAAGTCCTCTCCTCTGCTTTGGTTGTAGAGATCGCTACAGGCCTTAGCAAGTGAAAAAGGCACTACATTTTGGATTGGACTCAATTACACATTGTCAGACCAGAATTGGAAGTGGATAAACGGCTCTACTCTAAGTTCTGATGTGTGAGTTTGGGAGGAGCTAACTTGAATATTCATCTCAGGTCATCTCAGGGTTTTAACACCGATACCAAACATTAAGAGGTTCAGAACAGTCTGAATATACAATTCTAAAGGTGGTTGGAAATTTCCTTGTATGAAAAAGTATCAGCCTTATTTAAGGTCATATGAATGTACGTGTGTGTGTGTGTGTGTGTGTGTGTGTGTGTGTGTGTGTGTGTGTGTGTGTTTTACAGTGGACCAATGGACTGGAACTAGACTATCTCCACTGGAAAGGGAATGAATTTTAGAGTGCCTCCTCAGAGTCTGTAGGCAATAAACCTTTTCTTTCTTCACTCTTTCACTTCTTATTTACCAAAGAATTTCTTATTTTCATGCTGTGGTGAAAAAGAGTCCTAGTGTCACAACCATGGGGGAAGAGTGTGTGTGTAAGGAAATGCAGGGTCAGCAGGGAGCTTTGCCAGCTGAGAGAATGAACACATGAAAACACAATGAAAACAGGCATTATCAGCGTTTGTGTTGTAACAAAATCACAGGTAAACAAGAAAGGAAAATCGTTTTGCTTCACAGTTCAAGGGACCTCAAGTCCATCCTCAGCTTGCTCCATTGGTGCTGGCCTGTGACGATGCAGAAATGTGTTTGTATACGGGTACAGCAAAGGTGCCCACCTCACAGTGGGCAGGAAGCAGAGGAGATGGCAACCCCTAGGGTGGGATGGAGAGCGCAGATCTGCCCTTCAAAGCCCCTGCCCCCATACCCACCATGACCCACATCTTCCCAAGAGGCCTCATTTTGTTTGGCTGGGGACTCAGCAATGGGTTAATTCCTTGATGGAGCCAGTGTACCCATTGTGTTTTCAACAGTGTCACAGCTATCCTTCACATGACCTCTTGGGGAACTGGATATCAAAACTGTCGTTGTATGTGTAACTCACAAAGACACCATTAGCTCTTTGGTTATTGTCATTTTCTGATGTCTCTTCACAACAATAAAATCTCTCACTAAGACCATGTGTTTGTAGTGGAATGAGGAGGTCACATGATTGTTAGTAGTGGCATGAGGATGTCTCCATCCCTATAAAACATCCCTTTTCTGCATCATTATGAAGATTCTTGCTGGAAGTGTTCTCTGATAATAGAAACAGCAGGATTTCGTCCCGGCTCTGCCTTCAATGTTAATATCATTATGTTTGTATTTACTATACTTAATAACTCTGCATCCTACTGTTTCCTTTAAATTCCAAAGAAATTTAAATTTCTAATGGGATAATTACGATAAAATCCTAAACACTAAGAGTGGCTAGTCTCTTCCTCTCAGGTTACAAATCATTGGTGAAGCTAAAAAAGACAGCTGTGCCGCCGCGTCAAAGGGCAGAGTGATTTCTGAGGACTGTGCTTCAGATAACAAATGGGTCTGCCAAAAGGAATCAGAAGTCATCTCTGAGAACATGTGTAATGACGCCTGACTGTGATCCCATCTTCATTACTCTACCATCCACACCAAGCTCTGCACTCAATCTGCCTGGGCTGTTGACCTCCCCTCCCCTCAGTGCTCAATTAGTGGCACAAAGCACGGACTCTAAATCACTGTGACTCTCACCGATGCCCGTGTCAGTTTCTTTATTCTGTAAGAGGAATGGAGAGTCTGGTGGGACATAAAAGAGAAATGTCTGAGGAAAGAAATCCAGACAGCTGAGGAGCACTGGATTCTACCCTGGAGGCTGTGACCCTCACAACACAGAAAACCATTTTTAAAATCATGATTGAAGCAGGGACTGTTGGCTCTGTCTCTGTTTACAGCGCTGGAAAGGCTGAGCCAGGAGGTCATGAGTTCTAGTCCAGCCTGGATGTGCTAAATTAAAGGATAAATGTCCTCCATAGCCTGGTGGCACTGTTGGGGAAGGGTTAGGACTACAGCCTTGCTGGAAGAGCATGTCACTGGAGGTTGCCTTTGAGAGTAAAAGCCCCCCGTATTTGTCGCTTCCTCTGCTGAAAGCTTTCAGTTCACGATGTGAGCTCTCAGCTTTCTGCTGCAGCCACCATGCTTTCTGCCTTCTTCCTGCCTTGATGGACCCTAATCCTCTGGAACCAAAAGCCAAAATAAACTCTTTCTTCTATAGCTCACCTCAGTCATTTTGTTTTATCACAACTAAAGAGAAGTAACTAATACACTAGGGGAGATAGTAAGTTGGTCAGAAATTGTAAGACCCACGAGAGCGTGGTCCCTCGTGCTCTCACTCAGGAAAGGCGCCCCCCCCAAATCACTCACGAGAAGCGGTCTTGACGCAAACACATAAGGTCCCTTATATTCCAGTATACTGGGGCTGTCAGCCATACGCCATGCAGGCTAGAGGGCTGAGGACCCCTACCACAGAATTGAGACAGCTTTTATAGGGTTACAACTAAGCCCGCGCATCGTGAACCAATCACCTCATAGCATCCAGTGGGGACCAATTAATTTAAAGTATTCAACCCCGCTCTTAGCCCAGGAAGTCTGCTTTCGCACAGGCTTCTGGGTTTGGTGACAAGGCTCATTTCCTGTGTTCATTCACTCACAGGCTGCCATAAACATTAAAGTAGGTGACCATCAGCTTGGGATTTAAGACTCCAAGTTTTCTGGGTTCATTGAAGAATCAGGCTATATTTTTCCATCCTAACATTTTCCACTTCTTCTCTTGTTAATAGTTCTAATCTTAGGACTGGGAGGACTATAGGCGACTTTTTCTTTGTCCCAGAGGCTCTTGTATCATTGTCTAGGTACCATACTTATTCGCTGTATGTGCCCAACCACAACCAGCAAGGAAGACGCGACTCCGGGAAGATCTTCTTCATGCAGTTTTAATCAGAATCCTTGAACATGTTTCTTCTGACCCGAGGGGACCCCGGGGTACCCCTGCACAGGCTTAAATCCCCTTTTGCTAACCAATCCCATTGAACTACGTGGACCCTGCAGATAGGCTACTCTAACGCGGAAGCAGAGAGGCTGAACAGACTTAACCAAATAAGGGCTTGTTTACGCCAGAGAGCGCTCACCCTTGGGGAGTTGGAAGGTGGAAGCCAGTGCCATCTTTAAGGCGCGGCACTTGGCAGCTCTCTACAATTCGCTCCCAAGCAAAAGTAACAATTCTATTAATCATACAAGGTTCATCAGTAAGCAGCAAGAGGAAAGTCATTGAGGGTCCCATCAGATCAGGAAGTGGGGTGGTCATCCAAGGGGACTTGTTGAACCATCCCATAACCCAAAGGGCAGCAGAGGCCCCCTGCTGTAAAAATAATAGATCTACCGCCTTACAGTTGGATCGACCTGCCTCTGTAAACTGGATGGAGTCACTTGGTTGGGGAAGCAGGGCCCATTTGATAAAGCTTGAGCTTAAGGGGATTCTCAGTCTTTTTGGCTTTCCATTCAAGATCAGGGGGTGGCGCTGGTTTGACATCGGAGGCATGGATCCAGGTGGGGGTTCCTTTGACCTTCATTGCTGTAGACATGGTCAGGAGCACAAGATATGGTCCTTTCCACCGAGTCTCAAGGTTTTCTGCCCGGTGACGCCTTACATATACCAAATCTCCAACCTGGAAGTGATGTGGGACTTGCAGGTCTCCTTCCGCCAAGTAAGCGTCCTGGAGCTGCCTCCATGCTCCCTGTCTCACCCATTCGAGCGCCTTGAGCCTAGTGAACAGGGGCTGGGAGGACATTGCATCAGCACCATGTGCAGAGACAGTTCCCACCAGTGGAGGCACCCCCCCATAAAGCAACTCACAGGGGCCAGCCCAACCATTCAGGGGTGTTTCCAACCCTGAAAAGCATGAAGGGTTCTAACCTTAACATAGCAAAATATACCATACAACAGTTATCAAACAAGAATCCTAGTTAACAATATTTATTCCATCAACATTTTGTAAGACTCAAAATATCATTTATCCTATCTTTGTGAGTCTAAAGTCCTATATGTAACTTATCTTTAATCCTAACTAAGGAAAACTATAACCATGGCTATCTGTCTTCAACTCCATCAAAGACCACAGAAGGATAACATATTAATTCTAGAAATGACAGAGACAACTCACTGCCTGGTCAGTCACCCGAAGTTCTTCTGTAATGTTCCATCTTCAGCCCATAGGCCATAGTGTGTCTGGAAGACGCTTTCATGAAGCAGGAATCCTGCAGCAATGCCCATCTTGTATCAGCAGTCACTTTCCTGTGGGTCCTGCATGTCCAGTTTATACGGCACAAAGTCAAACAGTCCAGAAGAGCAGTACCTTGCCCAAATGGCCAGTCTTGCCATATTAGAGGCAAACTCCATAATGTGTTTCTTTGATGTCCATCCTCCTTTCTGATGTAGGTGGTGTTACCAGGAGCAATCACTGTCAAGAAAAACTCTAAACCATTTTAAATGTCATATTCTATATATTAAATGTCTTTGAAAGTTTTGAAGAATGCCTATTTATCTCAAATACATCTCTGTATATATAGAAATCCTAACTAACTTAACTCTAAGTTTTAACTATCATAGGTAACTCTCTATAATCTGTACTAAATTATACATTACATTTTCCAATGAGTTATATAAACACAATACCTAAACAAGAGGAGAAATCTACATATCACAAAATTGACCTTAAATTTGTATTAATAAATGAAATCCATTCCAAAACAGAGCATTCATATCTATACCATAATTCCTTTTTATCTTTAAAAAGATTGTGGTCATTAGCCATTTATAACCAAGCCCATTTAAATGAAGACAAACATTTATAAACAATATTTGGGAATTTGGGCATTATTCTTTCCAAACTGCTTCCTGCTGGTAGGGGGCGCTGTCATGGCGGATCCTAAGAAGACCCAGAAATCCTGGCTGTAGTGGTCTGCAAGGTTGCAATGTCCCATTGATGTTGCTTCAGGGGGTCTTGCTTGATCAAACCACATTAGTCTGGAAGGTATTCACAGCTTTTCATTTTCTGTGGAAACAAAAATAGAAATCCTTTTCCCCAGTAACTTGTCCTTAGGCTTAAATTTTGGAGTCAAAATTTATATATTTTAAAATATATAAATTGAATTAATCCAGCAGCATTTTTTTAACTGTTGTTATTTTCTCAGCAGTCACACAATTTAAAGATAACAGAACAGCATACAATATCCAATATTTCTCTGTGCTTTTCATCTTTATGTGGCTTTTTTTTATTACTCTATTTTTTTACTTTTTACTTTGAAATCACAGAGATCTGCTTGCCTCTGCCTCCCAAGTGCTGGGATTAAAGGCATGTGCAACCACACCCAGCTCCTCTCTGTCTTTTTAAAACATTTTATTAAGGTTTCTGTTTATCTCTGCCTCCCAAGTATTGGGATTAAAGGCATGTGCCACCACACCCAGCCACATTCTGTCTTTTAAAACCATTTTTTTCCCCAAGCCTACGTATATTTTAAAACACACTGTAAACCTCTAGCAGTTTTTCTTAATGTGAATCTGTCTTTACTGTAAATCTTTTTCTTTTTCGGGCAATGAGTCTTTATCTGTTAACCAATAACATTGCTAACAGGAAAGCCATAGCTGTTTTAGGCGAGATCTATCTAAGATGACAGTGGCTACCATTTTCGCCAGAACTGAGAGCTGTACTCACTGCCATGGTCTAAGCTGCCATCCAGAAGCATGCTGCCGGCTTGGAGATGTAGTCACTGCAATCGACAGCCCTGCCAGCCCTCATACACATCAAAAACTTGTTACTTCAGTCAAGTAGTCAAGAGTTAAACTAAGGTCAGGTCGTCAGTCAGTCTATCCTATGATAAAACTACAAAGACACCAAACACACACAGAACGAAAACGCAAAAAACACAAACAGATCCAGACAAAGGCGCCAGGCAAAAGAGTCAAACCAACCAACAGACAGAAGCCATTGTCCTCCTCATCTCCTGGGGTGTCCCCGGAGGCAGCAAACAGATTCAGGCGCACATGGCCTGCAAACAGATTCAGACACAGAATTCGGTCCTCCGGGCCTACAGATGGGAGCTAACTGGACGTCCCCAGGCTCTCCATACCACCCTGAAGATTCCTCCAGGGCCACAGCCTGTGACCATCCTAAGCACGTCTGCTTGGTCACCGAACTCTGGCCCTTACGGCCCAAGAGAAAAGCTGCAAACCGAAACAGAGAATGCGCATTTCAAAATACAGATACCAGATCAGAACAGAGGTGCCGGCTGACATACACGCATACACACATCAGAGCACGTCAGAGCATATACAGACACCTATAGACACACAGGGGATCCCGCCCTAACCTCCAAGTCGGTTCTCAGGTGTGAGAGGGGTGGTCGCAGTTCCTGGCCAATGCACCAAATGTAAGACCTGCCAGACCTTGGTCCCTCGTGCTCCCACTCAGGAAAGGCGCCCCCCCCCCAAATCACTCACGAGAAGTGGTGTTGATGCAAATGCATAAGGTCCTTTATATTCTATACTGGGGTCATCAGCCATATGCCATGCAGGGTAGAGGGCTGAGCGACCCCTACCACAGAATTGAGACAGCTTTTATAGGGTTACAACAAAGCCCGTGCATCGAGAACCAATCACCTCATAGCATCCAGTGGGGACCAATTAATTTAAAGTATTCAACCCCGCTCTTAGCCCAGGAAGTCTGCTTTCGCACAGGCTTCTGGGTTTGGCGACAAGGCTCATTTCCTGTGTTCATTCACTCACAGGCTGCCGTAAACATTAAAGTAGGTGACCATCAGCCTGGGATTTAAGACTCTGAGTTTTCTGGGTTCACTGGAGAATCAGGCTATATTTTTCCATCCTAACAAAATAACTACACAAACCCTGTTCTTGGAATGAGTTGGAGTGAACTACTGAGGCAGGCAATCATGGGGAACAGTTTAGTAAGCTGGGAACCTGCTTCATTTGAGTACACACACACACACACACACACACACACACACACACACACACACACACACCTCTTCTGGTAGCTCATTGGCACTGTAGGTTCCTTTCCTGTACTTGTCATGCACACACACCCCCTAAGCAATGTGCCTGGCAATCTGTTAGCGCTCCAAGACCGCCACACCCATGGAGCTGCACTGCAAACCCCATGAAACCGTGAAAGAAGGTTTTCAGTCCCCTCGGTACCATCAAACATGGCAGTTTCTAATCAAACATATTGTTACTGTGTCTGGGAACTATGGAAATGGGTCAGTCTGGTCTAGACTGGTGTGTGTGCACGCTCGATGAGGCAACCTGTGTCCCACAGTGAGCCACTAAGACAATCTCTTCTTTACCATCTTGTGCCCAGCAGGGCTGAACAAGCCTATTATTAACAACAGATTGTGCAGTCAGAAATCTCTTTGGGCCACCAGCCAGGCCCTAAATAAAGGCACAGAGATTTAGTATTAATTGTGAATACTTGGCTTTTGCTCAGGCTTCTCTCATTTAGCCTGTTTGTATTCATCTACGTTTTGATGGGACCTTTTCACCTTTCTTTCCTTCTGTATGTCCTGCTTTCTTGCTTCCTCCATATTCCTTGGCTGGGCCCTGGCATCTCTCTGGTGTCTTATTTCTTTTCTCAACCACCCCCCCAATCCTAATTCCTTCTCATATTTACTTCACCTGCCCAGAGCTCCCACCTATCCCTCCTTCCTTGTCGTTGACCATTTAGCTCTTTATTATACCAATCGGGTGCCTTAAGCAGTCAAGGTAAATCAGCAGCACATCTTGACATAGTTAAACAAATGCAACACATCTTCACAAAGTGAAACAAACACTGCACAACAGACATGTCACAGGGAGGGTTGTCAGTCAAAAAAGAGAACCACCCCCAATTAATCTCCTAGCAACCAAACTCTTCCTCCTTTTGTAAGCCTTAAACGGAAGATCAAGCAACAATCAGGGCCCTAGAGTACTCACTTCTGTGTCTGGATGTTCTCTCTACAGTGTATTCTAATCTGTGTTATAGCCTTGTTTTAGGTAAAGTTTCCCAGCCACTTTCCTACTCCTCGAAGGAGGCATTGATAACCTGGAAACACTCCACCCTGGCCTGACTACTGGCAACGTGTTTCATATGCATATATGGTTATTGATAATGGATGTTGCCCTGTATCTAATCTGGGTAGCAACAGTGATTTTTCCCAAAGGACTATTTTCCAATACTAAGGCAGAGTGTGGAGAGATTTGTCAGCTCTGGGAGTAACCCATTGATAGAGCTGGACCACTCGTGTTTGGTTGCACAGCTGTGCACTGCCCCAACAGCACCTTGGGCTGGGGAAATCAGAGCATGCTGTGCATGTGTCTTTGGTAATTCATCCTAAATTCCCAGCATATTACATTGGAAAGAAGGCAGCCCATAACAACTGTCTTAATTGGGGTTTCTAGTGCTGTAATGAAACACCACGATCAACGAGCTAATTGGGGAGGAATGGGTTTTATCTGGCTTACACTTCCATATCATTGCTCATCATGAAAGGAATCAGGACAGGAATTCAAACAGGGCAGGAACCTTGAGGTGGGAGCTGATGCAGAGGCCATGAAGGGTGCTGCCTACTGCCTTGCTCAGCCTGCTTTCTTTGGACCCCAGTTCCACAGACCCAGAAATAGCACTGCCCACAAGGGCTGGCCCCTCCCCCATTGATCACTAATTAAGGAAATGCCCTACAGGCTTGCCTACAGACTGATCTTTTAGAAGCATTTTCCTAATTGATGTTCCCTCCACTCAAATGGCTTTAGCTTGTATCAACCTGGCATAAAACTACCCAGCACAACAACTAAACATTTCTGCGCAAAGATGGTCAAGCAGCAACCATGACTAATTCCATTAGTCTGACTGTCATTCCTTTGCATTTGACTGGTTTTGTTCGAAAGCTTAGATCAGATATTTCTATTCATTAGTAGTGTTTTCCGTGAATAACACAGGAAAAAGAAGTCCCCACTTGGATTTGCTACTGACTGATTCAGCTTGTCATAGGGGACTATAAGGAACACTACAGGGTGATTTAGATTGATTATTAATCCATGGAATCCTTTTGGCTTAACAGTGGTAAAGTGGGTTCTTATATAGAATGAATAGATCATAAACAGTAACAATGTCTCTTATGTATCTGGAAATTTCTTCTTCATCTACTTGAAACTGACCAATTTTTAGAAACTGGACACAAGCATTTAAACACATGAGCCTATGGGGAACATTCTCATTTCATTCAAACCACCTCTGTCCACAAAGAGCTGCAGTATTATCCACAGTATAATAAAATGAAATAAGATGAAACTGGGTGTTTGAATACTTGGTCTGCAGTTTATTCTATAGGGAAGCAAGATAGGCGGGAGTAGGAGACGGAAAATTCTGGGAGATGTAGTAGAGGAGGGAAATATAGGATGCAAGAGGAGTAAGAGGTTCGGACCCTCTTTCCGGTATGATAAGATCATGTGGGAACACTTAGATTGATAGGGATGGGTTAATATTTAAGATGGAGCTCGCCAATAAGAAACGCTAGTAACAGGCCAACAGTTTCATAACTAATACATTGTCTTTGGGGTTATTTGGGGTTGATGGGACAGTGGTACCATGCTGGCGGGAAAGTGGTTGTAATGGCGATGTGTTTGAGCTTGTAAAGACCTTGGGACTTTGGAGTTATTTATACTTTTATCAGATATCTTTGGAATGAACTAGAAGAAAATCACTGTGGATTATGGGTGATATGTTTGTGTGTCCGTCTGGCTGACAAGAGGTCAACAGTTTTATGTTGACTTCATACACGCTAACATCATCTGAGAGAAGGAAAAGTCAATTAAAAAAGTGTTTTTATAAGTTAGGGGGGGTGTGAGCCTATAGGTCATTTTCTTAGTGATTGATGGGAGAGCGCCCAGCCCATTGTGAGTAGTGTCACCCCTAGGCTGGTGGTCCGGACTTCTAGATGAAAGCAGACTCAGCCGGTCATGGGGAGCAAGCCAGTAAGCAGCACGGTCCCATGGCCTCTGCATCAGCGCCTGCAGTGTTTGAGTTTCTATCCTGACTCTCTTTGATGATGAGCTGTGATGTGCAAGCATAACCCAGTTAAACCCTTTCCTCCCCAAGTTGCTTTGGTCACGGTGTTTCATCACAGCAGTGGTCACCCTGATTAAGGCAATCATGCTGCTTTATCACAGCATGTAACAGTAGTAAAAGGGACATATATATGTACACATTTTCTTCACACTACTAATCACCTGGTTAGCACATCTCTAGGCTACTTTAGTACTAGGTACATGTTTTCCTAAATTAGGATCCATGGCAGTCACCAGTTAAACACAGACAAAAATAGCCCATTTCTCTCCCTAGATCAGGCAGGCAAGGATCTCACACAGAAAGTATTTGTTTCTGGCTGCAGTTTGGGTTACAGAGGTGCTTTCACAAAAAAAACTCAAACGTGAGTCTATCGTCCGTAGTATACAGCTGCAACTTTGAAAGCATAGGGGAATTTCCACATGTACCCAAATGATGGAGAATGCTCAGTGAACGCTGGTCGGGAAGATGCCTGCTGATACTGCCTCACAACGCAAGGGGGCACTGTCCGTCTCTCCTGGAAAGCTTGTTTTGGGGCCCCAACAAGAGAAGAGAAGCTGCCTGTACTGTGCTCTGGCCAGCAGTCTCAGGTGAATCTCGGAGTGACGGGTGTCCCTCTTCACCCAGCCAGAGCAGCCACCGGATTGTAACTGTACTGGAAACTGAGAAAACCACAAGGAACCGTGTGAGCCCCCACGCTATAACAGATGACCGTAAAGTAAGGGACGTTTCAGTCCAACACTTTGGGGGAGGGGTTGTTTAGCATCCGATAGTACTTATTAATGCAACAAATAACCATTTGTTGTTTATCTCCATTACCTCTTCAGCTCCAAGTCCTGTTCATGAGGCTGATGGCCCTAGTAGTGTTTCAGAACCACAGATTACTTTTCATGCTCATAAATAAAGAAAGGGAATTTTCTGGTCTAAACAGAACCCTATCCCAATCATTTAAGCTGTCACAGTATTTGATGTTTCCAGCAACTGTTTCAGTCATTGAGATCTCATCTTTCAAAGTGTGATTGTACGCTATTGATCTCTATTGCCAGCGCCAAGCCTCTGCCTCCTGAGTGCTGGGATTAAAGGCGTGCACCACCTCCACCCTTGGAACACATCTCATATCTATATTTTTAAATTTAATCTAATCTGAAAATAACAACAAAACAAACAAACAAAAAACAAGCCCAAAGTCATTGTGGATTCTGTTAAAACCCGATATTCTCATTCTCTCTCTTGCTCTCTCTCTCTCCTGCCTTCTCCTCTCTCCTCTCTCAAAGGAATTCTTAACCTAATACGATGAGATTTGCTACAGATACTTCAAAAATATACAATAAAACGTGGTAAAATTGTGTTCGGACTTTTGACTGAAGTTATATTTGATCACAAGTCAAAAACACTTGAGAAATTTTCAGAGATTCTGCTTCTTCCTGAAGTACATAAGAATTTTATGTGTGTGTATTTTGTGTGTGTGGGAGGGGGAGTATTTGTTTGTTTGTTTTTGAGACAAGGTTTCTCTGTGTAACTTTGGAGCCTGTCCTGGAACTTGCTTTGTAGACCAGACTGGCCTCAAACTCCCAGAGATCTGCCTGCCTCTGCCTCCCCAGTGCTGGGATTAAAGGTGTGCACCACCACCGCCTGGCTAATTTTATGTGTGTTTAAGATAAACACAGTGGTGACTGTTGGTTTACTATCTCATAAGACTCTGACTGGTTATGGTTGGCCAATGCTCAATAACTATATGGCAATAATGACTAAATAGGTCAAATTCCAATTTTTAAAAAGAGAAGTTTATTGAGTGTACTGCAAGAGTGTTTCCTAGACAGCTGTCAACATCTTAAGGCAGTAGTCATCTCGAATATTGCAGAGAGGATGTGGGTTCACAAGGTCCACCAAATGAAGACTCAGAGACCCTTTAGACATGAATTTAGCTTTTCGAGGCTGCAGACATCCCCAGCCCTGATGGACTGAAGCACTTTCCCTATGCCAAGGCATTTTTGTTTTTCTCAGTGTTTACACTCTAGTCAGTTGATTACCATGTGCTCAGAACAACTTGAATGAGGCTTCCCCAAAAGAACAGTGACAAATGCACATTCTCATATTCCTCAGGTTCCAACCACGGTTTTCCAGGTTTCCTGAACCAAGGTTTGCATAGGCTTTGTATCCTTGGGGAACTCCCAAACGGGGAACAAAAGGCATCTGCTCAACAAAAGATGGCTTAGGCTTGGCGTTAACTCTCAGGGACTGGGCCAGGCATAGGCGGGGATTAAGGCTACTTGTTATCACTCTGGCGCCAGGCCAGCAAGAGTATCTGCCACAAGTAGGATTTGTTTTTGTGTATGTATTTATTATTGATAAGAAGGCTCAGCATTGCCTCAAACTTCCTGTGCAGCTGAAAATGACCTTGAACTCCTTCACCACCACCACCACCACTTCCTCAGTACTGGGATTTCAGGTGTGTGCCACCATGCTGGAAAGTAGGTTTCATCTCTTCTCAACACTTCAGATCAGATCAATCCATTCAATTGCCTAGTTGACTGCTATATAATACTTTAAAGGGTGTTTTTATGCATAATGTGAATAAAGCAAAATTATTTGTGTGTGTGTGTGTGTGTGTGTGTGTTTCTGAGACAGGGTTTCTCTCTATTGTTTTGGAGCCTCTCCTAGAACTAGCTTTGTAGACCAGGATGACCTCGAACTCAGAGATCCACCTGCCTCTGCTTCCCGAGTGCTGGAACTAAAGGTGTGCGCCACCAACACCAGGCACAATTCTCAGTAATTGGCTCATTAACATACCACCATATTCATTCAGCAACACAACCACGAACAAGGGATTAATTCTGGACCCCTGACCTTTCTTCCAAAGGACCTGAGTTCAATTTCCAGAATCCATATTTTGGCTCACAACCATCTGTCTGTGTGTGGATATTCTTGGTTGTTAACTAGACTGACTACACCTGAACTACAATCCAGAAATGGCGGGCACGCCTATGAGAGATTTTTTTTTTTTTTTTTTTTGAAGTGGGCGAATCCACTTCCAGCCCAGACCTATGAGGTGGGATGATGCATGCCTTTAACCCTGATCTTCAGGCTGGAAGGCACACGTTTAATCTGGAAGTCTACATAAGGACATAAAACAGGGAGGAGCTTTTGCTCTTTGCCTGCTTACCTGCCCTCGCCTTGCTAACACGTTCATTCCTTCGCCGCATTAGAGCCTACTCCTTCAGACTCCAGCACGTACTAAATGCAGCTGAGACATCCAGCTTTGTGGACTGAACAACTCCTGGGTTCTTGGACTTTCCATTCAGTCAGCCATTGTTGGATCAGATGCACTGCGACCCATAAGTCGTCCCAATAAATCCCCTTTATATAGTAAAGAGTCATTTTATACATTCTGTTACTCTAGAGAACCCTGACTAATGCAGTCTGCATCTCCTATCCCAGGGGGTCTGACACCCTCTTCTGGCCTCCATGGACACATGAGGTGCACAGACATACATACACACAAAACATCAATACAAACAGAAATAAAATTAAAGTTAAATTAAAAGCTATTGTTACTGAAGAAGCTAAAATGGTTATTTGAAAAATAAGCCTTGTTCGTAACTAGTAATTGAATAATTCACATCTGGTCAGTTTCTCCATAATATTAATATAAACAGCCATTTGTGTAAAAAACAAACCAAAAAAAAAAAAAAAAAAAAAACCACATACTGAGCAATTGTCCTATGCTTAGAAACAGAAAGCAGGAAAGGACAGGCTTTGCTTTCTGCTATTAAGTAGACTTGGGCATTTTGTTCAACAATATGGCCGCACGCCTTGGCCCCAATGTACGGGCTTCCTAGGAAATGATGGACTCGAGGATTTTATACACAGATCTTAGTGTGGGCAAAATCTCTCATAACAAAGACCTTTGTGCTTGAAGAAGTATTTGAAGAAGTGCACTGGGTGTGAAGCAGGGAGCACATTTTTAAATAGCTGCTCTTGTTTCGGAAGCTTTGTGTTGTGTGATTGAGAAATGTGATTGGAAAAAGAAGGAACTGAAAATTGCACGTTGCTGTGAAGCCATGCGGACGGAGCCCTCCCTCATTCGGCAGAACACCCGATCTTCATGGCCTTCAGCAGGCCACCTTCTGCTTGTTCTGAAGTGGGACTTCCATAAAAGACACAGGCCTCACAGGCCCAGCACCTCCTGGCCAGCCCTGCCCAGTTCACAACTGACATTGGTAGGATCGCTTAAGTACTAAAGGGAATAGCCCAGCGCACTGTTAGTCAGAGGCGTGTAAATGGGATTTCACTTAATCTTTTTAATAAAAATTTGTTTATGCTTGTTGTTACCATTATTGTTCTTTTGATTTTTGAGACAGGGCCTCTCTGTGTAACCTGGCTGTCCTGGAACTCACTATGTCTGTTCACATGCTGCTTGACAGAAGAGGGTGTCAGATCTCCTGGAACTGGAGTTACAGACAGTTGGGAGCTGTCATGTGCTGGGAATTGAACTCTGCTCCACTGGAAGGGCAGCTCTTAACTACTGAGCCATCTCTCCAGCTCCTACTTACTCTTAAGGACAAGTATCATCTGAGTGCCCTTACAGGAGACATACAAACTAGTGTATCTCATAGAAAAGAAAGTGGAATGAAGGTGGGAGGGTGGGGGAGGGGAGTTACTATTGATGGGTATAACATTTCGGTTATATGAGATGGTAAATTCTAGAAATCTGCTATGCAACACTGTGCTGTTTTATAATATTGAATTCTGCACTCAAAACTTGCTAAGATGGCAGTCTTCATGTCAGGTATTCTCACTGTAATAATAATTTAAAAAAAAAGGAGTTCAAGAAAAAGCAGGTTCAAATGTAAGAGAAAATTGATTAGACAAGTTTGTCAGATGTGTAGAGGACTTGTTCCTAATCTTACTGGTGTAATGGGATTGAACTCTAGGGAAGCAAAAAGAGCCACACGTATCTGGACCCCCAAATGTCTTGTTCGCTGAGGCATTAGTTTGTGTGATCGCCCAATTTCTTCAAAACTAAAATTACACATCTTTATTTACATTAATTTTGGTCACGGCTATCTTGCATAATAATCACCTTACCTGAGAATTAAAACTTCCAATTTTTTAATGTTTCCCTTTGATATGGAATGCTGACATCCACAGAGTCTCCCTGTGCTTCTAATACTTAAAGATATCACAGGTGAGCGAACAAAGGGAAGCTGGACACAGTTCAGCCATAAAAGGCTTAACAAAGACATTAGCATTATGTGGACTCTGATAGTCTCTAATCCCAAGTGGGAGCTCCTGTGGAAGATCTGAGTGACACTTAGATGTCGTTGGAGGGTTTTTGGTTTTGGTCTCTACACCCCACCCCTCCCAAGCTTCTGAGTCCCGGAAGAAGGGGGGGGGGCATGGAAGCAATGTTTCTGTGCTTGGGTTGGATTGAATTAACCAAACATTGTTGTAATCATTTGCACAGTGACAGATCAATTAGGCAGAGTCCAGGGCATAGCAAAATATTTATGGTCCTCCTTCTTCCTGGAACAATGCATACCACTGCCTGGCAGCCAACAAGCCACTGCCTGCTTTTCTAAAGCAAACTGACCTTTTCTTTAGCTAGAAATATCAGTTAAGCTAGCTGCAGATTAGGCTGTATAAACATGTGTGCAACCATAGAGATAGAGCATTTTGCAGTGGCCATACTCTACAACAGCAAAAAGACCACCATGTCCAAGCTTGGCTTAGGCATAAAATCTCTACCAATCATCAGTCTTCGTATTTCTTGAGTTATTGCAGCAGGCCAAGCTTCGTTCTGAATGTCCCATCTTTAATGATCCATTTGATCTTTAAGATTCATGTTGTGGATACTGTTGCTTTTCTCATTTGACAGACAGAAACATCATTTTTTTTTTCAAGAGGTTTCAACTTGCCCAATGACACTCAATTTTACCCCTAAAATGAGCAACAAATGTTTCTTGACTGCAAATTTCACACTTTAACACCATATCATCTTTCTAGTGATACGCCTCAATACGGTGAACTAAGGGATCGATGGGAAAGGAACATCCAGGCAGTCATCTGAGTCAGCCGTCTCTTGAGAAATTATAATCTGGAAATGTAATTCCCCAAACAGAAATGGAGAATACATAACAGAGACAGTTGCTGCCTAAGGCTCCGGTAAGATCACTACATGCCTGGAAAACTCAAAATACTTTCAAATACTCCTATGCGACACGGCAGAGAGATATGGAGAAAATATTCAGGACTTGGGTGACAAGTGAACCAGAGAAGAATGCAATCCTATGTCCTTTGTCTCTGGGCCCCCAGAGTTCGTGTCCTCTGGCTAGAATTCATGGACCAGGCAGACAGATGACTCAGACTAACTTGCATGAAGGAATAAAACCTGATCACTCATAGTTTTAAGATCTATGGAAATGGTATCCCACAGAAACATGACTTTCTGGAAGAAAGACAAAGACCCACCAGTGGGCAAGGGTGGGAAGACTTCCTGGGGTCTGCGAGGCAGGCGGTAGGTAGGAGTGCCAGGTGGTGAGGACACAGAGTGCCCTGGGCCCAAGGGCCTGTTGTGAGGTCCAGAGGGGAGATACGGAATTAAGACTTGTCTCCTAAATGGCGCCTTCATTTCTGTTTTTCTCCGCACCAGGCAGTTGAGGCTACGGAGAGAGCTAATCATACAGGACCTCATAGGGTGGGCCTCAGTTGTATTTTCTCTTCCTGCAAACTTTTAACAGCTTTACAATGCAAGGGAATCGCTCTTTACCTTATTATGTAGGTGGTCATTAATGTGTGTTTGTCTAACTAGCATAGTGATCCCCCCCAAAAGAACATTAATCTTAAAAGACAATAGTTTACAAAGACAGATCAAAGAAGTGAGATTTAAAATTCTTAAAAAGTGATCCTTTAAGCAACTAGATAAAATGACAACTAAAAGCAAACCCCCGTTTCTTCCTTTCCCACATTCCCTTTCCATCTTTTTTTGTTTTCCTGTCTTTCTTTCTTCTCTGGTATGGGAGGCATTGGAACCCATCTGCACAGAGAGGACCTGGGGGAGTCCTCCTGGAAGCAGGCAGGGTGCTGAGGCAGGGAAGGGGAGCCAGGCAGGAGCACAGCCAAGTGGGGAGGGGGACTTGCAGACGGAGGGATGTCTTGGGGAAGTTTGAAGATTTATCAAATCAGAAATGATTAAATCAGCTGAGTCAACAGAGGCGTTGTTGGCAATGAGAGCCACGTTGCATTTTAATGGAAAATGAACTTGTAGGCATATCAAGTCATAAATCCAGAATAATCCTAAAGTATTAGATTAGAATCAGTGCGAACTAGAGATCCAGGTAGGTGGCCTAGACCTCACCAGGCAGCCCAGGCTGACCTTGAGCTCATGGCAATCCTCCTGCTTCAGCCTTTGAAGTGCTAAGACCGTAGGCGTGAGCCCCCACACGGCATTGGCTTTTCCTTCTCACTCCCCCAACCCCTCCAATCTTTCTCTCTTTTCCCTTCCCTTTGTTCCTTGTCTCACAAATCTGTCATCTAGAGGCTAGTAACAAAGGTGCTCTGTTAGTCATAACAGCATAAACCACGCAAACTTGACTTCCACCCATTGTCATCTAAAGAAACCTTAGGCTGAGCTGGAGCTCTTGCCCAGTGTTAAGAGCACTGGCTGCTCTTCCTAGGTTTTCCCAGCACCCATGGGACACTCATAAGGTTCTGTACCTGCGGCTCCAGGGGATGGGACATGCTTTTCTAGTGTCTGAGACACCCAGACATACAGTCACACAAATTTTTAAAGTTAATATTTCTTTCACTTCTCACTGCTCCCCTCCCCCCAGAGTTTAAAAAGTTTCTTAAACACGCATGCATTTCTTTACAATCCCTAGGCCAACCACCAGGAAGAGGGCAGGGGCAGAGAATGAACAGTGGGTCATAAATGAAACGTGTCCCTGACTCAGGGGCCCGCACTCTTTGGGAATCATTTTCAAACAATGACACTGACATTTCCTTATTACTTCAATCAGCACACACTTAACTGCAGTCTTGCTACACTGAGGCAATGTGTTCTTCCCCAGCACAATGTCCTAGTGATGAGTTGTGTTCCTCTGTCCATGGAGAAAACACAGCACCACGAGTAATTACTAAATGAATGTATTCCAGTATAAATCCCAAGCGTTTTCAAAAGCAAAATATGTATCTTGTAATATAAGCGTTGATGATAAGATACTGATGGGAGTTTGAAAAGGCCCAGCTATCCAAGATGGATCCAAGCGCAGAGTCCCTGTCATGCAGTGGGCTAAGTGTCCGTTTTATTTGCACAGTGTCCGGATGTAATGTGTGGAGAGCTGATGAAGTCCTGAGTGGATGTGTATAGTTGACATGGGCACAGCCATGTCAAGGACCCCTATGCCTCAGACCTGTGGAGATGGGAAAGCCTTCCCCTGGTCCTCGTGTGCAGAACCTGGACCACTGCTCCTTTCTCTAGGACTCCTATAGTCTCAGACTGCTCCCCTGCACAGACCCCCTACAAAAATTAGTTAAATCCACTCTTCCTTCATTTGTAGACAATAAACCACTTCCTCCACTCAAATGTACAAAATAAGCACACGAGTTCCCAGGTTATTGCTACTGCATCTCTGTCAGAGCGCGAAGCCCACCCAGTCTCAGCTTTTTTTCAGAGCGTGTTCGTGTGTGTGTGTGTGTGTGTGTGTGTGTGTGTGTGTGTGTGTGTGTGTGTGGCAGACTGCGGGGCTGGGAACTACAACTTCAATACAGAGTCTACAGCCCATCCAACTAGTGTAATTAAATAACGCTAAAAGTCATTGTAGGCGCAAGTGGGCTGACTATCAGTCTTCAATACTGATCTATGGAATTAAGTTAAATAACTGATTCACTGCTATTCACATTGAAATAAGGACACCTGGGTGAAAAGGGAGAGTTTTACAACCTCAGAGATTGACTGACTGATGATGCATTGTGGTGGTAGAGGTGGGACGTGGGACCTTCTGGACGTTAGGCAAGCACTGTGACTCTTAGCCAGAGCCTCAGCCTTTGACTTTGTTGTGACAGGGTCTCGCTGTGTCTCAGGTCAGGCTGACCTGAGACTGTCAGTCACCCTGCCTCACCCTTACATGTCCTGGTGTTATAGGTATGAGCCACCAAAGGGGCTGGAAATTTTAAAATCATCTATGATAGCACAAATAAATGGACTAGAACATAAAAGACTTTAAATGGTAACTATATTCTTGCATTGAGAAAACTTGGTTAGTAAGTAATAAAATAGAAACACTAAACATTAGATTAAGAAACACTGAATTGTGCGTGTGTGTGTGTGTGTGTGTGTTATGTGTGTGTGTGTGTGTGTGTATGTGTGAGAGAGAGAGACAGAGAGAGACAGACAGAGAGAGAGACAGAGAGACAGAGAGAGAGACAGAGAGAGATACAGAGAGAGAAAATGCGTGTGTTGGGGTGCTGGGACTCAAAACCTGGACCTTAGATGTATAAGACAAACCCTCTATCACCGAGTTCTACCTCAATTCTGGTTCAACAGTGTGTCACTGGCATAGACTGGCCTCGAACTCCTGCACCTTTTGGCTTTGTCTTCCACTGGGATGGAATTTAAGGCCTCACTTATGCGTAGATAAGCACTCTACCACTTACCTACATCCCAAGCCCTTGGGGGGATTACAGTGTGTTTAACCATGGCTTCCATCAAGGTTTCAGTTACAGAAAGCATGGAAATCAAAATCAATGCTAACAGAGCATGTAAAACATCCAGAAGAAATAACTTAAAGTGCACTTATTAAATTAAAATAAATGAAATAAACTGACCCGAGGGCCCGGAAACTATGCCTCTGCTGTCCTGAGCAGGCTAAATGCTTTGACATCAACCTCCCTCTACCTGAAAGAAGAGATTCTTTCTTCACAAGAAGATGGGCAGCAGCTCTGGCTCCATGGACCTCTTGACGGACACTCTCTGGGCTTCTGATGGTCACACTGACAACATGGCTGTGTTATTAAGACAAAAAGACCCTCTACCCAGTCAAAGACCCTGTTCTTGTGCGTGCCAAATAGTCACTGGGATTTTGAAGGATCTTTTGAGCTATCTAATGAAACCACTCTTTTGACTGTGAGGGGTTGTTAGAGGCCTCAGGTCTGTCCTCCATAAGCAAACAACAGCTTTTCCAAGATGTCGGTTCAGAGAATAAGCAAATGTTTGTGCAGTGAATAGACGGAAAGGAGAGAATGGGTATGCAAACGGAAGGCTTGGGACAGTGAGGATGTGGCTCCAGTGGCCAGGCCAAACAGCGTTTCCATGTTTTGTACAAGTTCTTAGATAGTAGAGATGTGGCGGGTTGACCCTGGCCAGACTTCTTCCCGTGTCTGAACACTCTCGCCATGTTCTCTAGTGCATCGGAACACACTGGTTGCTTAAAGGACTGGCACGTTCTCTGCTCTTTGCTTCAAATTATATAGGGAACGATTAGAAGCTGATGCTCTAATTTTTTTAAAAAAGCAAATTTTGAAGAGTATGAAAAGCATAACGTATTCATTTACTGAGAAGATAAGTTAAATTTTCTCTACAGAAATTATATCACTCCATAGACCTCACCTTGGAAAAGAAAACTAGTGTTACTAAGTCAATGTTGTTCTTCTGACACAAAATAACCCCACAGTTTTGTGTACCTGAAACCCTACTGCTAGACACGCTTTAACTTTGACTTCTAAGTATTTTCAGGATTTACTTATTTTGTGCTAAAATGCATTTAATTATCAAATGGCTGACACGATGGCCATTAAGATCAGGTCAATTTATAAATGACAGGAATGAGGACCTTTAGGGAAGGTAGACTGGAATTATGAGATTCTAGATCATTATGTTAGAATTAACTGGGTATTTCTTTCAACACGGAAGGGCATTTCTTTTTTTGGAAAGATAGCTGTGAAATTATCTCTAAGACAATTATGCCATACAATATAATATAAAACTGGGAAAGCAACAAAAGATGCCAAACTTCTAATTCTCCCAAGTTAAGAAAAAAAAAAAATCTTTTAAAGAAAGGCCAGGCAGATAGCCAGAATAGGTAAAGTGCTTCTCCGTGGAACACACAGAGAGAAGATGGGACTTCCCAGAAGCCAGTGTGAGCTTCGGCTGCCTTCTAAGTAAGGAAAAGATTTCAATTGGTGGCTAAACACTTCCTGTCCCTCCCGCGGTGTGCGTGGGCCAGATGCCATCAACTGGAGAGAGACCTCATAGACCAAAAAGGCCTGCCTGATTTTTGAGTTGACGCATCAGCTTGTGTCAGCCTTGCAATTGGTCAAAAGCATAGCTCTCTTTGGACCTGAGATGCTGGAATCGGAACCGGAGATAACACCATCAGCTGCTACATTCCCTCCGGCCATTGAGCTTGGGATGGGGCCCTGTATCAGCTCCGCGGGGACTCCAACTCCTGACTACAGATCTAGTGATTAACCCTTAACCCTCTCATTCTTTCTTTCAAATAAGTGAGCAACCGAGCAAACAAATCACAGAGAAGGCTGTCACTCAGACCTAAAAAGACTTTAATGGGGTCAAGTTGCTATTGGTGTAAAGGGAAAGCGAAGCGGTGCTACCATTTGGTGTCTCCGTTTGCTCCCTGTGTCCTGCGCCTTCTGCATGCTGGCCACTTTAACTATTTGGATTCCTTACACTTGAGAGACTTGCTAATGAAAAGTCTACACCACACGTTCGCCTTTGCTATCTTTTTCTCCTGCAGCTGTCGCTGCTGATATCAACGTACATCCACGTGCTCCACACCTGGCTTTTAAAATGCCTCACGTTAGGTAAAAAAGCCTCATAGTGGGAATACTATTTGTCTTGTTAATTAATGGTTAAATACTCACCACCTTTGACAATGAATGGCAGATTGCTATACAGGATAATTCCTGTATAGTAATTTATCCTTGCCCAGTTTATTATCTGAAGGACTTTCAAAGCAATATTTATGTGATAGGCATCAACAAGAAGCCAAAGATAACAGGAATTAGTGGCTTTGTGTTATCAAAACTTTGTGATCAACAGCAAAAGCATTGTAGAGCCATTGAAACTGATTGTAAGTGATGTTGTATCTTGCACCACAATTGTCATAACAGTTTGGCTGAAATTGCCTCAGGCCAGTTCTAATTTCCATTTGATTAAGACATTATTCAGGTGACAGTAAATACCCAGCGTATCTCCCTTAAACGCATTCTCACTGAACAACAGTGACACGACAAAGTGACGGAAAGGTCGGCGAGTTTAACACAAGTCACAGTTAAGCATAACCTTTCAAACATCACCACAAAAGCTGCAGTGAACTGTAACATGTAAAACAAACGGCCCAGAGACTGATACTGGGGTTCAAACTCCAAGCAAAGCAGCCAGCCATAAATTCTTTCCTCTAGCTCAGGCTGAAAGGGCTGATCCACACACCGGCTCTTCACCAGGCCTCAAACTGCAGCCTCTCTCTCCTCAGTGTGTCTGGAGAATGAATGCCTCATCTCCTGAAGACTGAAGTCCCTGCTTCTATCTTTTATACCCCTCTAGTACTGGGATGAAAGGTGTGTGATCTGTTAACTCTTTCAGTTCTTTTAGACTGATTCAATCTTGTGTACCCCTGGGTGGCCTTGAACACAGAGAGATTCGACTACCTCTTAATCTTGAATCCTAAGGTTAGAGGTGTACCACTATAAATGATTCAGTGTGTGTGTGTGTGTGTGTGTGTGTGTGTGTGTGTGTGTGTTATTTATGGTTCACACACATCATTTCTCCAACTTGTATAGCCAAGCTTGTGATATTTTCTCTAGTGTAAAACCGAAGTTACAGATTTGGAATGTCTCCACTGATGTAATAAGATTCCATTTCACATTTGTTGGTCTGCCTGGGTGGAGTGATAACTTTGGATTAGTGGCTCCTTGACAAATGGAAGGATTAAAAACTCAAGCTCCGTTTACAAAGTTGGAAAGCACTTGGTGCTGCCGAGCAGCCAGGTGGATGCAGTCTTGAGTTGTCTCAGGAGCACCTGTGTCTCCCCCAATTACCTCTCTTCAATCACTGGTGCACAGTTGCACAACACACCTGGAAATTTCTTGTCAATAGTGAGGTCGTGATGCAAGAGTCAAGTATCTGAGAACAAAGGGCCCCTCGACTTGTGAAATAGCTTATTGTTCTAGGAAGAAAGGACAAGTTCCCCTTCAAAGCAGTGCCACACCAGGAACTGAATGGTTTTGTTTAGTTTGAGGCATAATTAGCTGCCTATAGGTTACTGGTCTTGGGCAATACTGTAGTTGTGTTGACTTAACCGTTTCATAAAGGGGAATTTGAAGTTCAAGATGTTCTCAGGAATGCCAGGGTAAATTTGATATCTATTTCCACTCATAAAATGGACTACGGTTAATTATGCTGCTAGGAACACTGACAAAAGTTTTAAGCAGGTTATGCCAGGATGGCGTTGTGGTACCTTGCTCACATTCTCAATGGCCAGGGAAATATGCACATGCTGCCCCAGGCCTGCAGCTCTCACCAGACAACGGAAGACACACACCTCCCCATCCTCTCTTCCTTTTCTGAATGGTTGCATTATGCAATCGTAATGTAAGACCCTCAAAACGAGGAGTCTCCCAGTTTCACTCGGTACCCCCAAGAACTCAATGTCCAGTCCAGTTGATGCAACACGCAAGAGGCTTTAATGAACGGGAAACGTTTGTGCAAACGGGTCCCCTCAGCACGCTGTCTAGAGAGAAGCAACATTTTCTGGGCTCGGGTACTTTCAAAGGAAAAAAACCACAAGCTTAGAGTGGGGCTGTGATGCTCTGTCCATACGTGACCAGAGACAAGGGTTTTCTTTTTGAGGCCGGATGGTCTCCGGTCAGCAGACCTCAGGGCCTCAGGGTGTGCTAATTAATCTTGTCTGAGCAAACTGGAGTTGCAGCTATGTCTTTGTTTCTTAAGGGCCCTATTTACCACCTGCTGACACACTGACCGGAGGGGCAATTTGAACTCTTGGCATCCCGCTAACTTAGGGCCTTGTAAGGGAAAGTTGTAGGTGGTTAGCAAATTCCAGGGAACTGATAGTGGCCTGGGTTAGCTTTCCAGGTCAGACTGCCCTGCATTGCAAGTGGGGGGTTTCCTTAACTTTACTTTTTGTCTTTCAGTATCAATACCCATGATGCTAATGTCACCCACATGTTAAAGCAATTCCTCAATTTCTGTCTATGTCTTTAACTGTTCCCACGCAAATGTCTGTTACTCAAGTGGCCTACTGATGACAAATTCACCTCCTACTTCTGTATATGGACCCTAAATTCCCCCTGTCCATTTTGGTCCTTGTCTTGCTTTACTAACTGCAGCAGCATTCACCTCAGTGCCAGCTCGAAACCCCCCCCCCATTCCCTATCAGAATAGCTTCAATTCTAAGAAGTAGGACGAAAACCAAAATCTCTTGAAGAGTGAGTGACTACCCTGACCAGACCCTTGACCTTGCAAGCCAGGGTTGTCTTTGAGCAGTTTCTGTGGTTTGAATTTTTGTTTTTTTCCCCTAGCATTCAAAGCAATCATTACACTCACGACATTTTTTACTTGGTCTTACTGTGTATCCTGGGTCTTAATTTTCTTTTTCTACCTGCAAAATTTCTAACCATTCTAACACTTCCAATACCCCAAACACCTCCTTATTAAACTTTTTGATAATGTTCTCATTTACAATGTTAATGTGATTCCACAGAACACCAATTGTAGTTCCAAAATAAATTGTTTGTATCAATTGGCATTGATATCTATGTTTGCATATTACTCTGAATAGACAGTGAATTTGGTATTGTCCATGGGGTTGTCACAATAACTTGGTACAGCCCTAAGGCCCTGACAACATGCATTCTCTCCAATGTTGTTATTTCTCTGTAGTTATTTCTCTGCTACATCACTTATACTGGTTGCAATAGTTACCTGTGTGCTTAGCTATTAAATCTTTGTCTTTCTGGTAAGATGATTGCTTCAGCCATTTATAGTTACCTATTCATGTCTATCACCTACCATAACACTAGTAGATTAGTACTAGTAGTACTAATTGGTACTAGTAGATTAGTATGTACTCAATAAAAAGCGCCCTGACAAGTGTGAACGCCAGTGACTTACATGGTATTGAATCTGTCAGGTGATTTGTACTACTGTCCTCACTGATGATAGAGTCACAGTCAACACTTCTAAGACAAAAGACAGGCTGAGAAGAAACACACGTAACAGACTCACTGAATCAAAGTTTTACATGACATGAAAGAGCTCAAAATTGGAGACTCAAGGCCCTGAACTGTCTATTTTTAATGCTTACATATGACGAACGATAAATACAGAAATGTGACTGAACCAAATGTATGTGGCCGTGTGCTCTCAGAGGAGATAATGCCACAAAGCCTGTGTTGTAGTTCTTCTTTGTCTCTTTGTGTGGCATTCCTGGCTTTTGGGAACCAAGCATGACTCCTTAGATCTGCTGTCAGTTGAGGTGGGTCAGAGAACTTTATATGGCCAATGATTAGTCACCTTTGCATCGCTACCAAAAAACACCTGGTAATATATTATTTATGATTTAATAAAGGTTGCCTGAAGGATCAGAATGCAAAGCCAGCCACACTAGTTAGCCATAGAAGCTGGACTCAGGAGACAGAGGCAGATGGATCTCTGTGAGTTCAAGGCCACCCAGGGCTACACTAGAGTGAATCAGTCTAAAAGAGAAACAGCTCAGTGTCTTTAACCCCAGCACTAGAGAGTCTATAAGGTGTTCAGGGCAGTCTCAGAGGGCAGTCTAGGGGTCTGAGGCAGTCTGGAGATGCAGTCTGAGGGTCAGTGGATCATCCCTTCGGTCTGAGCATTGATAGAGGCTAGAACTCTCTAGCAGCCAGCTGCTTTGCTTCTCTGATCTTCAGCTTGAACTCCATTATCTGTCTCTGGATTTTTTATTATTAGTATTACATTTTATAAAGAGAAGGGTTTATTTAGTGCCTAAGAGTCTCAGAGTCCATTGGTTTGACCAGTGGTGATGACTTCGGACACTCAGCATACCAAGGCAGAGGTGCTTGTGTGTGGAAGACCTTAGATTACTAACCAGGAAATCAAAGAGAGAAATTGGTATTTCACAATGCCTTCTGAGGGGCATCTCCAAAACATAAGACCTCCCACTGGGTCTTACCCAGCAAAGGCCCATCACCTCCCAACAGCACCTACTTGTGGACCAAGTGTTCCTTACAATGTGTACAATGCCACCCTTGGGTGCCTGTACATTCAAACCAAACGAGCCAGCTCAGAAGGGATGTCTCAGGCTGCCTTTGTGGATGGGGGCTCTCATCTCTATGACTCCCCTCAAGAGACAGGAGTCCTTAGATTTCATGACCCTCCTTGCTGAGAAAAGGGAACAAGAAAATGGAAGACAGTATCTGGGAGCCTGTGATGTCCAGAGTGCTGTCATTCAGGACGGGTCCCTGAGCCTTGTAACCATGTGTATATGATTTTGTTCTTTTTCTTGTACATCCTCAGGCTCAACAGGACCCACCGAGAATACAAGCATGTGGGATGTTGGCCTTTCCTGTGCTTATTTTTGGCATCATAAATATTTTGTTAACTGAAAGTAAGAAGTTTGCATTCACCCCCTAATGTTTTGATGTAGTATTTTTATACTTGAGGCCATTACCTCAAGAATGTATTCCTGATGGAAATACCTCACTACCTCCCTCTTCTTCTTTCCTTATCCCCTTCCTTATTTCTTCCCACCTTCTCTTCCTTTCTCCACCTTTTTCTTCCTTCTTCCTACCTTTCTTTCCTTCTTAGTATTTGATTTATTATGCCTTTAAATACAGAAAATTGAACCCTATTTATAAACTACTGCTTCTACAATGTGTGTTGGCTATGGCTTTATTATTTCCATTAGAGCATCATGTTTAATGAACATAGTTCTCTGTTTAATATTATGCTTTGGTACATATGTCTATTATATGGTTATTCAATACAGACAATTAACTTTATCATCTCCCTGGTTGAATAATCTCACATGTGTGTCAATGTGTTGGTAGGAAGACACACTAACATTACATTTTCAATCTAGACACACACCCATGGCGTTTTGGTTGATTCCATGTCTTGCTGTAAAAAGTACTACAATAAATATGAGGTGTATGTACCTCTTTCACATAAGCACTTCATTTCCTTTAGATATATGCCCAGGATTAGTGTTTCTGGATTATGTAATGATTCCATTTTCATATTTTTAAGGCAATATTTTCCATAATGATGTTATAATTTGTATTTACCTCTAATAATGGCAAGATTCCCCACTCCTCCACATCTTTGGCTAGTATCTGTTATTTGATAGTAGCTGCTGTGACTGGAGCAGATATCTAATGGTTATTTTATTTTCTTTCTAGTGTGTGTATAGATGCTTTGTCTGCATACATGTCTGGCAGGCTCTATACGAGTATCCAGTGCCTTCAGAGGTCAGAAGAGGGCATTGGGTCTTGTGATCACTGTGAGCCTACATGTGGGTGCTGGGAATTGAACCCAGTCCCCTGGAAGAACAGCCAGTGATCTTAACCATGGAGCCATCTTTCCAGTGCCCTCTGGAAACGGTTTTAACATCCATTTTCATAGTATTAGTGGTCTGAGGCATTTTCATGTTCTTATCTACAACTTACACTTGAGAATGTTATTCAGCTAACTGGCCCATTTTAAAATTATATTGTCATTTTTACTGCTCGGCAAAGTCTCCTATGTATTTTAAATTTTAACTCCCAATCAGGTAAATAGGTTTCTACAAGACTAAAGCTAGCTCCTGCCTTCCCAGTCCAGTTTAGAATTCTTCAGTGCATGTCACTCACTTTTTCACTGTTTGAAGTAAAAGGAATGTTTAAAAAAAAAAAAAAAAGTCACGAAAAAAAGTCACAAAAAATGGGAGACTGGCGGTACCAGAGACTTCACTGGAAAGTTCTTCAGATCCAGCCGGCCTCGTGGCTCTTGCAGCCCTGAGAGGGTCACCATGAGTTCAAGGTTAACCTGCACTACACAGGGAGTTCCAGGCTATCAGCATGAGCTACAGGGCGAGACCCTGTCAATAATAATAATTAATATAATAGTAATAAAGATTGTTTTCATCATTTTACTGTCATGGGCCATGCACAATAAGACTGTGGTATTTTTTGTTGTTGTTGTTGATGTTTAGTTTTTCCCAGTAATGCTTGTGTTTTCACATTTTCTGTAAACTTTTCCTGATAGCAGAAGAGACAGTGAACATGGTATATAAACCTGACTAAGGAAATCATTCGCTGGGCAATGGTGACGCACGCCTTTAATCCCAGCTTCGGGAGGCAGAAGCAGGCGGATCTCTGTGAGTCCAAGGCCAGCCTGGTCTACAGACCGAGTTCCAGGGCAGGCTCCAAAAGCAATACAGAGGAACCCTGTCTCGAAAAACTAAAAAAGAAAGAAAGAAAATCATGCTAAATGTTGACCATAAACTAACGTTTTAACGTTGAATTCTACATTGTAAGATTATGAAAGGATAACTTAGCTCACTCAGTTATCCACAAAAATGAGCCTGTTTTGAGATGTGTGATCCCTGAACACATTTTCCTTTTGAGAATCAGTATTGAGATAGTGTTTTGCAGACTTTCTTCCAAGTGTTACTCCCTGGGTAATGCTGCGTCAGCCCCCATGTAGACTATTAAAATAGTATGAACTCCTGGGTGTCATACAAATACTTTCTTTGTTTTTCCTCTTCTTCCCGTCCAACTTGCACTGCCACGGACTTCAAGCAGGCCAGCATCCAGCGAACTTTAGCAGGAAGTTACACATAAACCGGATACCCCCTGGCGAGGTAACAGGAGAGGCAATGTGAAGTGATCAGTGTCATGATCCGTGCTCCAAAAGGTAATTGATCTTCTGTGAGACTATAAAAGCAACCGCAGAGTGAGACCAAGAGGAAGGAAAGAAAGCAGAGCACGTAGGTAGCTGACTTCTGGTGAGAGGAGGAGAGAATGCTTCCTCTAAAGACAGCCGGCAGGCGAAGGGACAAAATAGTGCCTACCATTTTGCTGAGTGCTCTTCTGACTCATCTCACTGATGCTGTGGCTTCAGAACCGTAAGGGAATTCTAAACTCTCTGTATCAGAGTGCTGGCAATGCCATCTCATTAAATGGATTCCATGTTAAAATCTGGTTGGTTCATTATTCTATTTCAACTTCAGCAAGTGAGTGCAGGTTTGTCCTCTAAGTGTTGAGCAAATACTGGGAGAATGGATGCCCCTAAGACACCTCAGTGAGCAACCAGTTTATCATTATCCCGCCTGTGAAACGGATACAGATTGGGAGATCCTTCAATAGCTCGAGTTGCTGTTTGTGGATGGAATCCAGACTTGCTGACAGAGTGTTGGCTGTTCTCTTTGTGCAGGCGATACATCCTCTGGGTTTCTTCTGTGGTTCAACGCTTTTCCCAGGAAAAAGCCTGCCTTCACCTTTTAAACCTCAACGAGTCTGTGTCCTTGAGCGTCGTCCTAGAATATGATGGCTCCAATACCACAATTTTTGACCAGTCTGTGGAAGCGGGGACCTTTTATACTTGCACCAGTTTCAAAGTGAGGCAGGCACCAAATGTAATGCAGCGGGAGTGCACTGGGGGTGTGAACTTCTTCTCTTGCAGTTGCTTTTCAATATCAAATCTTCATTTGGAGTGATTTGCAAAATCTGGGGAGGATGGGGGGAATGTGAAAATTTCAAGAGAGGCAAAATGCAAAAGGGAACATTTTAATGTGCAGCATATATTGCTACTGTTGTTGGAATTTTCTATTATAGGAAATAATGAGGTGAATACTATTTTAGAGAGTGAATGTGTTTCATGGAGTCTAAAAGGAAATGTAGGTAAGGGATGGAGGGCTTTGGTTCGGGACAACATGAAAAGAAAATAGACAGCAAGAAGAGAGGAACCTGAATTTATTTATTTATTTATTTATTTATTTATTTATTTATTTATTTTTTAAAAAAGACCCTTATTTTGAGTTAAGCAATTTCAACAGGTAAAAATTTTATAAGGCTTTGCCTGTCTGACCATCTACAGTAAGACATGCGACCTTCCCCTCTCTGCTCGCACACAAACAGGTGTCTCAGACATCCTCGGAACAGTTGGCCTTTGTGACACTACTTGCTCAGGGAAACACTCTTAAAATCTCTGAAAGGAGAGCTGTAGCAATTGCCACTGAGGAGACCGCAACTTTTGTGCAGACGGATACACCCATCTACAAACCTGGAGACACCGGTAATGCACCTTAAAAACACCATCTCCAAATGAACATGAAAAGTTTAGTAAAGCGTGTCTTTAATGTCATTGGCCACTGCATTCCCACCATCCCTTAGGTCAGGAGCTGATGTACATAAAACTCAGTCCATTCCTTCCGTTTCATACAAATCCCACTGACAAGGCTTCATGGAACACTGGCTCCCAACACAGAATGCGCTGTGTGATTGTTTGATCTAAACCACTGACCCATTACATGCCTACTTCACAAGCTCATTAGTTCTCCTTCTTGAGCCAATTATTTCGTCCTCAGATGATGAGAGTTTCTTGGGACCTTCAGAGAAGAGAGGACGGTCACTGGACAGATAGTGCTCATCACAACAAAGATCTCACTGGCCACATTTATGGATTCTATTCTTCTATTTTTATGTTCATTGATGTAACAGACGAGGCCTCTCCACTTTCTTTACTATTGTTCCAAGCAGGTTGTGGCAGACAGAATGCCAGGCTAGAATTCAAAGCAGCTTGCTTCAGATATTGACTCTGTTAATCAATGATTGACTTTTGAGGACTAAATTCTGGTCTTTGAGATTTAGTTTCTTCATTTGTAAAGTTAAGAGTTTAGAGATGAAACCACTTGTGCCTTCTGTTCTGATTAATATTGATTATTTCTATGAGTATTTTTAAAGAGCTAAAAATAGACTTTATTTTGTTTTAAACAGCAGACATTTATTTCTGGCAGTTGTAGAACCTGCTGGTGTGATGTGTCGGAGGTGCTTTTCTCCAAGAATCCTCTACTGTGCTCTGACTGACATGACAGTGTCTGAGACAGGGGAATCCTTCCAAGGATCCTCTACTGTACTCTAATATGATGGTGTCTGGGGCAGGGTGGGTTCCTCCAAAGAGTCTCTACTGTACTTTGAATGGCCAGTTCATGTAGGCTTCTTTCAACTTTATAATTAATTTTAATTCAGCAAACAAGACAGTGAATTTCATATGACATTTTCACACATAATATGGCAAAGATAGTCCTTAAAGAGCAATCTCCACTTCTTGATATCCCCTTTATTGCTCTTACTAAAATATTAGAATGAGTGGTACATTCAAAGGAACCAAAATCTTTCACTTGTAGCTCTGCTAAAATAACTTAATTTTGTTAGCATAATTTTCAAGGAAAATAAATGTTTCACAGTTATTAATTAATTCTGTTCCAAGATGTCCCTTATGACCAATAGGTAAAAGTTTATAACAGTAGCTGGTGTCAGTACTGAGGACAATAAGAATCATTAACAAAGGGACAATAATTATAAGAGATTTTCCTCAATGGACTCCTAACCTCAAAGGGTCAGATGAGAACTAGGGGAGAGGGAATGTGGTATTGTGTTATAGAAAAGCAATTAATTATGTATATATCTAAATGCAATCATAGCTGTAAGATGGGAATCACAAGAAAAACACCTTATGGCCTTGCCCTCTCCTCTTTTAGTTCACTTTCGCATTGTGACCCTGAACTCCTGGCTCAAACCTGTTGATGACTTGGTGAGTCCATAATTTCAAGTGGTACAATGAAACTAAAATCTATCAATTAAATCCATTGCTATACAAAGCACCTTTCGGGAATGTAAGTCGTCAGCTTATTCCAACAGCCAACGTATGGGACCAGCCTAGATATCTACCAGCAGACGGATGGATAAAGTAGGTGTGGTGTGTGTACAGGATGGAGTTTTACTTAGCAGTAAATAATGGAATTGTGTCGTTTGCAGGAAAATGAATAGAACTAGAGTTTGTTGTATTGGGTCAATTTAGCCAGACTCAAAGGACAAATATCAGATTTTCTTTCATGTGCAGAATTATATCCAAGCAAACACACACACACACACACACACACACACACACACACACACACACACACGACATGAAAGTAAATGGAAAACCACGAAGGTAGAGAAACAGTTCTAAAGGGAGAAGGGGCAGAGAGAGTAGTGGGAGAGAAAGAGAAAATACCATGATTTCTCTCATACGCAGTCTAGACTTAGCCATATATTTACACACACAAGCAAAGGGGGAGGTGGGGGCAGACAGGGGAGGGTGATATGAAATTAACCCAAGTGATACAATGATATATATGTCTGGAAATACCATAAGAAAGCCCATCATTTTAAACACTCACTAAAAGAATTCATTAAAACTAAACCTTTGGGGCAATACTATTTGGCAAAAGAATGTCTCACTAAAATATTAATCTGTGTTTTTTCTTTCAGTACCCTTTAATCACCCTTCAGGTAAGACATCTATTTTCCATATCCAATTTTAAAACATTCATATTAGGGATGGCATGCTTCTAGTTTTTAGTTTTATATAACTAAAAATTAAAATGACTGAAACAATGGTTAAAAGTAGCTTTAAGATACAGTTTTGAAAACCAGTGCTCTTAACCACTGAGCCATCTCTCCAGCCTCTGTGACAATCATTTTAAATGTTTGTGTATGTATATATATACATATATATATATATATAAATTATGAGTTCACTCTGCTTTGGGAATACTATTCTGGACTAAGGATGCTGAATTTTTAATTCTTTGATTATACTACTCTGCTTTGGAGAGATAAAAATCAAAGGTGTCAGTTATAAATTATTTTCCATATGGACTTTTAGTTTTAAGAGAAACATTGATTGAATTTGAATATGTTGGAGTAGTTACATTGTATCGGGATTTGAGGTTGTTAGTTAAGCATTATAGTTTACTCTTCCTGTAACTATGAAGAACACTCACAATAAGGAAAGCGTAATTTTTACGTACAACCTCTGATTGTCCTTCTTTACTACCCGTTTTCAAGGACCCAGAACACAATGTGATTTTTCAATGGAAAAACGTGACAACTTTGAGGAACATCACCCAGCTCTCATTCCGTCTGACTCCAGAACCAATGTTTGGGGATTACACAATTGTCATAAAAAGACAATCAGGAATGACAGTGGTGCATCCATTCACTGTTAATCAAGATGGTAACCAAGTACTGTTTTTTATTCTCCTACAGATGAGTTCAAGGCAACAGAACAAAGCTTTCTAGACCCAGGCAAAAGCAGCTGAAGCCAGGCTGGGTCTCTGCTGTCTACTTTTCTGTCCCATCCTTGGTCCTCTCTTTGCCTGGTTCTGGGCCCAGGTCTTCCTCTGATCCTTGCCTGCTCCTCCCTCCACTAAGAGCTATCTCATTTCCTGAAATTCAGATAACTCTCCTAGAGAGGATCTAAGAGCTAGAACATAAAAATTGTGAATTTTTGAGGCTAGACAAAATAAATAAAAATCAGGAAACACCACCACCAAAAGCAAGCAAACAAACAAACCACGGACTAACTGATCTTTAATGGGTCACCATCACAGACCTGGGTGTGCTGAGGGGCACGTGGGGGAAAATGGCATGCATGGACCTCGGGGCACGTGGAGGAAGATGGCATGCATGGAAACAGCTTGCTCTAGCTGCAGTAGCTTTGCTCTCCAGCGATTGTCAGCTTAAGTGTGTTTCTTTGTTTTCAGTATTACCCAAATTTGAAGTTGAGGTCAGTGCACCAGAGACAATAACTATTGCAGACAATCAGTTCCAAGTGGTTGCATGTGCAAAGTAAGTAGATACTTAGACTTGTCCCGATGGGGTAAATTAAGTTTAATCATACAATGTTATTTATATACTTACATTAAAACTATTGTAGAAAAATTTTAAATGTTTGAAAAATATAAAGCATTAAAAACAAACCACAGTGTGTTCTACCAATTGTTATCGTGTTATAGCCGATTTTCCTATAATACGTTGTGAAAATTTTTCCCTGGTTATATTTATTTTTTTCTTTCCATTTAATCTAATATTTATAAAACACATGGCTCCATATTTTTCTAGTGTTTCTATCTACTCCAATTCCTTGCCTTGTAATCATGCCTGTAATCAAATAACAATTTTACTTAATTATTGTTGTATTACATAACATGTAATCTATTACATTGTTTTCTAGAAATTAATACATTCATGGTAGGTATCTTCTGAAAAACTGTATAATAGTCTGACTTAGAACTGAACATTGTTACTTAAAGACTTCTCTAAAGGTAATTACCAAGTCAAAATGTATAATGTTTGTAATTAGTCTTACAGATGTCATGTTGCTCACCTAACTCCAGCAACTGGTGTGACTGAATTCACTGACTTAAGAAGGGAGGGAGTGAAGGAATGGGGAGGGGGAGGGAGAGAGGGAAGGAAAATGAGCTATCAAAATTTCATAGAAATCAGGAAGTTTATAATTCAGTTTGAATTTATTTGAGTTCCCTAACGTAAAAAACATCCTAGCAGCTCTTATAAACATGTATCCTCTATTTGGGGAATTATTTCTGATGTCCTTTATTCTTTTGTGAGATTTTTTTTTCAAATTTATAACAATAAGATAAAATGGGTAGTGTTTATTAGGTGGCGGCTACAAATTATTCCCACAATATCAAGAGGTAGGATTTGGGGCGGCATCAGCGTTGGGAGTGTTCTGATGCCCCATAGTTACACCTGGACAGTTTGGCTTCGCAGTTATTCTGTCAATTAAGAACTGTGCCATCCTATGAGCAAACACCCAGTGAAAGCTGCAGAGTGCTTTAGCAGGTGACACAAAAACACTGTCCTCGGGATAGTTTTGAATATATTGACGCTTCAGTCTAGAAAGGACTGCCTGGTGAACACATCACGGGGCGGGGGCCTCTCCCCCAAAGAACCCTGGACTCTGTGTCTCTCGGGGAAAGATCAGGTCGTTTCTCTGAACGTCAATGCAGAGTAGCTGGATGTGTTCCAGGAAGCTCATTTTCCAATACTTGTGACAGTTTAAATACATTTTAAATTTGTACACATGAAGTTTTTCTTCCCTGATATTTTAGGTCATCTAAAACTGAATGTCACTGTGAATTTGTTTTCTGTTGTTGTTTTTTTTTTTTTTTTTTAAACTAGCCAGGTCCTCTTCATAAGTCAATTTCACCTAAATTCTGCGGAGGAAATAGCCTCCACAGAATTTAGAGGGAAGCACTGAGTTTCAGGACGTTGTCTCGATTTCTGATAAAGTCCACACATAGCACTATCTGTGATCATGGACGCACCTTTTCCCACTAGGTACACCTATGGCCAGTCTGTGCAGGGAAAAGCCCAGATCAGAGTGTGCAGAGAGTTTTCTTCCTCTGGGTATTGTGAGAGCGATGACAATGAAATATGTGAGCAGTTCACCCAGCAGGTACAGACCACAGGCTTGCGCCAGAGGGATTTTCTCACTCACTCCTCACAGGGATATTATTCCTCCTACAAAAAGGATTCGCAGTGCTTTCGCTGTGTGGCTAAGAGAGGTGAAGGAAATGGAGATGATACAATGTTTAAAACGGTCCCTTGACCTCTGGGTGTTTTTGCCTGTAGGCTTTTAGAGCTACAGGGGAGCTCATTGCCATCCCCTTATCCCGCCCTACCTGGATGGTGTCCTCGATCTTTCCCCAGGCAGTTCATTTGGAAACACCCGCAACCCAGAGTGCTCCGTGTGCATTGTTCTAGACTTCTGTTCTTCTCCATTCTGAATCCTGCTTATGAAAACCTCACCTGTTCTGTCTATATAAGTCGTTGGTCTTAATTTTCATCTTTTTAATTCCTTTTTAAGATTTGTTTTTATTCACGTGCATGTGTATGTCTACATGGTGGGTGTAGTAATACTGCCTCGACCAAGTGATAATTTTGAGGATCAGATGAATTATAGTAGCCTTCCCATGTCTAAATTTGGAAGTTAGTACATACTTCTTATTTTAAAATATAACTAAATTTACAGTTTTCTAGTTAACGTTGTTAGTGGTGAAAAAGTTCCTTTCTTCTATTTAAAAATATTAGACCTTAACAGGTGTTGCTGTTCTTCATTTAAGGGGTGTTAGTGCATCTGTTGTTAGAAGTTCCTCCTGGGGAGGGGGGTGTCTTATTTTTAGGTTACCTTGGCCTCATTCTATTTCTTTAACTGTTTCAGGCCTACGTTACTTCCAGGAAGATGTCCTTGAATCTGTAAAGTATAGGTGTCTCCCTTCTCTTGATGTACGTCTTCTGTCACTTCATCCTCCTTCTTTAACTCTTTCTTTATTGGTCTAGGAACTTAGTGAGGGAGACCTGGGTATACAGGGTGGGATATATCCGTGCTAACATTCAGATCCCTAACTTTTTCATTATACCTGTTTATTTTTCAGCTGAAAGATGGCTGTATTTCCCAAACTGTCAATACAAAAGTCTTCCAACTATACCGCTCTGGATTTTTCATGACATTTAATGTTAATGTAGTGGTTACAGAATTTGGAACAGGTAATGATAGTATTTTATAAGCAGTTTGGGAATACATGGTGGCCCACTGAAGAAAAAAAAAACATTTTTAATTTAATGTAATCATTAGCAACATCACTTGTTAATCGTGAATTAATTGTTGCTCACCGGGGTAAAACAAGTATCTTTTAAAGGTGGCTTTTGCAGGGAATGGATTATTTAATCCAGGTCCTCACATATGCTTAGACAGCAAGCATTCTACCACTGAGATACATGCCCTGGCCTGGTGGATTTTGTTCAAAGGATTAATTCCTTCCTGATGCTGCTTCATCATGTTTACAGGTGTGCAGATCAGCAAAACACACCCCGTGTTTATCACTTCGGTGCTTGGCAGCGTGAGCTTTGAGAACATGGACTCTTTCTACAGGAGAGGGATCACTTATTTTGGAACCGTAGGTTTGCCTAGACTTTTAAGGAGGACCTTGCTTTGCTCTCTTTGTTCACAGATTATCACTTGAAATTTTCTAGACAGTCTTTCTTGGTGCATGATCCACTTTGGGTATTTCTAGGTCTGATATGTTTGGGAAATCCTAGGCTAAGAGAAAGCAGTGTCTGAAATGACAGCCTCTCATGTTTTCTGTTAAGTGGCCACTATCGGGGATTGAAAATTCCCTGCAGAAATGGGAAGCTTAGTGTCATAAGAGTGCTAACGTTTCTGCCTTTGTGCAGCTTAGGTTTTCTGGTCCCGATAATGCACCGATGGTGAGGAAGACTTTGCAGCTGGAGCTCAATGGCAAATTTCTAGGAAATTATACAACAGATGGGAACGGGGAAGCTCGATTTTCCATCAACACTTCAGAGATATTCGATGCACAGATCAGCCTGAAAGTAAGACATTCAGGGGTGTGCGGAGAGTGAGGAACCCCACAGAGGCCCAGTGCTAAGGACTTGAAGGTTCTTAGATGGTAGCATATTTTCTGTGACTTGCCTGTCTGTCCAGTACTCGGTAAGAGCAGAGTTCAGACAGTGAGATGCTGGTGCTCTCCTACAGTAACTCTATGATGACCAATACTATTTCTGCTGTGAAAGTAGGAGTAGCATGTGAGAAAATCTGGCCTTTTCCTTTACATGCTACTGTGCAAAGATGGAGAGATGCTGTGAGACCATGGACATTTGCAATTAAACAGTTTGTCGTGACTCATGTACAGTTGGTGGATACAGAGCTTACATCCAGTTCTCTGGCTGTAATTAAAAGCAAAAATGCAGGAACATGGAGGTGATGCTTGTAACTCTAGCCCACAAGATGCTGAGACAGGAGGATCTTGAGTTGCAGGCCACACTGGGCTACATGGTCAACCACCCCCCAACCCCCAGTGCACACCCACACAAAAGAACATAATACTTCACTGTTGGTCCAGTCAGACAATCACATAACCATGCCATTTGTTTATATATAAAAAAGAGAACAGTGTTATCTCACTCTGTATGAGTCAGCCCTCTCCTTCCACCACAAGAGCCCCAAGAATCAAGCATGGATGGTCAGGCTTGGTGGCAAGTGCCCTTGTGTGCTGAGCCATCACACCAGTTTCCCCGGTAACAGCTATGGCCCAGGTTCCCCCTGCTCCCGAGACAAGAAGCCCTGCGTTCTGAAGAACCTCCCCTGTCTTTGGAAGTGCCCATCATTCTAAAGTCTTCCCTCTGCTTCCGTCATGTCAGGCCACCTATGTCCGACCTGGAATCTGCCATCGTCCCAGCTGGTTGGACCCTGAGTATTTGGATGCCTACTACTCCGTCTCACGCTTTCACTCCCAAACCAACAGCTTCCTGAAGATTGTTCCCGAGTCAAAGCAGTTCCCATGTAATCAAGAGAAGATGGTTTCAGTACTTTACTCCCTAAACCCTGAGGCCTATGAGCATGACTCAGGTGTGAACTTCTTCTACTTGGTAAGTTTCAGCTGGTGGATCTGTCTATTTCACACAACCCCGTGTCATCTCTCTGGCCTTGTCAATCTGAGTGAGCTCTAACTACCCTCAGGACTGCTGCTGAGCAGTCCTGGCTCCGTTAAGAACACAGGAGCAGGCAATCCCAGGCAATCCCAGTTTCCCTAAGCCTGAAACACTGGCTTCTTCAGTCATTCCATTATACTTCATGTCAAATATTTATGAGTGCGTCTGAGGGTGAGTAGCATGGAAGGCTGCTCTCATTCCCTCTCATCAAGGCTTCCGGGAGAGTGAAAACAGACTTGGAAATTAAGATGTCCCACTTCCAATTCCCCACTCTCTCTGAGTCATCAAGCACTTGTGTCCACCCCAGACACACTGTTCAGACACTCTAGGTGGAAACAATCCACTAACTGGACAATAGTGGAATCAATTAGACTCACCAGCTACATTAGTAGGCTTGAGATGCTGTTAAAGAGTTTCATGCGTACCAAGTCACCTGGTCAGCTTTACAGACACACCATGTCACAGCATGGGTCAGAGGCAAATGACAAACAGTAGGCAGGCAAAGTCACCAGCTTGCACACGCATTAGATGGCTTCACAAAGTTAATATCCGTTTGTGGAAGCTACCTTGTTACAGGACAGAACAATCACTAGGTCAGTCCCCAGTGACATGATATGACGTTAGCTGCAGTACTCACACAGGTCAGTCCATGATGACAAATATGATACAATGTTAGCTGCAATACTCACCCAGGGTTTTCTCTGTCTGGCACAGGTGATGGCAAGAGGAAGCATTTTCCTCAGTGGACAGAAGGAAATCAGAAACCAAGGTGGATGTGATGCTCTTGATTTGCAAATATGCACCTGATCGTCATGTTTTTTTCTAGAAGTTGGGATGGGTTGTAGATATGACGGCTTGAGGTAACATACAGAATGGTATGAACAAGGAGATCGCTACCTTTCTATCATTGTCCTAGATTGCTCTCCGTTACTGTGATAAAACACTGGGCAAAAGCAACTTGAGAGGAAAGGGTTAATTTCATCTTATTTGTCCATCATGGAGGGAAGTCAGGGCAGGCACCTGGAGGCAGGAATAGGAAGAACTCTGCTTACTGACTTTCAGCCTGCTTCCTTTTACCTCCCAAGTCCACCTGACCAGGATTGGTACAAGCCAGAGTAGACTGGGCCCTCCCACATCAATCGTTAGTCAAGAAAATGCCCCGTTAGATATGCCCACAGGCCAATCAGAGGGAGGCAATTCCTTAATTGGTTTCCTCTTCCCAGGTGACTCTAGCTTGTGTCAAGTTTGACAAAAAGTAGCTGGTACCAACACTATCAGTTAACCATGTACACTATAGAGGAGTGATGTCTAAGATGTCCCTATTGAAATATGATCTTCATTTGTGTCTAAGTCCCAGCTTTTTGCTTGCATTTGAATAGGGCCCAGTTTACCTTTTCTATCCGAAAACCATTCTCCTTTCATCTAAGCAAACCCAGAGATATAAGTCAGCACCGTGTCGTCTGTGAATTGTCTGTCTCCACAGCCTGGAATGGAAACTTCTCGTTTCCGGTCAGCACCAGCGCTGACCTGGCACCACTGGCTGTCCTCTTTGTGTATACTCTCCACCCCAGCGGGGAGGTCGTTGGGGACAGTGTCCAGCTCCAGATTGACAAGTGCTTTAAAAACAAGGTGATGTTTCTTCTCTCAGTAGGACGAGCCTTTTGCTTCCTGCCACTTAGTTTTTCAAATTTTTTTTTACATTAATCTACTCATTTAGCGTGTGTGTGTGTGTGTGTGTGTGTGTGTGTGTGTGTGTGTGTGTGTGTGTGTGTGCATGCACACATGCATGTGTGCCCAGCAGTTTGCAGGGTTTCAGGGATCAACCTCAAGCCTTGGTAGGAAGTTTCCCTGCTGAGCCATCTCCACAGCCCTGTCTCTGTCTGACCCCCTCATAATATTTACAGAGTAATCTCATAGTTAAATCAGTAAGGAATGAGAGAGGTGAATAGCTGTCTTCAAGATGCCTGATCACAAGGATCATGGTCAAAGGAGATATTCCTTTGAATGGACAGGAAAATGTACCTTCAGAAATCTGTCAGGATTTGTTTGGAAAAGACAAGATTTATTCAGATTCTCTTTGTGTGTAATTATCTCTACCCTTACTGCTTTTCTTTCTCTACTTCAGGTGAGCATAAAGTTCTCGAAGGAGCAGGACCTACCCGGCGCTACCACCAAGCTACATCTTCAAGCAGCCCCGGACTCCTTCTGTGGCCTGCGAGCAGTGGACAAAAGTGTCCTACTGCTAAAACCCGAACAAGGGCTGTCAGCTGAAAGTGTAAGCACCCTCGTTCCTCAGTGTCCCCAGGCTGTGAGGATGCAGGCTGCCCTTGTGCGATGCTTTCACTTGTGATGGGCCATACTGAGAGCAAGTCTTCCCTTCTTCGGTCACTAGCATGGGATGTTAACTGCGTGAGTCTCCAGTCTGCGTTCATAGCAATGCAGAACTCTACAGATAACTGTAACAGGTTAAGGACTCTAAGATAATGTGATATTTTAAAACGGTAGTGAGAATTTTTCAGTTGGTTTCTGTGCCTTTGACCATGTCAGATTATGTTCTCAGCTCTAATTTCCTGGCCCAGATTGACCCAGGCCTACCTTTATCTTCTTTGTATCAGCCGTGAAAACTGGTTTTTATTTTGTTTTGTTTTTTCTGGGAGCCCTGGATCCTTCAATAGGAAATATTTGTCTAGTTCATCTTTTTTTTTTTTTTTTTGGGAAATCATATTCAGTTGACAGGTTATTTCTGCTCAGGTGACACAGACATACCTTTACCCTAGGCTGCTGCTTTGCTATTCTAGTTGATTTTTAATATCAACTTACTTCTAACTTCTCTAGCTCAAGGAGGGAAAGATAACTGATATTTTTACTGTAACTACATGGGATTTACAAATTAACTCCAGCATTGGCCCCTAATGAGGGAATACTTTAACTTATAATTTAGTTTCTTATTTTTCTGGGTATATTTTTTCTATCACTTTTTTTTTTTTTTTTTTTTTTGAGACAGGGTTTCTCTGTGGCTTTGGAGCCTGTCCTAGAATTAGCTCTTGCAGATCAGGCAAGTCTCTAACTTGCCTGCCTCTGCCTCCTGAGTGCTGGGATTAAAGGCATGAGCCACCTCTGCTCAGCTTTCTGACACTTATAAACTAAATTTTCAACTGTCATAATAATTCTGTTGCTGTTGTAAACAGGTTTTCTTCCACTACACATTTTACTGTTATTTGTGTACCCAGCAAGTATTCTGCATAATAATTTACATTTTGCTAAATTTCCAAGTTCCTTTATTAATTGAATTATATTTTTCATTGGTTCTGTTTCTATATATTACATTGTCATCAAATAGAAAATTTTCTTTTCTCACCCTCTGTCTCCCCTCCTCCTTCCCATCTTTCGTCCCTCTCTCCCTCCCTTGCTCCCTTCTTCATCCCATGCCACCTTGCATGATTCCACCCACCACCATACTACAACATGGGGACTGTAGCATCCTTTCCTTGTTTTTGCCTTAGTAGAAACCACAGTGGGGCGGAACATGAGCTCCTGATGACTTATGACCGTCTCTTGACAACGTCCTATGTTTGTTTTATAAAAGTTGCCTCATTTAAGTATTGTCTGTCAGTCGGTATTGCAGTTTAATAAGGATCAGGATAAACAAATAGGCTGAATAGATGTTTATTCAGGGAGAAATAGCTCACGACATAGACAGATGAACACCAGCAGGTTCCACAGGATCCTCTCCTCTCGGCATCCCGCCAGCAAGAGAGCTCTCTGAGTCCCCTCCTCAGCCATTTCCCCCAGGTCACATCCGGCCCTGTCTCCACCCCCAATGGGCGTGGTCTAAGTCACAGGTGCAGACAAGGTGAATATCTCACTACAATTCCCCTTTTAGTCTAAAGAAAAGATTTGGGCTAGATACAAAAACTATATACAAAACAGTGAATAACAAGTGTGCTCTAAGAAAAGGAAAATCAAAAACATACAAACTTAATACCTAACTATCTAATCCTAGGGTAAAGTCAAAACGGGGTATACAATAGAGTTGTCCTAAGCTGGAAAGCTTAAGTCTAGTACCTAATATATCTAACTAGGAAGAGAGAATAATAGTTGTGATAATTTAATCTTCAACTTCATCAAAGATCTGAGAAAGAAAATAATGATACTAGGGTAGACAGGAAGTGCGGATGGGCAACTTCCAAAAGGTGCAGCGAGGACAGAAACAGCAAGCTACCTGGACAGTCACCCAAGGTCTCACAGCAACGTTGGTACAGCCAGTTTTGGCTAAGGCCAAGAGTACTTGACAGATCACAACAAAAGCAGGGAGGTAGAAAGGCTGTCTTACCCCGACTTGGCAAGGTTCAGCAGCACGCTGGCCCGCTCTCCGATAAGATGACTACATGGAAATACTTAGATAAGTAGAAATGGGTTAATCATTAAGACAGAGCTAGCCAGTAAGAAACTAATACCTGGCCAAAAGCCTAATGTCAAATACAGAGTCTCTGTGTATTATTATTGGGGGCTGACGTGGTGGCGGGACTAGACCGGCGGCAGGGAAAACATTCGTTGCAAATTGGTGCCAATTTTGCCTCATTTCTCAAGAGATTAAGATAAAATACTTATTTGATGTGTATAAATGTTCTGTCTGCATATATGTCTATGCATGCTGGAAAGGGAACCCAGGTTCTCTGGACGAGCAGCCAGTGCTCCTAACCACTGAGCCATCTCTCCCAGCCTGTAGAGTAAGAATTTTATGTAGATTCCAGACTCATTTTGTTGAAAATGAAGGAAGTCTGTATGACTTAAGAGCTATGCTCTCTGAAACACGTTATGTTCCTTTATGTTTTATTATGTTACTGGCTCTCCCATGATTTCTGCTAAGTTATACACTGAATGTGAAGTGGACTTGGTTTGGTTTTGATGCTCTGCTGCATTACTCTTCATTTTGCTGCAGCTGTTTTTAGCACGATTTAAAAATCTATCACTTACGTTAATGTTGTTAGACGGCCGAGAGGTTTCGCTAGCTACAGCGTGCCCTCTGTTTTATCCTGCCACATCCTCCCTTCCCTTAACCACCACCTCCAAGGGCCAGTACTCTTCTCCTTTTGCAGCACTGTTTCCCATCAATTATACCCACGTGGTAGCTGCCACCTATGTGAGTCATGCATTTCAGAGAATGGAAGCTGCCCCTTCGTTTCAAGCCCTTCTATCAATGCTTAATAAGGATCAGGAGAAACAGATAGGCCGAATAGATGTTTATTCAGGGAGAAATAACTCACAACATAGACAGATGAACACCAGCAGGTTCCTGGTCCCAAGGATGCCTCCGGATGCCCCCATGCTGCAAGCAAGAGAGCTCCCTGACCCCCTTCCTCAGATTTAGTTCCCCCAGGTACCGTCCACCCCTGTCCCCACCCACAATGGGCGTGGTCTGTGCCACAGGTGCAGACAAAGTGAATATCTCACTAAACCCTTCCCATCTACTGGGAGCTATTGTGTCCAGGGAAGATGGTTCATATTCTGACACGAGTTGTTGGTATTTTTTTAAATTTGGAATTAATATGGTATGTGTTTTTTCTAACGTTTTTTGTGTCATTCTCCCTTTGTGCATGTAGTTTTTTAAGCTTTCCTTCAGTTTTACACACATTTTTTGTAGACTTTCAGAACATGGCATGCATAATTCTGCAACTAGGACATTACAGGAATATTCACTGTTCCTCGTGAAAGTATAAGTCATTGATCTCACTCCTTGTTAACTCTTCTGTTGGTGCATATTCATTGCACATAGCACTGGGCTTCATAAGGATATTTTCATACAGGTATATAAAGCACTTTGCTCATTGCTTAGTGCTGTATTTTATATGGAAGGTTTTAATACGTTAATAATTAGATTCAAGCAACTGGCATCATCCTTCTGGTCTGAGAATTCTACTATTGTAACTTCAGGCAGTTATCTGTGTGCTTTGGAACAACCCAGAGTTCTCCATGACTTCTTTCTTGTTATCCCAAATCCTGCACTATCATCCAGAAAACTTTTTAAATAACATTGACTACATAAAATAAAATTGATCTCATTTGAATTTTTGGAAAGTGAACTCAGAAATTGTTATGACACAAACATTTGCAAGCCTATAATTATGTAATTAAAATCATCATCAAGGACCATATCTTCCTCTCCTAGGTATACAACTTGCTTCCGGATATCCACCCATATGGCTATTTCTACCATGGTCTCAACCTGGATGATGATAGAGTAGACCCATGCATTCCTCAGAAGGATTTGTTCCACAATGGACTGTATTATACCCCTGCCAGCAATGCTTGGGACGGAGACATCGCCAGTCTTCTCAGGGTGAGATCACAGATGAGTCTGAAACATCCCCTATTGTAGCTTTAGTTGTCCCCCACCTTTGCCTCTCTCACTGTATAGATTCTTCCATACTGTGCTGACAGAGTATTCATAACAAAAGACATGCTAATCCTGTTGCCTTTTTCCTGTTTGCTGAAAAAAAAGTTATGTGTCTAAAACCATGGAACCCAAGAGATGGTATTCAATTTATTGCAATACCTCTTATGTATCAATAGGTAAACTGAGAAGATAACTTGCAGTCTGTGTTCCACATAAACATAGGCTATCAGCTACATATGTTCGGGGGGTCACACAAGCTCTTTATAATCAAGAAGGACACTGAGTCAGACAAGCTTCAAGTCCCAGTCTGCTGTTCATTGTATGTGTGCTGTGTGTAGACATACATATGCATGTGTGACAATAGTGGTACTGGTTTCCTGGTTTCCCTTAAGCATAAATGGAAAAGAACTGTGAAAATATCAGCACGTTTATAATAATAAAAATAGTGATTATTAGTTTTCTTCCAAATTTTTTTTTCTGTAAGTCAAATTAAGGAGACGATTTCTATGGTATTGGATCATGACTCACAGAGAATATTATTGTCTGTTTACTATGACTGTAAGCTTTTCATGGTCTTCTGAGGAAAGGAATGTATAATTTATTTTTTGTTTCTTCCTTTGAAAGGACATGGGTCTGAAAATCTTTACTAATTTCCATTACCGGAAACCAGAAGTATGTTCACCCCAGGAAAACTTGCACTTACTGAGGACATTTGATGACCCACAGGGACCGATGACTATGCATGGTGCTTCAGCTGCCTGTGGGTAATCTAGAACTTTCTACTGGAGTAACAGTCGTCAGTAGAATTCTTTGGACTGGGCGTATGTAAGATAAAACCCTGTCAAACACAGGTCTTACAGATAAATTATAATGATTTGGGACAAGAACTAGAATTTCTACAGTTCAACAAGAAAAGCTGGAACTATTTTTGGTCATAAAGAATAATTAGCTTCTGTATAAGAAGTTCAGGTTTTGGTTTCTGCCTTTCATAATATTTTAAATTTTTTATTTCTTAAGATAGGGTCTTTCTAATACCTTTTTGTTTGTATTGAGAAAGGGTCTCACATAGCCCAGGCTGGCCTCAAACTTGTTATGTAATCCAGGATGACCTTGAACTTCTGATCATCCTGACTCTACCCTCTCCAATACCAGGGTTTGCCAGCATACACCACCATGCCCAGCCCTATAGTTATTATTTTGATGTAGAAGCACTGGCTAAGTGCATCATATGCAGCCTACATGCCACTCCTGTAAAGACAAATGTTATGGGGAATTAGGAACATTAATGCCACTGAAAACTTCAGCAAAAATAATGCCAGTGGCAGAGTTGGCAGGTACTGGCATGTCAGCCAAGAGCCGGAGCGGAGATTTAATTATTTCAGATTTGGCTTTAGGTGATTTGTTCTTTGCTGTAGCTTTTAAACAAATATAGAAACACGAGCATCAAAATAGTGGCAGCAGGTTGAGATTTGAATGAATCAGTGTTAGGTCCTAGGAGTAAATTTCTATGTCACTCATGCTATGTTATAGTTAAGAGCTCAACTCAACGGTCAGGCAGATGGCTCAGTGAGTAAATTGCTTGCTCTGCAGTCATGAGGACCTGAGTCTGTCTGTGTCTCACTCCCTCCCTCCCTCCCTGCCTCCCTCCCTCCCTCCCTCCCTCCCCCCCTCTCATTTTAGTTCAAGACGCTGTAGACAGCATCGACCATGCAGAACAGGCCATCAAAGAGACAGTCAGGACACACTTCCCCAAGACTTGGATATGGGACCTCGTCAGTGTAGAGTGAGTTTTATTTTTCCTTAAACAGGTTTTTCCCCTGTATGTCTCTAACTCAATTTTTTTCTTCTTTTGATCTGTTAACTTTTATTCCTAGGCAATAAAGTAATGAGGTATTTGAAAAAAAAAAAAGTCATTTATTTATATATCCTGATCACATTTAATGGTTTGTTTGTTCTGTAAACAGCTTTATTTTCCACCAAACTTTCACTCCTATAAATTCCATGTAGGTAGATATAGGCTACCTTAAATTTTAAAAGATATTTGTAGAAATATGACATTTCTAAGGTTTGATTCTACAGACACCCAGACTAGAAATATGTAACAATGCCTTACCTAAACACCTGATGCCATTTTTTAAGCCTTCAGTCACTGTATTTGTGTATGTTCAGCAAAAATCCAGGTTCTCACTTAGAGGACGGATTCACCCACAGCCTGTCTTTTCAGTTCCTCAGGTTCAGCAAATGTCTCATTCCTTGTCCCTGATACTATAACCCAATGGGAGGCCAGCGCCTTCTGTGTAAATGGGGAAGCTGGGTTCGGCATTTCACCCAAAGCATATCTACAGATCTCCCAGCCCTTCTTCACTGAAATCAAGTCACCCTTTTCTGTTGTTCGAAATGAGCAGAGTGACGTGGTTGTCAGTGTTTTCAGCTACCTGACTACGTGTGTAGAGGTAAGTCACCCCCTTTGATCTGGAAGCAAATATCCAGCAAGCTAAATTATTCACTAATTTTTAAATTAAATATCACCATAGTCTACTAACAAATGGAAATTCATACTATAAGGAAGTCACTTCTTTCTATAATCTTTAGAAATATTTAATAATAATTGAAATTTTAAATTTTATTTTCTGAGTATGATTGTTTTGACTACATGTATGCACATATACCATGTGCATCTCTGGTGCCCATAGAGGCCAGAAAAGCACATCAGAACCCTTTGAATTGCTGTTATTGGCTGTTGTGAGCCACCATATGGATTCTGAGAACTGAACCCAGGTCCTCTGCAAGAGCAAAAAGTGCTCTTAACTGCTGTGCCACCTGGGCAGCCCCAGAAGTAATTGTTTTAAATCACCATGACTTGACATTTTAGTGAGCATGGCATTTTGTGATGATACACATTCTACTATTTTGTGAACTTATGAGTAAGTCCTTGGGCATCTTTTCATTTTGCTAAGTTAAAATAAAGAAAACCTTAAGATGAAAAATACCAACTTCTTCAAAGACATTGAAGAAACCATTGTGTGATAAATTGTAGAATTTCAAGCAAAGGAGAGAATTTAAAGTGCTACCCCTGTGGTTATTATTCTGTTTTTAGATTTCTGTTCATTTAGAAGCATCTGAGAATTATGAAGCAAGTATCAACAGCCTGAGTAACAATGGCAGTGATGTTCTCCAGGCTGGAGAACACAAAACATATGTCTGGACCATTACACCAAAGATACTGGGTAAGCAGCAGTCTTTCATGGACTGACACACATTTTATCGACCTCTGTTTTTCTTAGATTTTTCTGGAGAAACCTGATTTTCTTTAACATCATATTTTTAATTTCCTTTATTCATTTCCCTATATTCAAAATTCTTATAATTTCCTTGTTTAAAAGTATTTTGTTTTCTGTGTCTATGTATGTGCCTGCATGTATGTATGTGCACCATGTGCATGTAGGTGCCTATGGAATTGGGAACAGGGTGTTCCATTGGAAATTGGTGGTTGTGAGTTTCTTTATATGGGTGCTGGGTACCAAACCCAGGTCTTCAGCAAGAGCAGCAAGTGCTCTTAAATACTGGGCCATCCCTCCAGCCCTATAGCCGTTTATTGTTAATACTCTGTGGAACAAAACTCCATTCATTCACATAAAAAGCATAATAAGATTAAAATATGGCAGAAATGCTAATGTGTGTGATTCATCAAGTCCACTATCATATCCCAAATAAAGACCACATCTCTCTTTTCTTATTTTACATATCCATCCCAATTCCCTCTCCTTCTCTCCCTCCTTCTCTCCTTCTCTCCCTCCCTCCCATGCCTGCCACCTCTCTCCACCCCCACTCCACAGGGAGGGTGGTGCCTTCCAGGAGGGGTCAACAAAATCTGTCAAGTCATTTGGAGTAGGGCCTAGCCCTCCCTCCTGCCTCTAGGCTAAGGGAGTATCCCTTTATGGGGGACGGGCTCCCAAAGTCCTTTTGTGCACCAGGGATACATCCTGGTTCCACTGTCAGAGGTCCCTTAGACTGCTCAGGCCATCTAACTGAGACCCATGTTCAAGGGGGTCTAAGTCTGTCCAATGCTGGATTCCCAGCTATCAGTCTGGGAGCCCAATGCTCCTCCTTGTTCAGGTCAGCTGTCTATGTGGGTTTCTGTAGCCTAGTCTTGTCCTCTTTCTCTGTATCTAAATTCCAGTTCGGAAGACCACATCTCTCTAATGCTACCCTGACTATGGCATTTGCTGATTTACCCAACAGTCACATAGAATGCCACTTTTACAAAAATTTCTTCTCGACCACGATCATCAGTTATGAGAGTCCCTGGAATTAATTTTTTAAACTAGATGTACTTAATAGATCACCGGATACCCAAATCCAACCATTGGTTCAAATACTTTTCTACCTGGAGGTTTAGAAAAGTAATTTTAGAAGCCTCTTGCTGTGATGATAGGGAAGGAGGAAGTTAAAAGTTTAGCAAACCAGAAAGGCTAAAAGTAGATGCTGCTTAGTTTGGGAAAACTTTTTAAAATTATGTCAATATAATTCTTTTATTCAGTTTCTTGTATTCATTGTATTATATCATCAGTGGACAGTATTTTTTTTTAATTCAGCTGTGATATTGGTTCACCTCAGACCATTTTTCTATTAGACTTAAACTTTCTTGATTCTTATTCTATGTAAGATCTTCGAATAGCTCACTCAGCGCTTGCTGCTACGTCTTTGTGATGCTCAACAGCCGTGCAAAGAAATGAGCAAAGCTGACAACAGAGAAACAGAAGCAATATGCCACTTGAGTCTTGTAGCACAGGCAATGTTAAGCTTCGTGAGTAAACTTTCCCAATCCTCCAGTGTCTATGAACAAACATACTGGAGATCAGTTCTGAATGCCACAGAAATTAAAATCAACAGGTTTCTGGCCAGCATTCAGTTATAGCTGGTGGCCGCTGTGCTATATCAGATCTGTTTTCCTTTGATCTTAGAAAACACTAGAAACCCCAGTTATTACCAGGTGTGATGGTATTTTTCTTTAACCCTGGGAAACATTGCCAGGAATGGTGGTACAAGCCTTTAGTCCCAGCCCTCGGGAAGAAGAGGCAGGCAAATCTCTATGAATTCTAGACTTGGTCTATGTAGTGAGCTCCAGGCCAGCCAAAACTACATGGTGAGGCCCTATCTCAAAACAAAGAAAAGAAGAAAACCTCCAGATATCTGATGTATTGCCCAATGTCATTTTTATAAACAACATCGAGGTGTTGGCACAGGCTCAGAGGATTATCTTTCTTCACACTTTGTAAGTTGCTGACGTCAGCGTCAGCAGCGAGGTCAGCGTTCGCTGCTCCATTGTTGGCTGGCAGCTTGGCCGTTGGCACTCCTCCGACCGAGGCGACCATGGCCGGGGTGGCCGCGCTATTGCGGAAAACTCAAGAGTATGTGAAGACCAAGGAGTTCCGGGATTATGTAACCAGCACCCACTTCTGGGGGCCTGTGGCCAACTGGGGCCTTCCGATGGCCGCCTTCAAGGATATGAAGGCGCCTCCCGACATCATAAGCGGCCGCATGACGACAGCGCTCATCTTCTACTCCATGGCTTTCATGCGCTTTGCCTACCGGGTCCAGCCTCGAAATTACCTGCTGATGGCGTGCCATTTTTCCAATGTGGTGGCACAGAGCATTCAGGCGAGCCGTTACCTGATACACCACTACGGTGGTGGGATCAAGGCCATCAACCCTCCGGCCAAAAAAGCTTGATGACTGGGGGATGGGAGGGGTAGCCTGAACCAGACTTTGCAGCTTGCAAGCTTGGACTCTATTCCTCCTTTAAAAAAAAAAAAAAAAAGGCCAAGGAAAACTTTGGTTTGGATTCTAAATCAGTGCAAACTCAATTAAAACCGGCAGTTTGGTTAATTAAAAAAAAAAAAAAAGAATCAAATTGAAAAAAGAAACTTTGTAAGTTCTAAGGGAATAAATGAGTAACTTACTACAGGGAATTTCGAAATAAATAGCAAGACATATTGCCTTATCTCCAGGTAGAAGTGTGTAGTTTGATTTAAACTTTGGTGTGATGGTACAGTTTGGCTCGTGTCATTCAAGACGTGATTGATAGACCTGAAGCATCTCCCATTGGAGAAAGTATCAGTATTCTTTATCTTATGCTTGGCAATATTTTCCAGGTAAAGTAAATATTACTGTAGTGGCTACATCCAAACAAAGTACTGCCTGCCCAAATGATGCCAGTAGGCAACAAGATGTCAACTGGAAAGACACCATAGTCAAAGGCTTACTGGTAGAGGTATGTACATGGAATACCAAATTCTTCCTGATGGGAACAGTGTCCATGAGATAAACCAGGACAGTCTTCTTGAAAATGCTTAACTGAGCAGTTACTTTTGATGCAAACCTCCTGCTTTGAACAAATTACAGTATTATACATCCAGCCTGTCTTTAATCAGTTCCTCAGGCCCTGTTGTGGCTCAGTGGGAAAATACTTGACTAGCTGTGCACAGCCCTGGGTTTTATTCTCCGCATCTCCCAACCCAACCAACAAACAGAGCCTCATCAAGGATGATGAGGTCCCTTGAAACATGCTTTGTGATTTCTTGACTTTCTTCTTGACATGAAGCAACCTGTACATCTCCTCCCCACACGTCTTTCTAACTGATCCTAAAATGAAGTATAAAACCGTAATCCCAGGGTCTTAGGTTGAGCTCAGATAAAGTATGATACTAATTGGTCTTATCAATGAAAACCCGGACAGATAGTGAGGTAAATGCTGAAAGATCAGAGAGGGAAAGGAAGCAGCCACAGTCACCTCTTACCTCTTCACATCTTCAGACTGAAAGTTCCGAGATCCTATCTATGCCTCGCCTTATCACTTCCTGTCTCTTGCCCTGTGTTGTCACTTCCTGTTTCCTTTCTGTACAGACCTCCAGACCTCTATGGTTAACTAGTGCTAGCTCTGCCCTCTGATGTCCTGGCAAGTTTTGTCAGAACACAAACAAAATATCACAACATATTAAAGTCCAAAAGACAAATCCATTTGTTCTATGATTGTGAGCAGTTCCTGTTATCCTCAAAAAAAAAAAAAAAAAAAAAAAAAAAAAATTAGGGCAGTAGAAAGTGTCAGTCAATGACACAGGATTGGGTTTTGTTTGTTTTTTGAGACAGAGTTTCTCTGTGGCTTTGGAGATTGTCCTGGCATTCACTCTGTAGACCAGGCTGGCCTCAAACTCACAGAGATCCACCCGACTCTAACTTCTGAGTGCTAGGATTTAAGACTTGCACTACCAACGCCCGTCCACACAGGGTTATCTTTGCACAACCTATGGGAACCGAGGGCCTGAAGGGGTGTTGATACTCTAGAGGGACTTCCACATAATAAGGACAAGGACAATGAATGACTCCCAGGAAAAAGCCTGAGCCAGCCTTGCCTCTGTTAACTGATGTTTGGTCTCTTTTCCTTTATGGAAAAGTGACCCAACTTATTATTCTGTTCTCACTTTTGCTTACTCTCTAACAGCCTGAAGGTATTGAAAAAGAAACAACCCAGAGTTTCCTTATCTGCACAGAAGGTAAGACAGCTCCAGATGGTTAGGTGATCCTAGAGAAATCTGTAAGCATGGCAGATCTACTTTCTTGACCTACACACGAGCCACAAGCCATGAGCCCACTTGCCATGTAGATACATTTTAAGTTCCTCTTGGATTTTATTTCATGTTTTATCTTCATTAATGTATAATTTTTAGCAAACAATGTGTGTTAATGAATTACATTTACTTGTTTGTCTGAAAAAGATTAATCCACCTCTGCCTATCTCCTCCATCTTGTATATTTCATGTGATTGTCTCACAATCTGGATCAATGGAAAACTCAGGAGTTTTCAAATTAACCCTAGCATAGTGGTTGCTTTTATATTCTTGCTATGAAAATGGTCTATAGATTCATTACTGGCTCTCAGTCACCTGATTTGTGACCATCATAAGTTCTGTTTTTGCTGGTTAGTGGTAGTCTGATTTTAATATTTTCTCAGTCTTTGAGTATACCTTCTGTAAGCTATGAGTCTTATATCTTCCATTTTTTTTCCTCATATGCAATTTAAGTGCTGAAAATGAAGACCACTGTCCAAGACAAAGCATACATCAGTTTCTGAATGTGTTGTTATTCTAAACTAACTCAAATTCTTAGTTTACTTAAAAAAACTTTTATTACATTTATTTTGTGTGCATGCATGCATGTATGTATGTGTATGTGTGCACACATGCATGTGTATGAGTGTGCATTGCATACCATTGAGGGGGTAGTCAGAGGACAATTTGCAGGAGTTCCTTCTCTCTTTCCAGCCAGGATTGAACTCAGATCATCAGGCTTGGTGGCACAGGCTATTAGCCTCTGAGCCATCTCACTGTCCCAAAATCACAATTTTATTTTGTCTAATAAGCAAAACTAACCAATGGCGTTTTCTTCCTAATATAGCTGTTCTAAAGATCTGCTTGCTGTGACTCATAGAGGGAAGTCTTTGCATTATTTTTATGGGTATTTTCTTCCAGATACCAAAGTCTCAAAGCAAATACTTCTGGAATTGCCAATCGATGCAGTGGAAGGGTCAGCCAGATCCTTTGTCACCATTGTGGGTTAGTTTATCAAATTCTGTATCATGGCTACTTGAAAAATCTTGGTTGAGGTGGTCTAAAAGAAAAGAAGTTCTAAAATAACAGAATGGAGATGTTTTCTTAGGCGGTCAGGGCAGGAATTGTGTTCAGGCCACTCTTTCTGCTTCCCTGTGGGATCTGAAGGCACGGAGTTTCCAGACTGTATCCCTACAAAGTATTCTCACTGGTGGGTAACAGTAAATGCTCAGGAAACAGAAGAACTTGTTATGGCCTGTAAATATGAATGCTAAATTAGCCTCTTGGAGATTATGCTGTGTTGTGATCCTGGGAATTTTCTTGATTAAGAGACAGAGAGAGAGAGAGAGAGAGAGAGAGAGAGAGAGAGAGAGAGAGAGAGAGACAGAGAGACAGAGAGAGAGAGACAGAGACAGAGACAGAGACAGAGAGACAGAGACAGAGAGAGAGACAGAGAGAGAGACAGAGACAGAGACAGAGAGAGACAGAGACAGAGAGAGAGAGAGAGAGAGAGAGAGAGAGAGAGGGTTTTCTAAAAGTAAAGGTTAATTCATCTATCATCAGCCTTGAAGCCTACAGGAGAGGGAAGGGTAATAGTTTGCATTTCATCAGTCAGTATCTAAAATTACAAATTAGAAGCAAGCCAGCAAGTGAGCACACTCCTTAAGCATCCTCCTTGCTGTGGGGATGAGACTTTCAGGAACATTTTATACCCAAAACCTCTCTAATTCCCTCAGATTCCCTCTAGGAAACTTTGGCTTGTTTGTGTGTTCTACTTATTTTATTTTAAATTGTGTGTATAGGGGGCAGTATGTACGCCTAAGTGCAGTGCCCAAGGAGGCCAGAGGCAGAGACAGATGTGAGCCACCTAACATGGGTGCTGGGAACTGAATTCAGGCCTGCTTCAAGAGTAGCAAGGGTTCTAAACCACTGAGCCACCTCTCCAGCCTCCTGTTTACACCTTTTAGAGCCAACTTGAAACGTTTTCTGCTCCTACCATGCAATAATAACCACAGGCTCTAATGCCAAGGCAGTGGCTCAGCATGAGCGTAGCTGTGTGACTCTCCTTTTCCGTCTTCAGGGGACATTCTCGGAGTCACAATGCAGAATCTGGAGAGCCTTCTCCATACGCCCTATGGGTGTGGTGAGCAGAACATTGCCCAGCTAGCATCTGATATTTACATACTTGACTACCTGAGAGCCACCCTACAGCTGACAGAAGAAATCAAATCCAAGGCGCTGCTTCTCTTAACGGATGGTGAGAGGGATAAGTGGTTTCTGTCAATAGAGGTGAAAGCAACTACAACTGATATCAGACCGTGATCAGTCTTACTCTGTGGCCCCCTGGCGAGACCAAAGTGAACCTTCTAGGTACTCTGGGTCCTAGCTCTGTGCTCTTTTTTTTTTTTTTTTTTTTTTTTTTTTTTTTTGCTTTAAAATCTGTGTCCATCATTTAACCTTATGACATAGAACTGTAGTTTAAATTATGAATTCATCTTTATTTAAAATTTTCCTTATTCATGCATGCATACAACAAACTATCATGTCCATCCCTGTCTCCCCTTCAACTCCCACCTCACCCTCGCCAACATGCCCCCTCCTATCTTTGTGTCTCATTATTATTATTATTATTATCATCATCATCATCATCATCATCATCATCATCATCATCATTATCATTATCATTATAACCCAAGTCCAGTTAGCACAGCCGTATGTGCATGGTTGTAGGGCCCTCCCCTGGAATAGGAGACACCTAGCCATGGCCACGCCCTCAATAAAGAATGAGTCTCCAGCCTGCAGTAAATACTCACTGCCAATAGCTCCTTAGCATAGGACTGTGTCTGGAGATCATCTACCCAATGTACAGCAGGCTTTTGACTGGCTCACTCTTATGTAGCTCTAGGTGAGATCCCAGTTGTACCCACATCATGCTCTGAATCCTCCTTTTCCTCCTCTGGCTCTTGAATTCCTTCTGTCTCCTCTGTGATGCTCCCTGGACCTTGGTGGTAATGAAGTTAATGTCAATGAACTCATTTGAAAAATGTGCCATGGTTACCATAATAGCTCATTAGCTGTGGCCATGAATAGTGGCTGAAAATGACTAATTGGTCAGCTCCTAGACCTGCTTGCTTGTCTGTGTTCCCATGCAGTACAGTGTCTGGATCTGGGTGTTGAGAGGCAGTATACAAGCAACATAAAAATGTGATACTGAGGACAGGTCCAGGAGGGAATGCAGTTTGGGTTTTCTTCTCAGGAAGGCAACAGTGAGTGGAGTAGAGTAGCCTTAAGGGAGAGGCACTGATTGCTAAGTACAGGGCTACTCCAGCTTTTAAGTAAGCCATTCTGTCTACACAGAGGTAAACAACCTGAAGCTTCAGGAACCAAAGCTGAAGGGGTCACATTAGCACATCCCAGGGCTTGCTCTCACCCAGCCCACACCTTGCATTTCCTTCTCCCCAGGCTAACAATCAGCTTGCTACTGTGTTGTGTTTTAGGTTACCAGAAGCACTTGTCTTTCAAAAACAACGATGGTTCATATGACATGTTCTGCCAGAGCAATCAGAAAGGAAGCGTATGGTGAGAGAAACTTTGTTTGCAAAAAAAATACAGATTTTTTTTCCTAAGCAGGACTTGCAAGAATATAACAGTAGCTGGTGCTCGGTTGGGAATTTCCAGCCAAGTAAGTTTCCCAGTGGATTTACAGAGAATGAAGCAAAGCCCCAAAAATGTACTATTTCCAGTCTGATGCAACAATATCCCCATAGTCTCATGCAACTTTCTGGGCTGTGTGATCACTTAATGATGGCTTTCTGTCACAGCTCATCAGCTCCATGACAAGTGTCACATCTTACTCTGTGCCTCTCCATCTCGTTTGGATGCGGGGAGAAAAGAAACTAGATGCCCCATAAGCATTAGGTTACGGATCATACCAGTCCTGTTTCTGGGTACGTGTAATCAAATGGACTACACAGCCAGACCTTTGGGTGGCTAAAATCCACCTGCTCTAATTTCTACAGATCTGATGTTCATTATATTTTACTGATCCCCGTGAAAGGGGTACTGTCAATCAAGACTAGTATGTCAACATTGAACACATATGAACGCATTACCCAAAGGAAGCAACACTGATGTGCCTGTTGAACAGCTGACATCATCTCTCCCCCTAACTTCTGCTGTGATGATCCCAATACAGGCTCAGTGCCCTTACTTTCAAAACATTTGAGAGGATGAAGGAATATATTTTCATTGAAGACTCGGTCCCCAAACAGACCTTAATCTGGCTTTCAAGAACACAGAGAACAAATGGGTGCTTTAGAAAGGATGACAAGCTTGTCAACAATGCTGGGGAGGTAAGGGACTCACAATGAGGCATTCTCTCCCTGTTCCTCTGTATCCTCTGCCTCTGTCGCCCTCCCTCATCTGCACTACGCCACCCTTGGGAATGCTATGCCGTTTGAGTCTGCTGTAGAAATGGAACCCCTGTGTCCTCTGTGTGTGTCGTTAGGGTTAGGGTTAGGGTTAGGGTTAGGGTTAGGGTTAGGGTTAGGGGTTAGGGTTAGGGTTAGGGTTAGGGGTTAGGGTTAGGGTTAGGGTTAGGGTTAGGGTTAGGGGTTAGGGTTAGGGTTAGGGTTAGGGTTAGGGGTTAGGGTTAGGGGTTAGGGGTTAGGGGTTAGGGTTAGGGTTAGGGTTAGGGTTAGGGTTAGGGTTAGGGTTATTGTTTAGCCAGAGCCTAGACATAACCCTGCCAGAGCCTTTTGTTTCCTTCAGCCTTTGGTCTTTCTACAGAGGCAGGGTGCTGCAGTCATTCAACTAGAAAGAGGAGAAGACAGAGGGCTCTGTCCTGAGGGTTAAATCATGGTCTCAGGCTGGGAATGCAGCTCAATACACCTCAAAGAAAAGAGGAGATTATTTACTCTGAAGCCAATCACGAGTGACGAGGGTCCAGAAACACAGACCTAGCTTTCTCCAAATTCCACGGGCCAACTTTGGAACAATTTGACTAAGTTTTTATGTAACAGAACAAAGAAAGTCATAACCCAGAGAACTTTTCAGATACATTGGTAGAAACACTGACCAGCTAATCACAGCTAAGCGGGGAAGACTCAGCCCCAGGTCTTGGAGACTCGGCCCCAGGTCTCAGAGGCTGTCTGAAGGCACTCTTGGTTGTTCATTGGTGGGAACTAGGGACTGGTTAGCTTAATGTATTCCAGGCAGTTCTTATCTGTTTGTCACAGAGGTGCACAAGGAATGACCATGTAGGTTAAAGAACTTGGTTCCGGACCTGCAGCATTCCAACCTCTCTACGACCACTGATGGTTTAACCAGTTAATGAGCCTTGTAGAAAGTTCAGTGCAAGGTGTGACTCCCTTCTAGCAACTTTACAAGTTGCTTGCTGTATGCATGGAGGCCTGGATTCAACCCCAAGTACCACCCAAACCCTACCAGGCATGCTCCAAGTTTAGTGGCTCATCCCTATAAGCAAAGCACTTTGAAGGAGAGACAGGAGGGGCAGAAGTTCATGGTTAGCCTCAACTAACAAGAGCACCACATGAGAGCCTGCCTGAAAAAAAAAAAAAGCGAGGCATGGGGACCCAAATATGAGCACTCAGGAGGCAGAGGTGGGACGGTCTCTGTGAGTTTGAGGCCAGCCTTGTCTGCTAGGGAGCTCCTGGCCAGCCAAAGCTACCTCATGAGACTCTGTAAAAAACAGCAATACTGCAAAAACAAACTGCAACAAGAAAAACTTCACAGTCACTGGTTTAATGCTAATTTTCTCCAGGGAATTTTTATGCACGATCAGTGTGCAATCCATGCATCTTTTAAATTCTTATCTAATTTGCACTAAACTCATATGAGTCCTGATAACCTGTGCTTGAGTTGTATGACAACTTGACACAAGCTTGAGTCATTTAGGAAGAAGGAACCTCAATTAAGAAAATACCTCCACCAGAATGACCTGCCTGTGTGTGGTGTATTTTCTTAAGTAGTGATCAGTGTGGGGCTGCCTGGACCTTTGTGGTTGATGCCACCCCAGGGCAGGCTGGGCAAGTTTGGGGAAACAAGCTAGTGAACAGCGATCTTCCATGGCCTCTGCTCCAGCCGGAGCTCCTGCCCTTTCCTCTCCAAGCTGCTCTTGGTCATTGTCGTAGGGTTTCTATTGCTGTGAAGACACACCATGACCACGGCAGCTCTTACAAATGAAAACATTTAATTGGAGTGGCTTATAGTTTGAGAGGTTTAGTCCATCATCATGGCGGCAGACATGGTGCCGGAGAAAGAGCTGAGAGTTCTTTATCGTGATCCTCAGGCAATGAGACATGAACTGTCCGCACTGAGTGTAGCTTGAGTGTAGGAGACTTCCAAGTTCACCCCCACAGTGACACGCTTACTCCAACAAGGCCACACCTACTCCAACAAAGCCACACCTTCTTATAGTGCCACTCCCTATGGGTTTATGGGGACCAATTACATGCAAGCTACTGCTGTCATGATCTCACCCCAGCAGCAGAACCCAGAGTAAGTCACTACTGCAGCTGCCACCTTGGCCGGAGTTTCCACAAAGTCATCTCCTTTCAGTGTCAGCCCATCAGCAAAATGTTTCTTAGCTATCTTCAAATTAATACCGAAACAGCCATGTGAACTGCTCAGAATTCAGGCCAAACACTGGCCACGTAATACCATGCACTTGTACACAGCTTATGTGTGTTTAAAATTCTTACATTTTATTTAGTTACTCCATTGAGTGTTAGAGGAATCTCACCCAGAGAGCATGACTCCTATTTACTTGACTTAAAAATGCGACACGCTAAGGTGTTTTTGTGAATAACAGTGTTCGAGTATTTTTCCCCTAGATAGTCTCAGTTCAAAAACAGCTGTTCTTTTGTGTTCCACTATCCCATATGGCTCATCGTTCCTTCGTTTTCAGGGCCTTGATGAAGAGGACGTTGTACTCACTGCATACGTTGTCGGGGCCTTTCTTGAAGTTGGATTCGACTCCAGTGTATGGATTCCCATCATCTCTGGTTTCACTTAGCTGAATGCACCTTAGATAGAGCCTGGATTCAGATTGACTTGAAATTCTTATACTGGATAAGATACAAAGACAACATTTAATCCACTACCATCCTTTAAATTGATGGATGGTATTCAAAATTCTCTTGGCTCACTGATAGGATTGAGGTTTCCCCCAGGCTGGATACGCTCATGGAAAAAACAAACAAACAAAACCCAACTTTTTCATAAGATCTTAGGTATTTATATGTTCCCTGAATGCAGCCATGAAGTTCAGATTATGAACCTCTGCTGTGGCAGTGTTCATTGCCACCCATGTTCAGTTGTGACTCCAGTGTTCACAAAATCAAGGCGAAAGGATCATGGCATTTGAGGCCAGTCTTGCCTCTACAGCAAGACCCAGAACCAAAGGCAAAGGCAACTGTCAATGAGAAAGAGTGCCTGCTCTCAGCAAAGCCGCCGTCTGGCATTTTCAGTATGGTTTCACTCCACAGGCCATCCAGTTACAAAATCTGTTCCTAAAAGAGACACTGTGTGTTTTCAGGGTCCTTAGTGCATCTTGAAATACAAACCTCTATTTAAAGCATGAAAGTAAAACATTTTAGGTCTAAAAGGACCGTGTGTGATCTAGGGAGATCGCTCAGTTAGGAAAATACTGGCTTCACATGCATGAGGAGGACCTGAGTTCTGTTCCCAGAACCTGTGTAACTTACTAGCACATGCCTGTAATCCGGTTTCTGACGAGACAGAGAATGGAGGATCCTTGGGACTCTGTCCAGTAAGGTTAATATAATTCATGAGCCCCAGACAAAGAGAGACGTTGTCTCAAGTGAGGTAATTAGTAGTCTTCAGGTTGGTACCCAAGTCCATCTTCTGACCGCCATGACAAATGCACATACACACAGATATGCACACACACCCACACATAATTGTATGTTTTGCGACATGGAAGAAGTTTGTATTATAGGTAAAGCATTACCAATCTAATATTAAAACTCACTTTACTCCTTAAATTTTGTTCTCCCCATACTAATAGTCCAGATTTATTTTTCTGATGCTTTAAAAATAGATCATGTGAATATATGTGATAGATTTGTGTGTAAAAATAGAGTATGTGAATATATATGATAGGATTGTATGTAAAATGTGCTTTGGGGATAAATTGTGTACATTGTAAACTGCATTATAAGCAGTGGTCTAGCTTACGTATTCAGCGAGCTCATGAAATGTTCTGTTATCACAGGCATCTCTTCCTCCCCTCTAGTTTCCTGCCCTCCGCAATGGTCTCTATTGCTTGGAGGAGGCGTATTCACATGGCGTCACCAATAGCTACACTCAAGCTATTCTGGCTTATGTGTTTGCGCTGGCTGGAAAAGGACAGCAAGTGAAATCCTTACTCTCCGTCCTGGATGGATCTGCTAAAAAAACAAGTGAGTCTCACAACCATTTGTCTTTGCTGGGGAGAAACTCCTGAAAACAAAAGTGCAGGCCTCAGCGAGGGCACAGAGCAGAGCCCTCCCTCCACCAAGGCGCTCCTGCCTTCTACAGAGTCAGCACGCATGTCCTCAAAGGCCATCGGACATTTAGCCTCCCTCTTTCTCTTCCACCAGTTTTTCCCAAACAAATGAAGTCAAGGAAATGAAGCATGCTGCAGACAATAATAATTACTTCCAAAACTACTTATGACCCTAAGGAGACACCATATTTACTTCCCAGAGTCTGTCACAGAAAAATACCACAGACTGAATAACTTCAACTCAAAGTGCTTTTTCTCTCCAGAGGGCAAAATTCCAGGATTCAGATAGCAGGAAGTGTGGGGACTTTGCCCTTTGCCCTCGCATGGTGTTTCCTCCGTGTGTGGACAGCCTCGGCACCCTTTTGTATGTCCATATTTCCTCTTCTCATACTCACCACCACACTGGACCATGTGGCACCCTAGAAAATTCATTTTAAGTTTATTGTCTCTTTTAAAGAACCTATCCCAAAATCCAGTCACATCTGAAATCCAAAGAATAGAACCCTCGCCTCTGGATAGGAGCCTGTTTTAAGGACTTTGAAAATTGTTTTGATAGAGACCACCCCTCCCCCCCCCCTGTTTTCTCAGATAATATGATATACTGGGAGAAAGAAGAGAAACACGAAACAGAAGGCTCTCCATCATTCATCCCCTCGGCACTTTCTGGTGTGACTGAGAAGACGTGCTATGTGCTGATGGCTGTCATTTCTCAGGTCACGCAGGACCTTGACTATGCTAGTAAGATGGTGCAGTGGCTTGCCCAGCAGATGAACTCCCACGGAGGCTTCTCTGCCGCACAGGTGATTAGCCTGACACGAGTGAATATGCCTAACGTGGAAGATGCCACTCCAGATGACCGGTAATGGCCATGAAACATAGATTCTGGGGTGAAGAACACTTGATATTCTTTTTTGCTTTATGTGTATGAATATTTTGTATGCCCGTTGGGCTATCTTGATCTGGAGTTACAGATGATGGTGAGCTACCATGTGAGTTCTGGGAATTGAACCTAGGTCCTCTGTAAGAGCAACAGTGCTCTTAACCTCTGAGCCACGTCTCCAGCCCCCACATTTGATATTCTGAATCCTGTTTTATTTAGTCATGGGCTCATCATGTGTTTCAGACACTCTTGCGAGGAGACCATCTTGGGTGATAAATGAGACCCCACCCCCTTTTAAGGAATTCAGGCTGTCTGTGTCTCCATTACTCTGTGGAAAGCAGAGTGTAAATCTAGAAGAGATTTTCTTTGTAAGAACAGCGTCTTGCTACAATAGATAGCTAATGGTACAATGGTCAAACCACGTGTCAATTAGGAATAAAGATGTGGTCCCTACATCAGAAAAAGGGAAGAGGGGGAGAACAGAAAACAGGAAATCGAATGGCCATGATGAAGCACTGGATGACTCCTTCCCTAACAGGGAAAACTGAAAGTCGGGGGATTTTATCTAACAAGGACACTGTCCCTTTCTCTCCTGCTCCAAGGCTGAGCCCCCATGAGATGGCAGGCTGATGAAATTCCAAAGACACTCTTCTAACTTTTGTCTGTCTTCAAAGATGAGGAGACAGAGGGCAGTCATCCCATTGTACCACACCATCACTTTCTGACTCGATTTTGACATGATTGTCAGCAGTGGGCATGGTTGGTTATTTTTTGAAAACTAAAACCAAATTAAGATTTGCTAAAGAAAATGAATTGGTAGCGACTCACACCTGTAAAAATTCTCTGTCATCTGGGCATCTTTCTTGTTCTACACCAGCTCCAGGAATGTTTGTAGGAGCTGACTCAGAGTCTGTGGTCAGCAATGACTGACCTTGCTCCAATGTTCCATGTAGGACACCACAGTGTGCCTCCTTGCCCTAACCCGATACATGGAACTAACTGGCTCTACTTCTCAAAACACTGTCACCTTGAGCACTGAAGACTCTGAAGAGGTTTTCCCTGTCGACAACGACAACCGCCTCCTGGTACAACGTTCGAAATTATCCAAAGGGCATGGACGATACTCGGTGGACGTAGATGGAGAAGGCTGTACGTTTATCCAGGTAATGGAAGTCCTCTTACTTCCCTCACATTTTCTATAATCAATAGCAGAAAATACAAGATATGTTATATAGAAGTTACTCCCTTTAAGGTTAACACACAGGGTCTAGAGAAATGATTCAGTGATTAAGCGCACTGGCTACTCCTCTAGAGGACCCTGGGTGTGATTCTCAGCACCCACATGGTGATGATAACTCCAGTTCCAGGAGATCTGAAACCCTCTTCTGGCCTCCCTGGGCACTATACACATGTGGTACATAGATGCAGGCAAAACACCCATACACATAAATAAGTCTTTAAAAAATAAAGTTGGGCTGGGCATTGGTGGCACATGCCTTTAATCCCAGCACTCAGGAGGCAGAGGCAGACAGATCTCTGTGAGTTCGAGGCCAGCCTGGTCTACAGAGCAAGTTCCAAGACAAGTTCCAAAACAATACAGAGAAACCCTGTCTCGAAAAACCAAAAAGATAAGTAAATAAACAAAAAATAAAGTTGTCATACAGAGTAATAGATTTCATGATAGCATTTTCAGTCTTCCCCAATACCGCTACCTTCACTGGCTTTTATTGGACCCTCCCACTCCAACAATACACACCTTCTGCTTTCATGTCATATGCACTCCGTTCCTTATCCCCTCCCAAATAAGAGTTTGGTTTCCCATTTCATGAGCCCTCCTCCATACACACACACACATACACACTCATACAAGCACTGAGAATGCGAATTGAACCTTTTTTTATTAATTAGATTTGTTCTTAGTGCTGCATAAGCAGAGCTGGCTCACAAGTTTCTTGGAGAACTCTGCTGGTAGAGTGTCCTGTTCTCATCAAATGACATCATCATGCTGCGTATCACGAAAAGCACGTTTAGTTTATCCTGGCTCCCTGATGATAGTGATGTAAAGCACGTTAATGATGGCATTAGGCAGACAGCAGGTCCTTCAGTTCCTGCTACAGAACCATTTTCAAGATGTTATCCTTTCCAGGCCACCCTCAGGTACAACACGCCACTTCCACAGAAGGCATCAGGATTCTCTCTTTCCTTGAAAATGGGGGAAAGCAACTCTTCAGATGTATTCCAGAAGAGGTTTGACCTCACGGTGACCCTCACGTAAGTGTCACATTCTGATATCCACTCCTAGTCTAGAGAACTATATCAGAGAATTATTTCAAATAGGACTGAAGAAACACAAGTTTGTGCGATGGAGACTGGTGAGTCGCGTGTTGGTGGGTGATGTACACCTCAGCCCTTCACTGCTCTTGTAGACCCTGGTTTAGCAGCTAGTCTTCAGCAAGGTCTGTAAATGCATGATTCGCACTCCTTGGCTATAACCTGTGAGCTGCTGCCTTGCTGACAGATCACCAAGTGGAATCTCTCCTCCGGTGTTTGACTAATCTAAAGCTGACAGAACCTATGTAACATAAACAAGGAAATCTTGTTTGTAAATTCTGACTCTGTGAGACTGATGAGACTTTGCGTCCACAGACTTCATCATCTGCACCAGCTAACGTTGTGACATACACTTGTGATCTTGTTCACTGTGATGTGATTGAGATTGTTCTTTGACGTTTGAGAATGAAGTTTCCCGGCTTCTTCCCTTCCAGCTCTTGCCAGCTCTCCAGACTTCAGGCATCTGACCACCTGCCACCCTCGCTGAGAGAGCTCACATTTCAAAAATCCACGTAGAAATAGGTTTGCTTTTTTGTTTCAGGTATACGGGAGCTCACGAAAGCTCCGATATGGTCCTTGTGGATGTGAAGATGCTCTCTGGGTTTACTCCTGTCCTCTCATCCATCGAGGAGGTAAATAAGAGTGGCCATGTTCCCCAGCACAGAGAAAATGGGAATGCATTAAAGAAAGGAAAGGAAGAAAGAAAGAAAGAAAGAAAGAAAGAAAGAAAGAAGAAAGAAAAAGAAACAACTAAAGAATGGAACTCTTCATCCAAGCATACTTCTTCAGATTTCACATTTGTATTGTGTCTATACTGGAACAGAAGGGGTTACATTCCTATTCTGCAGTGACTCAGTTATCATGCTCATAGCTCATCATGTATTATTTCTTTATCCAGTTCCCTTGTATATGCACAGAAACACTGAGGTACAAAGCAACATTTCCCTAAACAGAAGGCACAGTGATCATTTCTAGGGGAGGACTCTTGGTTATCCTAACGCCTGATTTTCACCCTTTTCTGTCAACTTCTTCAAAGCTTAAACACAATGGCCAAGTGATGAAGACAGACACAAAGAATGGCCACGTTCTTTTCTACTTGAAAAATGTAAGTTCAACAATAGTTTTGTTTTGTTTTGTTGTTTCTGTTGGTTTTGCTTTCATGCTTTGTTTCTGAGTTTGTTTCATGGCTTTGTCTTCTGAAGGTTGTTTAAAAGCTTCTACTTATTACAGATGTGTGTGAAAGAGCCTATTGTTTTAATGAGCCATTGAATATAGTCAGTGTTCTGCCTCACTAATCATATCCTTTGTATTAACAAATTATTCCGTGTAAGTCATGTTGCCTGACTAGATAATTCTTATGTTTAGAGGCTTCTTCATCCCTTACAGAATGTAATGTAGTCATTCATGGACAATTCTTCTATAGCTTGAACTCCAATGAAGGATGACATGATTTTTTTTATTGTTTAAACTGTGTATATTTAAAGTGTACACTTGCATTTTGATATGCATTGTAGGTTAAGTATTATAAGCACATTTTAAAATTTATTCTTACTTCCATTGTCAGTACAGAAAGGCATCCTTCTAAAATGCCAAATAATCTCCTATTGTACTCATACCATGGTTTCTGTATCCATCAATCTGCTAATAGACATACATGGGTTATTTTGAGTTATTTCTGAACTTGGCAATTGTGACCAGTATTGAAGTGACAATTGTAATTCCTTTTCAAGACAATAATCTAATTTATCTTGGATGCATCCTTACAAGTAGGCTTTCTGAATCATATAGTAATTCTATTTTTATTTTGGGGGATGGGGCACTCCAAACTGTGATGTGAATTTTAGAGCCATCCTTTCCATGCACACCAATTCCCACTCACACAAGCCAAAAAATTCTCTAACATGTTCAGCTAAGCAGTGTGATTTAAATGTTTACATGATTTAATGTCAGCTGTCTGGTTATTTTGCTATTACGTAAGATAGGATGGGCTTTCAGTTTTAATTAGGTAGGTCATGAGCTTGTGGAGTAAGTTTCTCAGGATTTTTCTTTTTCAGACTTAATAGGACTTGTTTACCATTGTGTCTTTATAGGTTTCCAGGGCACCAACCAGCTTCACCTTCTCTGTTGAGCAAACCAACATTGTGTCCAACATCCAGCCAGCCCCAGTCATGGTCTACAGTTATGAAAAAGGTAAGCAACCATGTCACAGCCCATGAGCATGTCTGTATCTCACTCCTGAATCACTGCATTCCCCAAATCATCAATCACCCTGTCTTCCAAAAGTGAACAAGTGATAGTTTTGTATTATGTAACATTTTTTTTTATTATTCCATGATGTGGATCCTGACTGTGCCAGTTCCCAGGGTATCCTAACACCTTAGATGAATCATGAAAAGACTCACCCTTGAACTACAAACAATGCTAACCTTCCAAGCCTTTTTCATTGTTGTCGTTACCAAATCAAAATTTACTATTGCACGCTATTTCTATGGTTTTGACTTAAGAATGGAAGCGGTAAGCCCTTATAAGAAAAACATAATGGATTGTGTTTCAAAGCACTTAGTGTATTGAGGAGACCATGACACATCCCCTGGAAGGTCAGCACGGAAAATCTGTCAAGGAGTACACGAACACAGGCTGTCCTTACTAGTTTAACACATTCCATCACATGACTTGCTTTAGTAGAATAGTTAAGAATTGCTAAAATGTATGAGTGGTTACGTCGCCTGCATCTTTGTGTGGCCTGCCATAGTCTAGTTACATATAGTTGGAGATTTGATAAAGACAAATGTTCTTCTTTTTCAGATGACTATGCTCTCGATTCTTACAGCATCAGTAGCATTTCGGATCCCCAATAGACAAAGCAGAGCCTAGAGAAAAGTAAGGACATTGTACTGAAGCCTTCACAGCCATGTGTATGTCTCTTAAAGCCTCTCATTTTTGTTAATAATTGGACAGGTCATAAACATGTATGTACAGATGCTTAGACATCAGCATGCATGTTATAGTTATAGATTTGTATGTATGTATTTATGTATGAGACATATACATGTGTGTGTTTATTGTTTAAACTATGTTTTAAATCCCAAGTAAGGCACTGTTTCTTTGAACAAACCTTTTTCTTGGTCAGCATCCTAACAGAGAGCCATGACCAACCGCCTCACACCCTGAAGAGTCTTCAGTCACAGTGACTTCTTGACACCTCCACTTCCTTTCTGCCCATTAAATGACGTCAATTCAAGTCTGGGCTGTTGTTTTTTGTTCTTCCTAGTTTTCAGCATGGGAATCTCAGGGCTTTGTTTCTTCATTTTCTTCATCATTAAACTCAAGTTTGGGCACCTTAACTATTCAGAACTAGAATCCTAGAAAGCCCAAAGAGGAAAAGGAATAGGCAGAAGTGGAGGTGGGGACATTAGGAGTGGAGGTGGGGACATTCAGAGTGGAGGTGGGGTGATGGGAGATGTTATTCTGTAAACATGTTTCTCATATTGGTTAATGAATAAAACCCTGTTGGCCAATAGGAAAGCAAGATAGGCGGGGCTAGGAGACAAGGAGGAAAGAGGAAGTAGTTAGGAGGAGTCAGCATGGAGAGACCGGAGAGAACAGCATGCTGGGCTGCCCGGTAAGATAAGACCACGTGGAAATACTTAGAATAGTAAAAATGGGTTAATCATTAAGACAGCTTGCCAATAAAAAACAAGTAACTGGCCAACAGCATTATATCAAATACAGAGTCTTTGTGTGTTATTTGGGGCTGGCGTGGCAGTGGGACCAGACCGGAGGCGGGGAAAATATACTCGTTACAGTGGGGACATAAGGAGTGGATGTGGGGACATTAGGAGTGGACGTGGGGACATTAGGAGTGGACGTGGGGACATTAGGTGTGGACGTGGGGGACATTAGGAGTGGACATGGGGACATTAGGAGTGGACGTGGGGACATTAGGAGTGGACGTGGGGACATTAGGAGTGGACGTGGGGACATTAGGAGTGGACGTGGGGGACATTAGGAGTGGACATGGGGACATTAGGAGTGGATGGGGGGGACATTAGGGGTGGACGTGGGGACATTAGGGGTGGACGTGGGGACATCAGGAGTGGACATGGGGACATTAGAGGTGGATTGGGGACATTAGGAGTGGAGGTGGGGACATTAGGAGTGGACGGGGGGACATTAGGGGTGGACGTGGGGGACATTAGGAGTGGAGGTGGGGACATTAGGAGTGGACGGGGGGACATTAGGGGTGGACATGGGGACATTAGGGGTGGATGTGGGGACATCAGGAGTGGACGTGGGGGACATTAGGAGTGGAGGTGGGGACATTAGGAGTGGACGTGGGGACATTAGGAGTGGACGTGGGGGACATTAAGGGTGGACGTGGGGACATTAGGAATGGATGTGGGGACATGAGGAGTGGACGTGGAGACATTAGGGGTGGACGTGGGGACATCAGCTTAAAGGTAAAAAGGACTCCATCAGTTCCACACAGAAACACACACAATAAAGCATTTTCTGGGGATGATCAGAAGTCGGGGCAGCTGGGAAGCAGGAAAGAGCGCTAAATGAAGTGAAGATTTAGTGAGCACAAGGTTGAGATGCTAATCGAAGAGCATTTGTCATTTAAAACCTGCTGTAGTGCTCCAAGCACACCACTTGTACCAGAAAAGCAATACTCTACACCTTACTCAGGTCTGACTCGGCCTTCTTGATGCAGTAATGAATTTAAACCAAGGACAAAAGAGGTAGGAAGAAGATGGAGAAAATGATAGGAACAAAAAGTTTCTGTATCGACTCTATGAATTCTTCCCAATGATTTTGCAGGCGACATAACCACTCATACATTTTAGCAATTCTTAACTATTCTACTAAAGCAAGTCATGTGATGGAATGTGTTAAACTAGTAAGGACAGCCTGTGTTCGTGTACTCCTTGACAGATTCTTTACAGGCAAGGAAAGGCTACCAAGTTCTCCGATTGTGCAGTTAAAGCATTTGGAACCAAAAGCTCCTAGAGCAGTGGTTCTCACCCTCCCTAAAACTGCAGCCTTTAATACAGTTCCTGGTGTCATGGTGACCCCAAACCATAACATTATTTTCATTGCTACTTTGTAACATAACAGTTTGCTACTGTCATGAACCATAATACAAATATCTGTTTTCTTATTTTTAAAAAAGATTCTCTTTTTGTTTGTTTTTGTTGCTTTGTTTTGTTTTGTTTTAAGACAGGGTTTATCTGTGTGACTCTGGCTGTCCTGGAGCTCACTCTATAGACCAGTCTGGGCTCATACTCAAGAAATCCACCTGCCTCTGCCTCCCAAATGCTGTGACAAAAGGCAAGAGCCACCATGCCCAACTAATGTCTGTGTTTTCTGATAACCTTAGGCAACCCCTGTGAAAGGGTTGTTTGACATCCTCCAGGGGACTGTGACCCACAGGTTGAGAACAGCTGTCCTAGACTACCAGGCTACAACAAAATTGGAAATATAAAGCATTTGAGTGGTTAGATGTGTTTCCTCATGTAGTTCCTCTGCTCAGGGTATCATGTGTAGTACCTACACACATTTAACCAATTGCCTATTGATTGACACCACAGTGAGCCCTTGCTTCAATCTATGTAAGTGATGTGGCTCATTCCACTTAGATTGGGTTCTCCTGTTTTATCAAACACACTGAGTCATGTATGTAAGCAGGCCACCAGCACTCATAAAAGTGTCTAAATAAACACAGTCTGCCTGAATATTCAGATTCCACTCAAGCAAAATATACCCCTTATAGCATAGCATTTCCAGAAAAATTGAGGCATTTTGCTTTTCTGTTGTTTTGATATGTCCATGGGAAACTTCTTTTCCCCTAAACAAAGATCAATTCTCAGTGCATTTGTGTATTCAGTAGTTACATTGGACAGCTAATAAAACGGTTTCTCAAATTATAGGCAAGGAAGAAGGGTTTGATGATGACAACAGACAGCTGGTCAACTGTTGATCTGCCTCCTGAGACCAATGGAGGGCTCCCTGTGTTTGTCCACCAGGTCATTGCTGACCTAGTACAGAGCCCTAGTCTTGAGTGTTGACAGTGGCTGAACACTCACTTGGTGTTTAGGATAGCAGCGAATGAAGACATGGGAGCAGCCATGCTTGTGGTCTGATGGCAAAGATAAGTAGCGTGTTTATAATGTAATCAAACTACACGCAGACATAACAGATAAACAGACTGTGAGAAATGAGAAGGTGATAAATGTCGTGGGAGCTGTAAAGACTAGAGAAAGGTGAGAGGACCCAGAACAGGGAGCTGGGGACAGGAAAGACTGAAAGATGAGACAGGGCTTTCAGGATAATGTCATACAGCAGTGACATTTAAGCTAGGGCCTGATGTAGGAGGAGGAGCTCATGACATAGATATCTCAGGAGAGATTATTCCTGGTTATGAGATCAGCACGGAAGAAACAGACTCATAGGGTAGAGACGCCCTATGTGACCAAGGAAGGGTGCTAAGTGTGAACAGAGCAACAGAAGGAGTCAAGGATGGGCACCAGATGCCAGACCAGGTAGGGCACTGAGGGTCAGCGCTAAGACTTCAGCTCTGTACAAATCTGTAACTCTTCACAGGGTTTTAGGTAGAAGAGGTGCCTGCCTGGTTGTTCTAATAGGACCACCTAGCTACAGATAGTGAAAACAGCCTGTAGGATCATAACAATTTGGAGGGAATGTTACCTACACATTGTTCGACATACATGAAACAAATCTAACCAAGAATATGAAAGACGTGTACAATGAAAACTTGAAGACAGTGTATTACATGGCATTTTCCTTCTCCAAACTGAAACATTCCTCTCAGTATAAAAGGGAAGGCCCAAGAGCCTCAGGATGAAATCAAAAGGTCACATATCCAAGACAGTAAAAACGTTTTGGGGGCCTCAACCCAACAGTATAGAAAGAATAAACAATTTCCAAGTGTGGAGACTCTACCAGTTGTGAAAAGCAAAGATGTTAAGGCCGTGCCTGCAGGAGGTGTAGAGAGTTTGAAAGACAGTCTTTTTTTTTGGGGGGGGGAGTGGAGGGAGCAGGGGTTGTCACTCATGGTGGTAGCCTTTCTGGAGCTACAGCTACTGTTCAGTTATCCCTGCTTCCTGCAAGTAACTCCCACCTTTTCCTGTTAGTAACTCAAATATAACACTCATGTGTGGTGGTTTAAATAAGAATGCCCTCCTACAGGCTCATCATATATTTGAAAGCTTAGCCATCAAAGAGTGGAACTCTTTGATAGAATTAAGAGGATTAAGATGTGTGTCTTTATTGGAGAAAGTGTGTCACCTTTAAGGTTTTCAAAAGCCCACATCCCCCCATATCAATCTCTCTGTCTCTATCTCTCTGTCTCTGTTTATCTCTGTCTCTCAACTACTCCAGTGCCATATGTGCTGCCATGTAACGATGCACTGGTTAAGATGCATGGGACGAGGATAAAATGTGGGTTATATATTTTACTCTGGGAGTAAAATGACCCAAAAGTTCCCGCTCCAAGGATCCACACCCAGGCTTCTCTCCGTGACCCGACCAGAACCAAGAGGGAGAGCTGGGGTCCTAGACCACAGACCTAGCCTCCTACATGTCACATCCACACCTGTTCCCATGCCCCAATAGGCATGGTAAGTGCAACAGGTGCGGGTGGGGTGGAGATCTCACTGCAGCCATGCTCCCTGCCATGATGATAATGAACTAAACCTCTGAAATTGTAAGCCCGCCCCAATCAAATGCTTTCTTTTGTAAGAGTTGCTGTGCTCATGGTGTCTCTTCACAGCGATGAAACAGTGACTAACAGAATTTGGTGCCAGGGACTGGGATATTGCTGTGACAGGCCTGGCTCTGCTATTTGATGCAGAAATTTGGGAGACTATGGAGTTGTTGGACTAGAAAAGTAGTTAAAAGGTTTAAGTTCTGGGTTCAATTCCCAGCAATCACATGGTGACTCACAACCATTTATAATGAGATCTGATGCCCTTTTCTGCACACAGAACACTGTATACATAATAAATAAATAAATCTTTAAATAATTGCCATGAGTGTCGGAGAATTTGAACTTTTAACCATTGCTGAGTCTGTGATAAATGATGGGGACTTTTGAAGTTGGACTGAATGTATTTTTACATTATGATAGGACTACAAGCCTATAGGGGCCAGGGAGTGGGATGTGTTTTTTGGATAAGAATGGCACCCACAGGGTCACACATTTGAATGCTCAGTGACCAGGGAGTGGAGCTCTTTGGTAAGATTAGAAGGATTAGGAGGTGTGGCCTTGTTGGAGGAGGTGTGTCACTGAGTGTGGACATGCTCCCTGCCATGATGATAATGGATTAAACCTCTGGAACCATAAGCATGTCCCCAGTTAAATGCTTCCTTTTGTAAGAGTTGCCTTGGTCGTGGTATCTCTTCACAGAAATTGAAGAGTGACTAAGACATCATTTGGTTCACCAAATTGCAGTCATTACTTTAGTCTGTCACAGGCTCCTTTCTGGGATGAGTAGATATGTCTATGTTGTGTCACCCCAGGAAAAGTATGTCAAAAACACACTGCAAAATAATAATAATAATAATAATAATAATAATAATCAATAATAATAATAATAATAATTGAAGAAAATACCAGAAGTAGGAAAGATCTTCCAGGATCACAGATTAATATAATTACTATTGAGAAAATGATCAGCCCACCAAAAGCAACCTACAGAATCAGAGAAATCCCCATCAAAATTCAAATGCAACTCTTCACAGAAACTAAATAAAATAATCTGAAATTTAATATGGAGGCACAAAAGCCAAGGATGGTCAAAACAACCCTGAACAACAGCAAAGCTAATGAAAATTTCACCTTCCTAGATTTCAAGTTACGGAGCTGAAGTAATTAAGACAGCATGTGATGGCATAAAAAAGGACACATAGCCAACCATGGTGGCTCACACCTTTAATCCCAGCACTGGGGAGGCAGAGGCAGGGGGATTTCTGTGAGTTCAAGACCAGCCTGTTGTATAGAGCAATTTCCAGGACAGCCACAGCTACACATACACACACACACACACACACACACACACACACACACACACACACACAGAAAGGACACATTGATCATTGCAAACCCACAGATAATCACACTTCTAGAGCCACCTTACTTTCATCAAAGAAGCCAATAGCACACAATGAAGAAAAGAGAACCTTCAACAAATGGTGCTGATCAAACTGAGTAACTGTGGGAAAATTAAGCTAGATTTTTATATCCCACCCTCCACAAAATTCTATTCCATGTGGACCAAGAACCTCAACCTAAGACCTGGAACCCCAATTCTAATTAGTATGGAAGAAAGCAGGAGATATACTTGAACTCAGTGTACAGGAAAGGACTATCTGAACAAGAAGACCCTGGCAGTGGAGACATTATCAGACATAACTGATAGTGGACCTAATGTAACTAAAACATTTCTGTTCCTGAACAGAAAAGGACAGCATTAGCCTCCCAAACGGGGGAAAAATCTTTACCAGCTCTGTATCTGACAGGGAGTTACGATCTAGAACATGCAAAGAACCCAAAAAATTAAACACCAAGAAAACAACATGGAACTAAACACAAAGTTCTCATGTTTCATGTTCAGCATCCTAAGCCATCAAAGAAATGCAGACTGAATTGCTTTGAGATGTCCTCTTAAGCCAGTTAGAAGATTAACTTTCTACAGCGCATTTTCATCATGTGTATCAGGGGTGAGGAATGCCATTGACGTCTTGATTGAAGACAGAATGGATGAATCCTGTCTCCCTTGACAACTCCAACTTGATCTCTGAATGCTGACACTGTGACACAAAGAATGTGTCTTTGCAAAATAAAAATAGCACATTGCTCACATCCTGTTTGCCTTTCTTCCTCCCTCCCAGATTCTTCTCAGGAGCATACACTGGGGGCTGAAGGGTGGAAACACATTGTGTAACCCTCTCGTTTTCCCATGCTGTTCTCTGCTACAGCAAGAATCGCAATGGGAGAAAACACACCACGTTATCATGCTGGATGAGTTATGGCAATGACTATTCCCACTTCTGATTTTCCTTAGAACTTTTGCTTGTAATGCCATGTACTCAGATGAGCGTCAGTCTATGTTTCAGACTACTGGTAACTGAAAACGTAGCTCCCCCAATGTACACTAACATAGGGAGGACACGGTGATTCTCAGCCCACTCACAATTGCTCAACACTCTGCAAACACACAGCTCGGTAAGTGACACTGGTGTAGAACTATGTCCAAAGGTAATGATGTTTTCCAGTTATTTTTTAAAGTAGCTTTATTCCGGTAGTTCAAAAGATTTTTGTCTAATTAACATACTAAAATTAACAGTGGTGAAGGCACCAACTCTACCACACACGTGCTGGGATTACAGGCATGTGCCACCACACCTTGCCCCGGCCTGCTCTTTACTTATTTCTCAGGCTGGGCTTAAACTCACTCCTGCCCCCAGGCTAACCTTGAAGTTGTGCCCTCCTGCTCAGTCTCATGAGTACCAGGGTCACAGACATGCACCATCATAGCAGGCAAAATACACAAACTTTAATCTTGTGGTGATCGTAATTGTGGGATTTTTCTTATTTTCATGGCTCTGTAAAATACAGATTCTAACACTACTATCTTGGAATGCAAAGCAGTCAGTGAATCAGTACTGATAAAAATGTTTTATAAACCCTTGTTAGTGTAAGTATTTAATGGTATAATTCAGCCACAATTTTGTTTTCTATTCACAACAGCATCTTTACCTTTTTTGTCCTTGCTGTTAAAGCTTTGTGGTTAATAGAATATGAATTTGTTCATCTTGATGAGGGTGCAATAGTTGTTGGAATGCCACAGGGTTTATCATTTTACACACTGATTTTTTGGGGGGAGAGGTGTTGGGCAAGTGCTGTAGTCTCCATGCAGAGGTCAGAGCATAGTGTCAAGGATTACTTATCTCCCTTATCATGTGAGTTCTGAGGCTCCAACTCAGGTTGTCAGGGTTGGACAAGTGCCTTTACCCTGCTGAGCCATCTCATGGGCTCCACACGGTTTATATTTGACATCTGGAAAAAAAAAAAAAATCTGCCTTTCAGACTCAACTTTGGCCTCACTCTATTTCACCATCATTTCTGGAATCCTTGAAACTGTGTATGGTCAATAATCTTATGGTTGTTGTAGCCATCACTGACTTACAGTTGACCCTAGACATGACTGTTATTTTAGTAAGTGAGCATCCTCTTCCCGGTGTCACTTGTACTGTAGATGTGCCCTGGAGGGAAGGCATTCCTTCTAGTTTCTTGTGAAAAAGACAATTTAAAACATCAGTATTTGTGTAAACTCTTACAATCAAGGAATCTTCAACTCATCTCAAGCTTCAAACACCCCTTTCACTCAAATTTACTTCTAGTATGAGAAAATAATGACATTAGAAATCAGTTCTTCTGGCTCATTTTGAAATTTTCTATACTCATGTATAAATGACCATTTTTGCTTAAAAATACTGTCTTTTGCCTTTTCCAGCTGCTACCCACTTCCTGATGACAACTGCACAACAGTAAATGAGAGAGCATTTACTGAAGAGAAACTGAAGGTGGTTATCATAAATTTTGTAGACAGTAGCGCTCCAGCCTGATTGTTTAGCCTAGAACTGAGAAGTTTGAGAATTATCCTAAACACAGGAGTTCATTAAAAGAAAAACTAATTTAACAACAAGTACTGAATGGCAATCTAGGTTATTATTAGCAGATGTGATTTGTATATACATAATGAACTAAAGTGTAGCCCATGGTTCTGGTCGCATAAAATCATTCCATGGAGCGCTATATTAACAACAGTCTGTTTATACTTGTGTTATATCAGAAACTAAACAAGCTGATATTTTCATTTATTCAGATTTGCTAAGTACATTGGGTTCAAAACTGTGTTTGTAATTAAAGAGATGGCAGTCGGTAGCCATCCCTAAGTGTGAGCTCTAGGAACTTGATGTAAAAATGACTCAAGAGTCAGATTTCCAAACTCTTAGGCTGACTGATGTACAGAGTCATGCTTCCAAAAGAATGGATGAAGGCATAGTTAACACATCTACTAAATTAGAACTTAAAATTAACTTTACTGAAGAGCACAATGTGGCCTCTGTTTCCCAAACTTGAAATGTAAATGATTAAATGGCATTGTTGAAAAAGACCCTGTCCTGTATCTATCTCTTTTTAGAAGAACAAGTTTTCTTATTGCATCTATCTACCTACACAACAGGAAATTGGATAGAAAAAGACAGGTGCAAGATAGACTCTCAAAATTTGTCTCAAACTAGCAATAATCAATATCCATCCAAAGACATACAGTCTCATCAAAGGAGCCAAATGCAATATACATTTAAGTTCATTAAGAAACAATCTTTAGACCAAATTTTCTCTTGGTCCTCCTAGACCTTCACACATGGTATAAAACACATGATCACTGAGTAAAATTTTGGCGCTACTTTTTTTTTAATCTGAGAAAGGATCTCACTGTGTTTCCCTGGCTGGCCTAGAATTTACCATATAAACCCAACCTGGCCTTGAGCAATCCCTTACCTCTGCCACACACGTGCTGGGATTACAGGCATGTGCCACCACACCTTGCCCCGGCCTGCTCTTTACTTCAGCAAATTTCTCAGGCTGGGCTTAAACTCACTCCTGCCCCCAGGCTACCCTTGAAGTTGTGCCCTCCTGCTCAGTCTCATGAGTACCAGGGTCACAGACATGCACCGTCATAGCAGGCAAAATACACAAACTTTAATCTTGTGGTGATCGTAACTGTGGGATTTTTCTTATTTTCATGGCTCTGTAACTAGATTCTAGCACTCCTATCTTGGAATGTAAAGCAGTCAGTGAATCAATACTGATAAAAATGTTTTATTTCATCTTAGAATAATTAAATACAAATGTTATCACATAGAAATTATTTCCTTATAGAATATTCAATCATCTTTATTTCCTTGATGGTTAGTGCTTTATTAAATATGTATATATGGCTTGGGTCCTACTGAAATGTCATTTTCTTTATAATAAAGCTAAGGAGAACCATAAAAAACTAAAAATCAAACTTCTACACATTGGAGGGTGAGCTGGGGAGATAGTTCAGTTGGCAACAGGACTGAAATTTGTATCCCAGCTTTCATTCACATAAAAGGCCAGGAATGGAGGTAGGCTCGTATGTTCATTTACAGAAAAGGCCAGGGTGGAGGTGTGTGCCTGTGACCCCAGCCCTTCGAGGCAGGGACGGGAAGGTCACAGCAGCTTGCTGACCAGATGGTCTAGCCAATTGGTGAGCTCTAGGATCAGTGAGATAAGGAGCAACAGGGAAGTCACCTGATGACAGCCTCAGACCTCGACACTTAAATGTGTGCTCAGACACACACACCCCTGTAATGTCAGACTTTTCCAGGGAAGGCCTGACACAAACGTCTGCTCATCCCAGAGTAGGAAACAACAGACCAAAGTCTGATTCTACCAAAGTCTACCTTGACTTTATTTGTTTTTTTTTTCAATTTCTTTAAAAAAATAATAAAGGTACTGAAGCACATACCTCCAAACTTACCTTATCTAACATTCTAAGGTAAATTTCATTTATTACGTCATTGAATGAAGGCAGTATTTCCTGATCTTATATATTTGTATTTATTGTCCTTTTAAAAGAAAAATGTCAAGCATATTGATTGATTTCATCAAACCATCTGATTTATTTTATTTTTCTGTAAGAAAATGTTTAAAGTGCTGAGTTAATGGTAGCCTCTAGGCACCATTTTTTCAAGCATTTGGGTAACTTCAAAAAGTCAATAAAAGAATAGAGATGGTCCCGGAAATTATCTGGAATTGATTTTCTAATAGTGAAGTAGTTAATATGTTACAAAAACAAATGGTTGGTAGTTTACTCTCTCTGCCCAACAGGTAAAATAAAATCCAGTGGATTTGGACAGAGAGCAGAGTTCAAGGAGCCGAGAGCTCGGTCCCATCATTCTCTTCTGACCCTCTCCACCATGAGGGGAAACCAGCAGACCACATTGGCCTGGCTTTTACTGTTTTTGCTTCTTCCCGGAGATGCCACAGCTACTGCAAAACCGTAAGCAATTCTTATTTCAGAAAATTCTGTTGTGTTCTTCCTTCCTACTGTGTTATCTATTTCCTGGTTTGCTATGCAGTTATCTGTTGTCAGAGAGTGCGGAGGGACCAGTAAGTTGCTATGGCTCCTGGAGAAGATCTACTTCAGGTCTAGAGACCTCTGAGCTATATGGGGCAGCAATCTTGTCAAACAGCACCCGATAAGAATATAGAATTTCTACCAAAAGGGGGAGGGAGCATAAACTGTTTATCGCAGTGATTTTCAGTGTCCCTGATGCTTCCATCCTTTCATATAATTCCTCATGTTGTGGTGAGCCCCAACCATAAAATTATTTTCATTGCTACTTCACAGCTGTAATTTTGCTACGTTTATGAATTATAATGTAAATATCTGATATGTAGGATATCTGATATGTGACCCTTGTGAAAGGGCCATTCAACCCCTCAGAGAGGTCAGGACCCCCTCAATAGGTTGAGAATCTATTCATAAACACCCTGCCACGTCCTGGCGTTGGGAAGTAACTCATGTCTCTGTTCCCCTAAGGTGCGGGGCACCCTAGAGAAATGGGTGAGAGACCATGTGAATCTCCTCACTAAATCCTTCCGAAAACAATTAGGGGCTGCTAGTAGAATTTAGAAAGCATGTTAACAAAGTTCAGACCCTTCCTGAAATAGCTCACAATACGGAAAAAGAAATATGATGCACAAGAAAGAGAGAAAGAAAGAAAGAAAGAAAGAAAGAAAGAAAGAAAGAAAGAAAGAAAGAAGAAAGAAAGGAAGGAAGGGAGAGAGGGAGGGAGGGAGGGAGGGAGGGAGGGAGAGAGGAAGGAAGGAAGGAAGGAAGGAAGGAAGGAAGGAAGGAAGGAAGGAAGAAGGCCCCCAAATAGAAGCAGCCATTGTAGAGGTCGCAGAGAACACCCACAAAGAGAGCCTTAGACTTCATAGGACCCGATATAGGGAAAGGATCTTTGTCAAGCTTGGCAAGTTCTTTTAAAAGTAATAGGTCTTATGAAGAAATAAAATTCCCAGGACAGACGGACACTCAGGAGGTGAGAAGCAATGTGAAACATACAACCGGGAAGACGCCTGCATCTTTGAGGATGTGCCAGGAGAGGGGGGTTTTCCTCTTGGCAGCGTCTGGTGATGTCTGCTCATTAACCTTTCTTAGCTTGGCTTACATCACCAGACAGAGAGGGGAAGAAGGGAGCTGAGGCTGCTTCTTAAACTGGATTGAAAAGCAATTCAGCTTCTCCCCCTGTGTTGCGTGTTAGTTTCTAGGTTTCCCTGGGTGAGAGATTTGTGGTGATTGTATGGAACCTGAGGCCACACGCAGTTGGGCTTTTCAGGGTTCCAGTGGTAAACCACTGATTAGTTCACGGTTTGGAAATTTGGAATTTCTAACCAAAAAATAATTAGCCATCGAATCAGATGGTGTGCGTTTGTGGGTGCCTCTGTGTATGTGCGTATGTGTATCATATCTTCTGTGCATCAGAAGATACCTGGCACAAACATCTGCCCACCCCAGATAGGGAACCAACAATAGACCAAAATAGTCCAACTTGGCAAACCAATGCATTTATTGGGGTTACGTGCGGGAATGTGAGTCAGGGTTGCTTCCGGAGCATGCAAGTTTCAAAGACAAGTAGGTAACTGAAAGTCTCACCTTTGTCTGGATGCTGACTCATCAAAGCCGCACCCTGGAGCTCTCTGCCTCACTTCACACAGTGCTGATGGCAGGAGAGTCTCCTCCAGGCCACTTGGCTAGTCCAGGAGTCTCTTAGAGACAACTCGGCTTCCTCTCTCCTCTCCAGCAGTTGTTCAGTGCTTCTGTAACCATGGAGAGATCTCATCAACCCTGTTAGCCTTAACTCTCCAGAACTGGTGAGATCTACTTCTCCAGTCTCATCTGCCTCCTTCCTCCCCCCAGGAAGGAGTGTTTCAATCTGGAGGAAATTACTACACAGCAATAACTTGAATTGACTGTCCAAACTTTCTAATATTCTGTGGGTGAACATTTCCCAAACACCGGAGTACTTATCTGGTATTTATAAAACACATCTGTATCTTATTTTGGGTTTTATGGTGACCTCTAGGGAACCCAATCTTACCGAAACCTATGTCTGACGACAATATGAAATAAACTAGAAAAAACAAAAAAAAACCCACAGTAATGACATCTTTTTCATCCTTCACGGCTGATATTGTTCTCCACAGACAATACGTGGTGCTGGTCCCATCACAGCTCTATGCGGGAGTTCCTGAAAAGGCCTGTGTCAACCTCCACCACCTGAACGAGACTGTGACACTCAACATAATTCTAGAGCATGGAATGCAGACCACAAACCTCCTCACGGGCCTGGCAGTGGAGAAGGATTCCTTCTACTGCAGACCCTTCACGGTCAGTGTCCTTCTGGAACACGTGGCACTGGTAGAGAAAGAGTAATTGAGTTGAACTTTATGTTCTCGTCCATCAAATATATATAGTTTAAGGGAAAACGAGTACAAAGTAAGCTTAAATGTTCTTTTTATGATACTTACAAACAGATCTAATGAAGGCTTGAAAGGTTACCATAGCAGTAGGAAAGATTTAATTTGACCTTAAAATAAACTTCTGAGGTAAATACTATTTATACTTTTGTAGATACAAATATCGATGTTCTTTTTTAAGATTTATTTTCACTTTATGTGTCTCTGTGTATATATGCACATGAGTGCAGATAATCACTAAGACAGAAGAGAGCATCCTCGATCTAGAGCTGTGGACAGCTGTGGACAGCTGTGGGGGCCCTCCTGACATGGATGTCAGATCCTAATACCTTTGCAAGAGCAGTGTGTGCTCCTAACTGTTGAGCCATCTCTCCAGCCCTTGAATACAGATTCTTGAAAAGCTAAGTCGTTCATGTAAGACAGATGGCTGATGCTGGCCTTGGAAGGTGGAATATGATAATTAATTTTAATACCAAGACTTTGCTGTGAAAATGTAAAGACACCATCTCATTCACTGTCCTCACTGCACTGGAGGATGGTCCATTGTTTCCCTCAATCAAGGAAGTGAATTGTTAACATCACGTTACACAATCACAGTATTCTATAGATGTCACAAGAAATTGGCTCCTTGACTTTCCCTCACCAGTTCTCACGGATTCACAAGGACAAAAGAGCCCTGTAAAAGCTGAGCACTCTTCACATCTCTGTCTTGCAGATTTCCAGTGTGCCTTCACCCTTTGCATTCATTACTGTGGAGGTAAAGGGGCCAACCCAGAACTTCTCAAAGAGGAAGCTAATACAGATCTCAAAGGCAGAGAATCTCGTCTTTGTGCAGACAGACAAACCCATATACAAACCAGGACAGACAGGTATGAGGCACTGAGCAAGGACAGCTGCAGGGCTGCGGGTGGGTGGTACCCTTGATGTCTAAGCTGCAGTCATAGAAGCCCTGGGTTCCCACGTTGGGGGTGGGGGTCTCACAGAGAAATTCTCTGTTTCAGTGAAATTCCGTGTTGTCTCTTTGGACATCAGTTTTCGCCCATTGAATGAAACGGTGAGTATCCTTTCGGTGGGTGAATTCAAATGAGATCAACAAGAAAACAGTTGAGCCTGATTCATTTAAAAACAAAACAAAACAAAAACCTGAAATTGTAAAGGAGATTCCTAAATCTACCACAGTAGATTGCCTGAGAGTATCCATGCCAGAAGCATATGCAGCGATGTGCATCCAGGCAGTTCACCAAGTACATTCTTAAAGAAGGGAAAGCATTCAAAATCCAGCTGGGTCTGGTGATGCATGCTTCTAATCCCAGAATATGGGAAGCTGAGTTGAAGGATCACGAGGTCTTGGTCTGCCTGGACCACACAGTAAGATGCTGTCTGAAAAATAACGACAAAGACACATTCCATTGAAAACGTCCTCTTAGAAGATTCCAGCCACTTCCAGACGTGTGCTTGGTTTCCCTTAAGCAAATATTTGCAAAATAATAATACACTTATTATTCAGATCTTCCATCCAGATAGATTTCCTTAAAAGTATGCCAGCCAAACTGTGACTTAAGAGATTTATGTCCCACACTCAGGGGGGCAGAGGCAGAAGGATTTCTCAGAGTTCAAGGTCATCCCGGTCTACAGAGTGAGTTCCAGGACAGCCAGGGCTACACAGACACAGACACACACACACACACACACACACACACACACACACACACACACACACACACACACAATACTCAGGAGGCAGAGTCAGGCAGACTTCTGTGAGACCAGACTGGTTTACAGAGTGAGTTCAAGGACAGCCAGAGAGCTACACAGAGAAACCCCTGTCTGGGAAAAAAAAGAGAAGAGGGGGCTTGATTTATGTCCCAATCCAAACATGGGAAAAGCTACAGATAAAACGGGGACCTTTCCTAGTTCAGACAAGAGATAGGCTTTTCTACCAGATGTCACCATTGCCTCTGACATGCGTGAGCACGTGAGCAGCATAACTGGATTTGATAAAAGGAAGACGAGAAGTTGGGTTGGTAAAGAAGGGGGATGGATCTGGGAGACGTGTGGGAGGGGTGAATATGGCCAAAACTCACTGTACAAAATTCTCAAAGGATGAATTAGAAAGAAAAAAATGGTATGGAGCAAGGAAATAAATCATGGTATGAAAAAGGCAGCAGTAAGTTCATCACAATTGTAAAACTGTAGTTTTCAAACATTGATCTCTTTGTAAATTTCACCACACACTTATACTATTTTCTTTCTTTTCAGTTCCCTGTCGTTTATATTCAGGTAAGTAACAAACTGTACATCTAAGTTAGAATGAGGGCACCCTACAAGTCACACGGATCTTCTTTTCTTCTTTAGATGCCACCTCAACTAAATTATTTTATAAACTAAAAAAAACTATTGTTTTTCCTACCTCAAGTTCTTCGGAAAAAGTAATAGTTAAATGAAAGATCACAGTTCTTTAGGATGGTATAATTTCATAACTCTTTAAATATTTCTGGCTAAAATAAACATGCATATAAAAAGAAGTTTAGTATGACACACATATGCAGGGTCTCCCTTCTAACCTGCTTGGCTCCTAATATCAGACAAGATTGATACATCTGGAATGGCACTGCTCCAAGATTCACAGGATCCCACAGCTGGTAACCTCACCCTGTTATTCTGTCTGGAATTCTTTTTAAAAGTGGGTTAATAACTTTAGCACTAATTCATCAACCACTTATTAAACTCCCAGTGTTATTATTACCTGAAAAGCTGACCTCTAATCAATTGTAATCAGTTGTTTACACAATCCATAATATCTTTCTGTAGAATCCCAAGAGGAACCGGATTTTTCAATGGCAAAATGTCAATCTACCAACAGGACTCCGCCAGCTCTCTTTCCCACTATCAGTTGAGCCAGCTCTAGGTACCTACAAAGCTATAGTGCAGAAGGACTCTGGGAAGAAAATAAAGCACTACTTTGAAGTGAACGAATATGGTAAGAATTCTTCAAGTATATGGCAGGTGTATGATGTTGGAATCTTAAGTTACTTTTGTGTATATATGTGAGATATATGCATGTGTGTGCATGTGGAGGATGGTATGTTCTCACTCTGTGTGTGCATATGACAATAGCAGAAGTCAATAACAGAAAAACCAATAAAAAACCATAACTCTCAAAGCTCCCCCAGAGCTGCTATGATAATCACATAAGGTAATGTCTTTCACAACTGTGCAGGAAGCTGGAAAAGAAAGGGCTCAACAGGAGGAAGTGGTAAATCGTAGACTAACAAATTCCGAAGTGAGCACGGGTTAGTGGGAGCATAAGGGAGTTGGGAACGAGGGTGAGAAAAGTCCACACAGCTGCCAGAGTGGAAGATTCATGGGAACCAGTGGAAGAGTCGGAATAAAGCTACAACTGCTGATATCTATTTCCCTAGTTGGTAGACCAGATGTCTGGTAGCAGGGCTGGGGATGTCTGTCAGAATAGCTAGCACTTGATAAAATGGGAGAGGGAGAGGGAGAGGGAGAGGGAGAGGGAGAGGGAGAGGGAGAGGGAGAGGGAGAGGGAGAGGGAGAGGGAGAGGGAGAGGGAGAGGGAGAGGGAGAGGGAGAGGGAGAGGGAGAGGGAGAGGGAGAGGGAGAGGGAGAGGGAGAGGGAGAGGGAGAGGGAGAGGGAGAGGAGGGAGAGGGAGAGGGAGAGGGAGAGGGAGAGGGAGAGGGAGAGGGAGAGGGAGAGGGAGAGGGAGAGGGAGAGGGAGAGGGAGAGGGAGAGGGAGAGGGAGAGGGAGAGAGATCACAGTTGAATCCACTGGCCTTCTTCTGTTCCTAAAACAGTGATGGTCTTTAGACTCAGGGACATTCCACCCGCCTTTGAAATCTTACACAAAATCAGAGGCTTCTGGGAAATGCGGTCCTGATTTCACAGAGTCAGCATGGTGTAACTGCTCACAGTAATCAATGACAATGCTCTTTCCCAGAATTGACACTGGTGTTCCTTCCATGTGATTCTATGTCATAGATAGATTTTCCTCTAACAAAATCCACCGGTAATGTTTATGAGGTTTCCTACCTACTCCCACCTCTTTTTTTCCTCTATCCAAAACAGTTTTACCCAAATTTGAAGTGCAAGTAAAAATGCCCAAGACTATTGCTTTCCTGGAAGAGAAAATTACTGTCTCTGCCTGTGGCGTGTGAGTTACAGTTTTTCATCTTATTTTGATGTTTGTATTCTATTTGAGAGGATGCATTTTAAATAATATTTAGTGATGCATTGCTTATCAGCACATACAAGCGTTAGAAGGGATATACAATGGCCATGAGGCTAAACCTCATCAACCACACAGCTGGGCTAAGGGAAGATTTTTAAGATATTGTCCTACATCAGCTCTATGTGAGGAGCTTAATTAAAATTAGACTCCTGGGCCTCGCCAACACAAATTCTAATTACAAATCTAAGGCAAAAATCAAGAATCCTCTGTCATAACATGGGACACAGGTCATTCTAACACAGCAAACTAATTCCAGCCTTATATGATAGCCTCCCAACATCTGCAGCAGAAACAAATTGAGTCATCATGATATTACTTATAAATCATGTTTTTATTTTGTAGCCACTGCTTTCCCAAATACTCATCTTGCTTGTTTTTTAAAATATTCAAGAATAGTCTTTATGTACATTTCTCTCTTTTAACCTAAAATAACGTTGGTAATCTGACAGCAGACACAGTCACTTTTTTAAATATTATGTGGGTATGGGGGTATATGCCATATACATGGGCAGGTGCCCAAAGACCAGAGGCATCAGATTCACTGAAGCACTGAATGGAGTTGTAGGCAGTTGTGAGCCACCCCACATGGGTGATTGAAACAGAACCCTGGTCTTCTGGAAGAGCAGGAAGCACTTTTTATGTGTAGGGAGTTTTGCCCACAGGTATGTCTATGTACATGCATGCCTGATGCGTGGAAAGGCCTGAAAGGGCATCAGACTCCAGGGAACTGACGCTACAGACAGTTCTAGAAGGATGCTGGAAATAAAACCTGGGTCCCCAAGAAAAGCAACAAGTGCTCTTAACTGCTGAGAAACCTCTCCGGGACAGCACAGGACAGTCTCAATACCAAAACCTCAACTGAATGGAGAGAAAAAGCTAGGTGTGGGGCCTTTAATCCTAGCACTCAGGAGACAGAAGCAGGCAGACCTCTGAGTTTACACCAGCCTGGTCTACACAGTGAGTTCAAGCCAGCCAGGGATGCATAATGAGACCCTGGCTCAAAAATAAATAAAGGAGGAAAGGAGGGATGAGGAAGGGAGGGGAAGAGAGAGAAAACCTGGGAAAAAATACTAAATCAGTTTCTTTCCATTTAGAGGCATTTTCAAATGGTTTACTGACTCCTTTGTCCTGGAATTATAGACACATTTTCATTACCACTTAGATATAAGTATCCGGCTTGCTAACACAGGCTATTCTAGAGTGCAGATGCCAGGGACATAAGATGAATACAATGGACCAATGAATGGTCGAGTGAAGAGACCCCTGCATCATTCACACTCAATAGCATTGGAATGATCATTTTATTGCTGTAGGTACACATATGGAAAGCCCGTTCCAGGTCTGGTGACAATTAGCGTGTGCAGAAAATATGCACGATACCGCTCCAACTGCCATGGCCAAAATTCACAAAGTATCTGTCAAGAATTCAGCAAACAGGTATGTAGAAAACACTTCCCAGCTCTTAATTTCCCATGAGCTACAATGCTAAATGCAACACAATAAGGGATACACTTGAAAAGTCATCAAGCAAAATGTTATGTTAGGAGCCCAGATGAAAATGGAGCTTATGACTCTATGATAGTATGCATGATTGGCCAATCCTGTGATTTTTTTATTGCCAAAAAAATCAACATACCAAGTTCTAAAAGAATAAAGAAGTGTTCAAAGCTGACTTTGGTCACAGAATAGGTCAGGTGTTAAAAACTGGGATGGTGTGTGGATCCAGTGGCATGTCATTTCCAAATGGCAAAGGGGAAATAATGAACAGTGAATGAGCATTTGGCCCACAGGGAAAGACCTAGAAAACAGCAATTAGAGGGCCTAGTATGTCACGGGGGAGGTTTAACAAGAACAATTAAGGAAAACGACTGAGAGTAGAATATGTTTCACTGAAAACGTTTATATTAGTAGCCTTGGAGACCAGCTCTCAGGGCTATTTCCAGGGTTTGAAGAGAAAGAGAAACTCCACAGCAGAGCGAAACTGGATTTAGGGTTTTAATCTGAGGAGTATGGAATAAGTTCACACCTGTGCTGTTTGGACTCACGTTCTTTATCCTTCTGCCTTTTTTTTTTTTTTTTTTTTTTTTTTTTGGTCCTCTAATTCTCTTCCAAGTTATAATTCTTTCTAGCTCTCCTCTTCTTCAATTCTCTGTTCCAATTCTCTCTTGCTTCTTTGTTCATCTAGCTTAAAAACTTTTTTTACAAGAGGCTTGGGACAATAAGAAAAGTAGTTACAAGAGTTACATCTCATTGGTCATAGCACATTCCTTGAGTAAACAATGAGGACAGAGCCGTTTACCATGGCAACACAACATTTCAAGAACTCCGGTGTAAGACTGTGACCAGAGGTCAGAGGCACAGTGCCCAGTGAGACAAGCTGTGAGTCATAGGAATTTATCAGCTGGGCTTGGCAAGAGAATTAGCATGATTTTTTAGGTTGCTTTGTGTTGATAACCTTGGTTAGACATCTGCAACTCTGACCTTGTGCATATCTGCAAAGTTTTTTAACTTATGATCCATTGACAGAAACATTCGGTCTAGTTTGAACTTGCTCTGAGGAAAAAAAAAAAACAAAAAAAAAAAACGAGCTAATGGTTGTTGGAGTAAAAGGAACGAAGTGTCTTACAGTCCTTGTGGGACAATAGTCCTTGTAGGATATGTGAAATAGTCCTAGTATATTTTCTAAATATCAAAATTATGCACTTAATGAAAAGTCATCATTTTGACCATTCACAAATATATGTGCCCATAAGATTGAAATGCAATCGTGAGATTACATACAGATATCACGTGAGATTACACACTAAAGTGTGGGCATTGGGCAGATGCCATAGCTGCTTTTGCACATGTGAAATAACAAAGAGGAACAACCATTTCCAGAGTCGACGATCCCACAGGTGTTGTCCAGATGGGCTTCTCCTCCATCAGAGAATCATTCCTCTAGTGGGTTGACATCTGGAAACTGGCTGTCACCTGCTGAAGCTCCCGCAGCCTCCGACATACTTAGATGTAGCTGAGTGTGGAGGCTCACACCTGTAGTCCCAATAATTGGGACTCAAAGGCTAGAACAGGAGTTCAAGGTCATCTTTGGCTATATAATGAGTCTAAGCCAGTAGACGCTGGAAGAGAGCCTGTCTCTGAAAAACTGGTGGGCTGGAGAGATGAGTGGGTGGTTAAGGGCACTGGCTGCTCTTGCTGAGGACCAGGTTCAATTCCTAACACCCACATGGCAGCTCACAGCTTTCTGCAACTCCTATTCCAGGAATATCCAACACCCTATTCTAGCCTCCATGAGCACTGCATGCCTGTGGTGCATAGACACACATGCAAGGAACATGCTCATACACATAAAACAAAATTAAAATTTTTCAAGTTGGGAGCATGAACTCTGCTTTCAGGGGAAGAACTTATAAAAATTCAGGGGCAGCTGTTAGAGCAGGCACTGCATGGAGACCATGACGAAAGTGCCAGAGCTTCAGGGAGCTTCTCAGTTCAAAAAATTAAAAAGTGACCTATTGTATGACCAGCTATAACTGAAGGACTCTAAGCCAACACACCACAGGGATGCTTGCACATCCAGTTATTACACCATTGTTCACAATAGCTATGCTATAAACCAGCTGAGGTGCCTGTCAGCGGAGGAATGAACAAAGAAAATGAGGCGTGATCTGCACAGTGAAATTTTTCCAGCCATAAACAAGAGCCAAATTATGTAGTTTTCAGGAAAATGGACACAACTGGAGATAATCGTGTTAAGAGAGTTAAGTCAACCTCAGAAAAACAAACATCACATGCTTTGCTCTCATTTGTGGACCCCAACTTTTATATAAATACATGAAATTATGCAAGCATTTTCATGTGATATGAAAGTAAAAGCACAGTGGTCCTCACCCTTCCTAATGTTGTGACCCTTTAATACAGTTCCTCATGCTGTGATGACCCACTCATAAAATTATTTTCATTGTTATGTCATAACTACAATTTTGCTACTGTTATGAATCATAATGGAAAGATCTATGTTTTCCAATGGTCTTACATGACCCCTGTGAAAGGATCATTCAACCCCCAAAGGGATACAACCCACACCCAAAAAGGGAACTAAGGGGAGGGATAGAAAGAGGAGAGGCAGGAGAACGTATTCAAAGTAAATCATATACTTGCATGAAAATGTTCTGATAAAGCCCACTACCATATATAGTGGATATCGACCAATATGTTTAAATATATTATGCAAAAAGAGCACACATCCCATAGTCAATGTTGAGCTAGAAGTGATTATGGAAGCTTTTTAGAAAATGTTATGCCTGAGTTGAGTTTTGAGAAGCAGAGACTGATGGACAAGGGCAGAATGGAAAGAAAGAATATTATCATTTGAGAAGCAAAATATGTAATGTGCTATAATTACAAAATACAATGGCACACTTAGAAATTCTAGGAGAACTGATGTTCTAGAAAGAGGATCCATTTTTAGAAGAGAGAGGAGGCAAAGGCCGGTTATAAATAACCCAGAGATTAACAAATAAACCATTCATCCTTGGGGTTGGGAAAGGATACACATCAAATTGTTGTGGAATATTAGTTTAAGATATGCTACACTTGTTTATGCTGTGGAATATTTGTTTAATGATGCAAAGATGTATTGCATTATTTTATGTTGCATTTGTTTAACTCTGTAAAGCTATGTTACTTTGCCAGCCTAAAACATCTGATTGGTCTGGTAAAGAGCTGAGCAGCCAATAGCAAGGAAGGAGAAAGGATAGGCAGGGCTGGTGGGCAGAGAGAATAAATGGAAGGAGAAATCTAGAGAAGATTGGGAAAATGAGGAGAGGAGGACACCAGGGACCAACCACCCAGCAACACAACCACACAGCCACACAGCCACACAGCCACACAGCCACACAGCCAGTGAAGGAAGAAGGAAAGAAGGACATATAGAATAAAGAAAGGTAAAAGGCCCAGAGGCAAAACATAGAAGAGAAACAGGATAATTTAAGTTAAATTAGAAATCTGGCTAAAAACAAGCCAAGCTAAAGCCAGGTATTCATAAGTAAATATAAATCCACATGTATTTATTTGGGAACTGTGTGGTGGGCACTCAAGAGTAAAAATGCCAGCTACACCAAGTAGATATCTGAATATTTAAAATGTTTTAGGAAACTGGATTCCAAGAGTTTGGCTCAGTGTTTAGCTGTGAATCTCTGCTTCTGCTTGCATCAGCTACTGGATGAAGGCTCTAGGATGGCATATAAGGCAGTCGTTAATCTCATTATCAGGGAAGGGCATTTAAGGTAGCCTCTCTATTATTGCTTAGATTGTTATCTGGGATCATCCTTGTAGATCTCTGGACATTTCCCTAGTGCCAGATTTCTCTTAAAACCTATAATGGCTCCCTCTATTATGGTATCTCTTTTCTTGATCTCCTTTATTCTTTCCCTGACTCAATCTTCCTACTCCGTCATGCCCAGTTATCCCCTCCTCTTCCTCCTAACTCCCTCCCCCCATGCTCCCAATTTGCTCAGGAGATCTTGTCCCTTTCCCGTTCTGTGGGGCCCATGTATGTCTCTCTTAGGGTCCTCCTTGTTTTCTAGCTTCTCTGGCAGTGTGGATTGTAGGCTGGTGACCCTTTGTTCTATGTCTAAAATCCATATATGAGTGAGTACATACCGTGTTTGTCTTTTTGTGACTGGGTTACCTCACATAGGATGGTTTCTTCTAGTTCCATCCATTTGCATGCAATTTTCAAGATTTCATTGTCTCCCCCCTCCCACCCCTTCCCCCGCTGAGTAGTACTCCATTGTGTAAATGTACCACATTTTCTCCATCCATTCTTCAGTTGAGGGACATCTAGGTTGCTTCCAGGTTCTGGCTATTACAAGTATTGCTGCTATGAACATAGTTGAACAGATGTCCTTGTTGTGTGAATGACAGTCATTTTGATTGCAAATCAGAGCACTTTGGAACTCTCTCCCCTTCTCTTCAGGCAGATGATAAAGGATGTTTTAGTCAAGTGGTAAAAACCAAGATATTTCAGCCAAGACAAAAAGGCTATGACATGAAAATACAAGTGGAAGCCAAAGTCAAAGAGGAGGGAACAGGTCTGTATTGTTTGTTTTTGTTTTTAATAAACGTCAATTGAGTGGGAACTTACCAGTCTTCCATTTCATTTGGAATACTTTATAGCTTCTGCACATTATGAAAATGACAGGTCACTGATCTCAAGAAATTAAATTTTTAAGAAGAGGTGTGTGTGTGTGTGTGTGTGTGTGTGTGTGTGTGTGTGTGTGTGTGTGTGTGTGTAACTGTGGTCAAATTTCCATTAGGAATGTGGAGTGTAAGGAAAAGTGGATATGAAGAGAAGTAATTTGTTCTAATTCAGAGGCAGAAGGGGGACTCTTAAGCTGTCTTTTGATGTGCTGTATGGAGGGTGACATTTTGAAAGATGATGACAGACAGGGGAAAGCCCAGAAGCACACTCATTCTCAGAATGGGGGAAACTAAGTCAGACAACGGGAAGCTCACACGTGGTTCTGAAAGTATGGGTAGCTTCAGATATATTTGATAATGGTCTAAATAAACTGATTTTAAAAATAAAGCTAACAGACAATGCAGAGTAAATAAAAACGTATTGAATATGATACCTCATAAAACTATTCAAAGATTGCTGTGGCATCCTGTCATAACAGAGGAGTTCTGACCTGGAGGTAGAAGGTGAGTTTGAAATACACAAAACTGACCACTTGTCTTTTCAGGACTGGAACTATCTGGTTATGGATCATGTGAAATAACAAATACTTTAAGCAAACTGGCATTTACTAAAGTGGATTCACATTACAGGCCTGGGCTACCTTTCTTTGGGCAGGTAAAATATTTTCCTCCATAATCATACTTAGGGGCATGGAATATTCTTGTGTGTATGTATTTGTGTGATGGTGGTACATATACCTGTGTATATTTCTACACATGACTATTGACACACATGTATGTAGGTATGTGTGCTTGTCACATGCTTGTAGGGTGCCTCAGGCATTCTCTGTTTTATTCACTGAGGCAGGGTCTCTTACTTGAACGCAAAGCTTGACAGCTCTGGCTAGTGCAGCTAGCCAACTTGCTTCGGATATGCCCCATTCCGACACTCCGAGCTCTGGAATCATAGGCAGGCTGTCATATCCACTCAGCATTTATGCATTGTTGAGAATCTGCACCCTCATGCATATGCGAGAAGCAATTTCATCCACTGAGCTATCCCCACCAACCCAGGCATAAGATTTTTAAGAAAAAAAATGATTGCAAAATCAAAATATATTATGATTATTTAGAAAAAAGAAACTATAGCAAATTTCACATTTATCAAGGACAGTGAAATGTTAGAAAACAAAGCAATTTTTAAATCACCAACTTCTTACACAACTCTGTAATGTATTTTTTCTATGTGTTTGGCTATATTCTCTGTGATCTCCTCTTTATAAAGGAAGCTTTTCTAATGCAGCTTTCCACAGAAATGATTTTTTAAAAGTATTTGTTAGTCAGCTTTTCATTACGATAGCAAGATACCTGAGACCATTAACTCAAATGGGTAAAAAGTTTATTTGGCCCAGAATCTTGTAAATCTCAGGTCATTATAACGTGTCTGTGGTGACACCATACGTTACAGTGGAGGAAAATCTTCCTCTCATGATAAAAAGGAGAGAGAACCAAGATTCCAGCCTCCTTTGACAACGTACTCCCAATGATTCAAGGACTCCAAACCCAGCCCCTCCTACCAACAGCACCACACTGGAGCCAAGCCTTTGGGAGACATTTAATAGCCAAGAGATAGCAACAACCTTTCATCTAGATGAAGAGATTTTAAAGAATTACTTTCCAGTGCTAAAGCAATGTTTTGTCATAGCAATGTTGGTAAGTTTTAGGACACATAATACAATTGAGCAAACCGCTCATTCCTTTTTTATAAAACACAGGTAAGGTTTCAGGTATTTTTCAAGTTTGCTTTCATAGCAAACAACCTTTGAACTGAGTATATGAGCAACTTTCTCATTTATAGTTGGGATTTTATGTCTGAGTTTGACTTTTCCACTTCCTTCATTTTAATATTTCATATCAAGTTGGAAAAGGTACTGGTAAGTATGTTGGGGTTTGACAAGGCCATTACAGGCATTGTAATTTTTAAAAAAGCAGCAGGGGAAAAAAAGATGGCACCATCTGCAGAAAGACACCATACTGCAGAGTTCAAGCAGAGGGTTTTTTATTAGGGGAAAGGGATCCTAAAAAATGGAAAGGAGAGGGGGAGACTGGCCTCCAGGGATAGGAGCAGTGGGAGAGAGAAAAGAGAGGAACAGACATTTGTAAGCACCCATATCAGGCAGCTTACAGCTATCTGCAACTCCAGCTCCAGGGGGATCTGACACCTCTGACCTCTGGGTACTTGCATTTATGTGGGTATACACACACACACACACACACACACACACACACACACACACACACAAATAAAATAATAAAAATAAATAAATCTTTTTTAAAACAAAAACTAACCAGCACAAATCTTATCTCATTTAAAAAAGCATAAGGCATGATGAATAGGATTATTAACTAGATATAATAATTCTACATTACATGAACTGTACATTACTGTTTTTCAATTAAAAACAATAAAATAAAGGTCTGGAGAGATGTCTCATTGGCTAAGAACACTAACTGCACTTTCAGAGGACCCAGGTTCAATTCCAGGCACCCACATGGCAGCTCATAACCACCTGGAACTCAGGGGATCTGATGCCCTCCTCTGTATTCTGAGGACACCAGACATCCATACAGACCAAAAACCTATCACATAAAATAAGATGCAAATAAAATCAGTTAAAAACAATAAAATAAACTATCAGCTTTCAAAATCATAAGGAATATTTAAAAGAAATATCAGTTTAAAACTCAGAAAATGTCTCATTTGCAAATACAAAGATCTTAAGTAAAGGACAGGGACAGAACGAATGACAGAGACGTAAACAGAACAGCCTGGAAAAATGATGTGTCTAGTTGGCATTTGTAACCAGCTATCACTTTCCTATTTCTAGGTTCGCCTTGTTGATGAGAAGGATCAGCCAATACCCAACAAAAACATATCTGTTCATGTGGATCTGGCTAGGTACCGGTCCACTTATACTACTGATGAGCATGGCTTGGTCAACTTTGCCATTGACACTTCCAACTTCACGGCAGCATTCATGGGTTTCACGGTAAGGGGAAATGGGAATGTGAGGCCAAAACACCTTAGGTCATGGAGCTACACAACTTAAGGATGAGTGAGAGGTGCATGGTCTCTAGGGACAAAAGAAAATGTGATAGGAAATAATACAAACTGAGCAATGTGGTAACTTAAATCATAAAGGCCAGAAAGTTCTGTCAGGGGCACCTAAAACAGGGTCTGCCTTCAGAGCACTGGAAAGATCGTCCTTGTACTGCCTTGAAGTTTCTAATATTTTCCTAGTTCTATTACCAGTTAGATTGTCCCTGGTTCCTTTAGCATTAAGGTTTGTGCTTAAGCCTTCAAATAATCTTAAGCAATAAAACCATAAGAAAATACAGCAGTAGCTACCTGCACAAGACCTGTACACAACTGGGCCTATCAACACTTTGTAATGAATGGGGAGGGGCTCATAAGGTCCCACCCAGCCAGAGGAGCTGATTGTTAAAGGTTGCAGGGAGATGGGAATCATATTCCTCGGTGAGGTAGCCATTGGTGCATTTGCCCCCACTCAATCAAATAACTCTCAAGTGGGACACACACACACACACAAAGGCACAAAAATAGAAGATTGGCTCTGGAGAAAAGACCTAGTGGTTAATGGGATAAGAAAGAATAAGAAGCAGGAGGACTTGGTCAAAGAATATAGCTATGAAATTATAAAATAATAAGTAAAGCAAAATAATTACTCTGACATGCAAATAATGAAATAAATCTATACAGGAAAAATTATACATGAGCCTTGCAAGCATGATGAGCATGTCTTTCTTCTTTTTCTTTCTCCTTCCTTTCATTCCTTCTTTCTTCTGTTTCTTCCTTCTTTCCTTCTTTTCTTTCTTTCTTCCTTCTTTTTTTTAGGGGAGAGGGTAGAAGACAGCCCTGGCTGTCCTGGAACTCGCACTGTAGACCAGGCTGGCCTCAAGCTCACAGAGACCCACCTGCCTCTGTCTCCTGAGTGCTGGGATTAAAGGTGTGCATCACCTCAACCAGGTCAATCAGGGTGAGCATTTTTTAATACCAGCACTCAGGAGACAGAAGGAAGAAGACTGTGAATTTTAAAGCCAACCTGAGATACAAAAGCTTAAATAATCTTAAGAGGGAGGTGGGTAAGCAGTTATTAACTTATCGGCCTTTTTACAAAAAGGTACCATATAGGTATGTAAGAAGACATATAGATAGATAGATAGATAGATAGATAGATAGATAGATAGATAGATAGATAGATAGATGACAGATATAGATAGATAGATGATAGATAGATAGAAATAATAGATAGACATACAGATGATAGATGGATAGATAGACAGACAGACAGATAGATATACAGACAGACAGACTGACAGATACTAAACAAATATGCTATTCATTTTCCCACTAGGTCATCTATAAGGATAACAACATCTGTTATGACAACTGGTGGCTTGATGAAGTTCACACACAAGCACACCATTCTGTAACTCGTATCTTTTCCCCAAGCAAGAGTTATGTCCATCTTGAACTTGTTCCTGGTACTTTGTCCTGTGGGCAAACTCAAGAGGTTCGGGTTCACTACACTGTGAACAGAGATGCCCTGAAGGATGAAAGGGACTTAACCTTTTACTATCTGGTAAGAATGAGAGTCACTGCATTGTGTTCCAATACTCAGATTCCAAATTCACAGGATTCCTCTCAGAATAACAGGTTTTATAGGACATCAGTGTTAATACTGGAGTTTTTGTTTTTTTATACTGGAAGATAAACTGCTTCCTATGAATCATTTGTGCTTTAGTTCATCATTTGTCCTGTTCACCATTAAAATGGTGACTTAAAATAATGTTTCTTTATTTCTATGAAAAAATAAGAAATTTACAATAGCTTTCATTTTCTGTTTCACCTCTTTATAGTCCTGTGACCTTGGATAATTTACTAGACTTTATGCTCAAAAACAAGTATCAGTTATCTCACCTGAACTCTGGAAACAATGGTCCATGTTATACAAATTGAATTGCTCAAATTGCCTAATTTCAGAGTCAGGCACACAGAATAAGATTTGTTTACTTTAAAGTAAGAGGTTTTTGTTTATTTTAAACAGCAAAGGATATTAATATTTTACATTTTACTCCACTGTATACTTTACACAGTAGGTGCTAAAATACATATGTATTTTTCACAGATTCCTAGAAATAGTAAATATTGAACAAAATAAAACACAAAATTATTTACGTATTACTTAATACATATATATGTACATATAGGAAAATGGTGGGAGGGAAATATAGGGATAAAAATAACTTCTGAGTTATAGTACCATGATAGTTAAGTATATATTGTGAGTATCCTGAAGATAGGCAGACAGATCTTACAATAGTAATGGATGTATTTCCTTCTGTCTTCAGACCAAATCAAGGGGAAGCATCTACAAGTCAGGAAGCCACATGTTGTCACTTGAACAAGGAAACAGTAAGCATCTTCCCCCTTTTTTATGCCCTCTCATCTTGCCAAACCCTCAACAACTGAGCAAGCTGGAACCTGTCTCACATTACAGGAAGTGCATGGTGGTTCTCAGTTATCCAGTGAGGAAGCTGCTCTGAACACTTTTACATTTTAGGGTTTTATCCCTGAAATAAAATATAGTAAATTCATAATTATTTTTAAAAAGTGAAAAAATCCACAAAAAAAATTTAAGAAGAGAATAACCAAAGAAAACTTTACTTCACGCATTTGTGTGTCAGATACCTATTGCTGCCCTGTGGGATGCCACAGATTTCCTGGCATATAACATATTTCTGTTCAGAAGTCTCACTGGGCTCAAGTCACTATATTGGCAGGACTGCCTTAGATATGCCAGAGAAGACCCAAAGTCCTTGTCTCTGCCATGCTTTGATTGGTAATCCTTTCCTTTTCCTCCAAAGCCAGCAGCATTCCATCTTCAAATCTCACCTGCCTTTGATAACTTCCCTTCTGTAACTGTCCTCATAATAACCCTGACTCCACCTGGATAACTCAAACCAATTTTCACATCTCAAAGTCCTGGCTTAGCATCTGTAAAGGCTTTATCGCCACCTAAAATAACACACTCAAAATTTTCTTGGATCTGATATCCAGGGTTAAAATTCTGCTTACCACAACCATCCCAAGAACTACGCATGCATCCAACAAGTCAAATTCAGTCTCTCTATCAACAAATGCCTCAATCCATCACAGCCATGATGTAAGCCCCAAATCTCACATACCATACTCAGCAAAACAGTCCCAAATTGTGTCATCTCAAATCTTCTAAATTAAGCATAAATATAACCCATGCCAAGGAGAAAAATCATCTTTCTGGAGCAGCACCTCTCAACCTGTGGATCACAACCCCTTTGGGGGGGGTCATATATCAGCTGTCCGGAATATCAGATATTTACATTACAATTCATGACAAATCACAACATGAGGAACTGCATGAAAAGGTTGCGACATCAGGAAAGTTGAGATATGAAGTCCACCTGCACAAACAGCCCCAGATTCCAAAACAGCCACCAGGTCCTCTTTGGTTGGTGTCTCTGTCCTCTCAACTCAACTCTTAACTGGCATCCACCCTTCCTTTCCACTGAGCACAGCGCGGTTTGCTGCTGGTTTTGCGTCCTACTTAGAGAGATCAAACGTTCTCCCTTCATACCCTCTCTTCCTTTTGTGACAGTATCTCTTTTAGGATAAATTCATCAGGAATCATGTCCCCCTCCTGTATGTCACAACAATATCATACATCCTCCTAGACAAAGGATATTATACATTCTCCTAGGCAAAGGATATTACATATCCTCCTAGACAAAGGATATTATATATCCTCCTAGACAAAGGATATTATATATCCTCCTAGACAAAAGGTTTATCCATAGACTTTTCCTGGATAATTCCACCTCTTGTTTTGGAATTTGCTGAGATGAGCAGAGACTGTGAGTTGTACATATAATCCCTTCAAAGGGATTATGAAGACAGAGCTTTTGTGACTGAAATATGGTGGCATTTTCACTTTTCTATGATGTTAGCAAGTGGGCGTCCATCATGTGGCTTCTCTCTCTAGAGTGTAATTTCCAGAAATTGTTCTATGTCCCTTAGAAGCTTGATAATGTGAGAGTTTCCAAGGAAATTATTTTCCTTATCAAATTCTGCTGGCTTCGTGGTGAACAACTCTGTTATCACTTTCCCACCATAGCAGGAAGAAGCCAGGTTGGACATCAATGCTTCTCTCTAAACACCTTTACGTTTGCTTTCCACAAAACTTCAGAACACAGTTCAGCTTGAATTTCTGCCATTGTATATCAGGAACCACCCCCCATAGCCTTCACTGGAAGCAATTTTTTTTAATTCTTCATCATTATAATCATTAATAGTTACTGGTCACACAAACTAATGGGTTTTCCAGTGTTTTCTTACTCCAAGCATGTACGGATCATACTTTGGCCCATCTTCCTCTCCCCTCCCCCTTCCTGAACTCTGCTTATAGTTTTGAGTCATATTTCCTCATGTAAGAGAAACAAACCGCACAATACTGATCTCTTTACCTGGCTTGTTTTGTTTAACGCGATGCCCTCCAGTTTCACCCACTTTCCTGACGATAACATAGTTTGATTATTCCTCGTGGCTGAATAGCGTTTTATTGTCTATATGTACCATGCTTTCTTGCCCATCCATCTGTTGATGGATGCTGAAGTCGACTCCATGTATTGGTGATAGTGAACAGAGCTACAGTAAGTGTGATTATTGTCGTGTCTCTTTTGAATGCTGATATCATGCCCTCTCGATAAACATTCAAGAGTGGCATAGCTGGTTTTGCTTATTGAGGATCCTCCACGTTGTTCACCACATTGGTACTAACATTCTCACCAGCTGCATTCTCCTAGGCATCTTTGCTAGCATTTGAGCTGCTTACAACTTCTTCTTTTGCCATTCTGACTGTAACGAAGTGGAATCTTGATGTACACATGATTTGTATTTCCCTCACCGAGTGGGCTGTGTCTTCGCTTCTGAAGGTAGCATGCTTCCACGGGTGTCCACCTCTGGAAGCAGCTGCTCTCTGGCTGATGTGATTTCCCCTGTGCTGGAGTAGTGGTTGATGGATGGCTGCCTCCAGCCACCATTTTGGATCTCCAAACACCTGGCACTACTTTTAATCTCTGTTTTTCCTAACCATCCGTTTATCCCATGTGAAGTCTTCACTAAGATGTCTCCTAAGACCCTCACTCTGCATACTTCCTAGAGTACTGTTAGCATCAGAATTCTACCAGTCTAATAAAGACGCAGCACCCCCTACTCTAAAGCCAGGCTCTCAATAGGTTTCTCTTAGGTCTGTGGCATCCCTTAACTCTCCGTAGTCTCACTATGGCTGTGATATCAGTGCTTTTGAAATAAACATAAAGGGCTGGAGAGATGGCTTCGGTGGCTAAGAGCACTGGCTGCTCTTCCAGGACCCAGATTCAACCCCCAGTGCCCACATGGTGGCTCATAACCATCTATTACCCCAGTTATCCAAGGGATCTGATGCCCTCTTCCGGCATTTGTGGGCACTAAACACATATGTTGCACAGGCATGCGTGAGAGCAAAACACTCATACACATAACATAAAATATAAAAACATTTAGAAACAGAGCCACAGAGTAAGTGGGGTTTCCTACTTCTCTGGAGGACAGGATTAAAGCAGTGGCTATAAAAAAAAATACTGTTTCTTCAGCATGCATCACTCCACACAAGGCGGCAAAAGTGCAAGTTCTTCTTAGGTGATGCAAATATGAACCCTTGAATGTTCTAAGAACTGTTCTGACATAAAATGAGAATCCGCTCCTAATCCGTAATCTCAAATCTTCTTCATTCTACAGCAAAAGGGACATTTTCCTTGCTGCTTCAAGTGGAGGCGGGCATGGCTCCTGTGGCCCACCTGCTCATTTACTCCATTTTACCCGACGGAGAAGTTATCGCTGACACTCAGAAACTCGAAATTGAAAACTGTTTTGCCAATAAGGTGGGTGCTTATGTCTAAGCCTGATCCTTTTATTCTGTCCTTTGTAAGTGTGGGCGATAAATAAGTAATACCTGCTTTAAATTTTTTGAGACCAGATCTGTCAATGTAGCCCTAGCTGTCTAGGAACTAACTTACGATGTAGACCAGGTTGACCTTGAACTCACAGAGATCCACCTGCTTCTGCCTTCCAAATGTTGGGATTAAAGTCATGCACACCACACCTGGCTTAATATCCATTTTAAAACCATCACACAGGGCTCTTTCAAGTTAGTGAGAGGAGCCAGCCCTTAACAGTCTAGCGGCACTGCCAAAGCAGGTGGCCACAGGCAGAACTTTTTAAATTTAAAACACTCATGTGGGTTTCAAAGTCTATTCTACGGCAAATACACACACACACACACACACACACACACACACTCGCACGCACGCACACTCATACACACACACTCACACGCACGCACACTCGCACGCACACACACTCACACGCACACTCACACACACTCACACTCACACACACACTCGCACGCACTCACACACTCGCATGCACGCACACACTCGCACGCACACACGCACACACACTCGCACGCACACACACGCACACACGCGCACACACACACACTCACACACACACTCGCACGCACTCACACTCGCACGCACGCACACACACTCGCACGCACACACACACTCGCACGCACACACACACACACGCACACACACACTCACACACACACTCGCACGCACTCACACACTCGCACGCACACACGCACTCACACTCGCACGCACGCACACACACTCGCACGCACTCGCACACGCACACACGCACACGCACACACACTCGCACGCACTCGCACACGCACGCACGCACACTCACACACACAGATGTATGTCTTTGTACCTTGTGTGCTTGTTTCATGTGAAGGCCAGAAGAGGCCACAGGATCTCCTGGAACTAAAGTTACAGGTAGCTGTGAGCAGTCGTGTGGGAAGTAAACCCAGTGCTCTTAACTGCTAAGCCATCTCTCCAGGTCCTGTGTCCAACTTTTAAATTATTTTGAAATATTTTGTTGCCAGTTTTCCATTGAAACTGCTGTTTTGCCAAGCTGTGTCAGTCTCATCCCACTGACCCAGGCACACCTCCATTCCTTCCACCGCAAGAGCGTGCTGCTTTAAAGCGTTTAAACTGAGCTTCTCAATGTAGACAGGAAAGTACACAAGTTTTTGACAACCTGGTAAAGATTAAATATAAAAAAAATTAACTTGTCAATGAGATCGTTTATTGTTTTTGAAGACTATAGAACTCAGTGAGTCCCGCTGAGTTGTAAGTAAGTTTCACCAAGCAGAATTGGCACTGGGTATCTGATTTTTTTACTATTCTGGTAGTCTTCAAATTAGCAATCAGAAGGGCTCTGTCAACTTCAGCTACTTTTCTTTTCAAAGTCATAACTAGGAAAATAATGTCTATTTACAGCGAGTGGACAGTTCTGCTGTAGCAACTGTATTCGCATTACACATATACACGTGCAAGCATGTGCGGTTATCTAAGCAAAAGGCAATGTGGAATGCTGCATAAATCTTCACCTCCATCTAAGGGTCGCTGTTAAAGCTGGCCATTGGGTCAGGGGCGTGATGTAGGTTCTGTCTGGGCCTTCTGTGCGTTTCCTATCAAGTGAGCCTCCTGCATCAGCCCCCAGGGTCTTCCACTGTGGGTCCCGTGGTTGCGTGGGAAATCTCAGGAGGGTTAAGCTTTTGGCTCACCGGGCTCTGGCAGTGGGCAGCAGTCCGTAGACGGTGAGGTGGTCTTATCTCTTCACACTCCAGACTTGAAACTATCTGACAGCATATAATTGACAGAAAAAGATTATTTTCTACTCAGAACCAAATCTGGAAAAAAAAAAAAAAAAGCCTCTGCTTCTGCCAAGCATGGGAAACCTCCGTGTAACACCACACAAATTCTCAATAGAAGCTAAGGTCCGTTCAAAGTTATGTTCACTTCGAATCAAATGCCCTTTCACTCACCATTGGCGAAAGCTGATGGAAAGCAGACAGTCACAAAAGGATGACTCACTCAGCACTCACAAGAACACTGACTGCCACAAAAAAGCCATAAGACAAAACAAACAAGCAGGAGGAGAGGAAACTTAAGAAATATCTACATAATGGAAGAAATCAACCCTTCCCTCACCCATGACTTTCTACTAGCCGAACCACAATCAAAACTCTAACTAAATTCTGCATAATTTCCCATTGTTCTGTTACTCCACTAAGCCTTCCGATGCTTTTCCATTTTAATGAGCTTTTAAATTTCCCAACATACACCTTAAAATATGTATTAGATTTTTATTTTTTGATGGCCCAGTAAATCCCCAGTAACCACCAGTACTGCCCTATTTTGGAATGTCACGTGACCATGACTGGAGGAGGTCAGGTGTTTCATCTCTCTAACTCCTTACACAGATAGGTCAGCCACCAAGGGTTCGAGTCTTCCTTCTCAGGAATGTTTTTAAGACCATTCGAGATTCTATTTCAGTGGGATCGACATCAACTTTCCACCAGTTACAGAAAGAGAGAAAACCAAGCAAACCCGAGCGAGCACACTTCCGGGTCAGTCTGTGGATGTTGGATGGAGAGTTCCTTAGAAAAGTTCCCGCCGTAAACCTGCTCTAAGATGGGGAAAGAAACAGGAAGTGAAAAACAGCAGCATGGGCTGGAGGACAGTCAAGGCTGTAATGTTCTTTTCTTCCTTCTGAAGATATTGCTGTCATCATATGCTCTTTGCAGGTAAACTTGAGCTTCTCACCAGCTCAGAGCCTGCCAGCCTCTGACGCCCACCTGAAGGTCACAGGCACGCCCCTGTCCCTCTGCGCCCTCCGTGCCGTAGACCAGAGCGTGCTGCTACTGAAGCCGGAAGCGGAGCTCTCGCCTCAGTCAGTAAGTCCCACTGCGGTCTTAGAAGAATGATGACAGAAGACCATTTCTGTAAACCGGAACCACAAAGGAAGAGATCCTCAGAGGGATAAGCGTGACGTAATTCCCTAACAGTCACTGAGCAAAGTGCATTGCAGACTCCTCTCGTTTTACTCGGGTATTTCTTAACAAGTGAATAACAATTTAGGGTAGGTCTTATTACTTCATGTTATGAATAACAAAACACAAATAGGATGTGTTAATTATGGAGCTAGCATGCGACGAGACGATACCTGTCACAACTCAAGGGCTATGTAAGGTGCCAGGCTTTCCTGCTTTTCCTGACATCAAGCACTTACAAACATAGTTTCTTTTCACAGGTCTTTAAAACTTCTTTGCACTTTCAGAAGCATCCCTGCCTACTGGCTTTGTGGTGTCTTTACCAGTTTTACAGGTACCCTCTGCTTCTGGCTTCCAGGTCCAGCACTACTGAGACCAGGATAACTGAGACAAATGGTCCAGGAGTGATCCAGTGGTCTCCGGGTGCTCACTATCCAGCCTCCCTCTACACCCTTAACCTGAAAACTGCCAGCCTCTAGCTCTCACCTTTTTCTTCTACATTTGGATCAATTTTTGACAAATTCATTTTTTTAAGAGTCTGGTATAGCCTAGGCTATTGAACTCATAAGACAGCTAAGGATGACCTTGAGTTTTTGATCCTCGGGTCCCCATCTCCCGAGTGCTGGGATTACAGGCCTGCACCAGCATGCCTGCTTTATGTAGTCCTAGGGATGAAATCCAAGGCTTCATGCCTGTTGGTTAGAAAAGCATTCTACCAATTGAGCTACAACTCCGTCCTCTCAGCCCTTTAAATGCTGCATTTGTGCACAAGAGGGTTAAAATCTTTGACACTTAGTGTCTTTCTATGATTCCCTGCCTCATCCCTTATATCATACACATAGCAAAGGTGAATAAAACCATGGTGGCTTAAATTCCCTGTTGAGCATTGTCACATTCAAAATTCTTTGAACAGTAGGACAAGAAACAGTCTCCCTTTGTTCTCTTCCAACGTACAGATCTATAAATTACTGCCAGTAAAGTCTCCCCAGGGTGATCGAAATGGCAGCCCAATGCACGGACATGATGAAAAGTGCATTGACGCAGAAGAAATCACTCACAATGGGATTGTGTACACACCAAAGCAGGACCTGAATGATGACGATGCCAACAGCGTTTTTGAGGTAAAGCCCCCCTGAAACTCACCAGAGCTGATTTGTAAGTCTTTGTTAAAATGCAAAGTCCAGGGGTCTCTAAGCAGTACAATCCGACCCTTCCCTCTCTAACACAACAATAACCATCAGAGAAGAATCTCAGAGGCATGGTTACTTTATGCACACCGGGATTCCTCTGGCACCTTAAGTAATAAGTGGTTTATTGTTTCTCTCTGCATCTAGATATGTTCATACATAGATATGTACATACAGACATCTTAGACATTAACAAATGAGCACCTTCTTGGCAGGTGTAATACATCATTTGCACAATAAATTCTTTAAAGTTTCCAAAGTATCTGTATATACATTGTGTGTTGATCATAGTCCACAGGTATTGCCTCACCCTCCCTTTCCTCACCCCTCCGCACTACCCAGGAGTCCCCCTTGCCCCCCCCCAGACCGTTTTGCTTCTACTTTCATTAATATATGCCATCAGGACTTTACGTATCTTTTAAAGTCTAGGAACCACAAGTGAGAGAAAACATGGTCATTAACAACATGTAATATTTTTCTTTCCCAGACTGGTTTAGCTCACTTAATATGATTATCTCCAGTTGTATACATTTTCCTACAAATGACATGGCTTTGTTGTTCTTTATGGCTGAAAAATTCATGTATATATGTATGTGTATAGATATGCACTTTTCCTTACCCACGCCTTTGTTTTAGGGCACTCGAGTTGATTCCATAAGTTAGCTATTGCAAACGGTGATTCAGTAAAGGCTGAAGAGCAATGTCTCTGTGATAGACTAGTTTGCAGTGCTTTGGGTAGAGGCGTAAGTAGAGTCCTATGGGATACCTGTCTCCGTTTAGTTTTTTGAGAAACCTCCATTCTTCTGTAGTGACTGGGCTAGTTCACACTGTCACCAGCAGCTTATAAAGATTCCTTGTGGCCATTTCCTTGTCAGTATTTGCTGTTGTTATTTTTTTTTTTTTAAATGACTGTGGTTCTCAGTGGACTAATAACGGACTCTCGGTATGGTTTTGCTTTACATTTCTCTAGTGGCTAGGGAAGTTGAACATGTTTCATGTGTTTATTGACCACTTACATTTCATCTTTGGAGAACTATCTATCTGTTAACTTTATTAACCAGTTTCCTTATTGGTTTAATTTCTTGTTGTTTAGGATTTTTTTCATTATTTGTACATTATAGATATTAATCTCATTATAGATATATTACAGACATTAATAAGATGTATAGTTGGACAAGATTTTCTCCCCTTCTGTAGACAGTGCCTTCATGATCAATTGACTGATTCCTTTGTTTTGAAGAGATTTTTAATTTCACAAGCTCCCATTTGTCAGTTGTTGGTCTTATTAATAAAACCCATTTTAGATATACCAGTCTGTTTTCAATGTACATTTTCAAGATTAATTACAGCTAAGCCAAGCTATGAGAGTTAAGTATATCCAGATTGTGAATTAACTTTTATCCTATCAAAAAAGACTAAAATTTCTTGGTTTTACCTTTAAAAGCATATATAATTGTTCCTCTAGAGGTCTGCACACAGCTGAGAACAATTTAAACCCCTCTCTAGAGTTTCCAATATGCTTTAACATGTAATATTTTTCCAGTCTATAGGATTAAATGTTTTTACCAACTCCAAAATCCACAAACCACGCTTTTGCCTGCTGCCTCAAGTCTACTCAGCAATGCCTGAAGCCTATGGTAAATGTGTGATTTCTCTGTCTGCTAGAAAAATGGGAGAAAAAAACTGATGTTACTCTGGGGTAGGGTTAGAGTTCAAGCAATACATGAATATATATACATAGGCATCCTATACACACACACAGGCTCCACCTATGGCAATGTACACACTCAAGTCACATCTTCTGCCAAAAACAGGACTCAGATAAGATTACTGTTTCTCTCCCTCCCACGTCCTCTCCCCTCCCCCCCTCTCCCTTCTCTTGTCAAAACTGGCCTTTTTATCCTAGATGTCAGTCATCTGGATTTTTCCTACCCTCTGTACACAGCTAAGCCAGTCATGACAGCATCTGAGGCTTCGGCCACAGCCAGCACTCTGTCTCAGGGGCTGAGCTTCACAGTGCTTATCTTTAGGCTCACACAGAAGCTATTTGTGAGTCTATTTCTTTTGTCTCACTGAGTCTTGCCTGGAAAGATGTCTTTATCCTAACCTCTATGGTGTTTGGTTCTATAATTACACGATCCTATAATTGCTTGACTATGGTAAGCACACTCCTGAAATAGACATTCTGTCCTAGAGGGGCTTTTCAATAGCTCTGAAGGTGTCTTCCCACCTTGGTGCACACGTTTGCACAGCTGTTCCCCTGGAATTCCCTCCCCTCCTTGGCTTCCCATCAACCAATGACCACCTTAAGCTCCACATGGTGAAGATCACAGCTGATCCCCATGGTGTATAATGGCCTTGTTAAACTTCGTGCCCTTGTAGCCTCTTTTCAAATGTAACCCTGGCATGTAGCTGTATCAAATAGCTATGAATATAAAATGTTTAATGACTGTGAATGACAAGGAAATTTATTCTAAAACATTCTGTGGTACACCTATGCATTCACCATTTACTAAAAACAAAAGCAAATTTACATGCTAATGAGATGAACATACTTGTCTATCTTGCATAAAGAACTAAATTTTAGATGCATATTTTATACTATAGGATCTGAAGCACCTTCAATGTTTTTCGGCCCTGATTGACATGTTAGCTTTATACTCAGCAATGCTGAGAGTGGCACTTCACATAAAAACACAGTTAAAAAAATTACCGATGCATGTTTGTGGCCATTTCAGAAATGATTAGCTGTTATGTGCTAATTCCATGCTAAAAGTCATTATCAAACTCAATTCAACAACTCAAACAGCAGTTTTTAAAATTCACGCATTGTAAATGATGGAACCCAGAGATGGACTAATCTGATGCCTATGTGCTAGGAGGAAAATATTAAAACTACTTGTTTTTGTAATGAAGCCACTATGCTTCTGTGGAGAGCAGAAACCTTTACGCGCAGACAGACAAACACTGTGGCAGCGCACATCACGCAACTGTCGGGAATCTGGGTCAGGGTGTGTCAAGCCGTGACAGGCAGTGCACAGCGTTCCCAGATCCAAGGTTGCAGCAAAATTGATGATGCAAACCGACAGAGCGCCTCAGATTCCTTGCACCTTTGGTTGTGGACTAGTTTTTGCTTGTGGCACGTTCAGAGACCTTTTTACTGCTGCCAACGTCTTTCCAGTGCCCATGCTTGATTGCACAGTCCCATACAGAGCTATGATCCATTTCCAAGGCGAGGCTGTGTAGCACACACATTCCAAGATCCTTCTGTTTACTGCTTGTGTCTCTGCCTTGTGCACTGTTAAATTTCTGAAACCTGGCTGCAGCCAATTTCCTTTCCTGATCTTCGATGTTCACTGCCATCGCCAATGGGAGACCTGACTACCATTTCAGGAGGACAACCATCTTAGAGAAAGCTATATTTGCTTTGTAAAGAGAAATACACTCACCTCTATTCCATGAAGCAATAGAACAAGTGTGTAAGATATATAAAGTAATAAAAATATATAAAAATAGTGAAAAGTTACTATGGGATAGGTGAGCCTCTCCTGGTTAAGACACAAACAACCATTCAAAGTTATGAGAATGAGTCTCACTGGGGGCTTCTATTGTCTTCTCTCAGCGACACAAGCCTTGCCTATGGCAGCCGCAGGGGCGGGCTTCAGGGGAATGAGCTACACGATGGCCATGAGCGAAAGTGAGCCCATGCTGGAAGTGAGAGAGACAGTTCGGAAGTACTTCCCGGAAACCTGGATCTGGGACGTGGTGCCACTGGAGTGAGTTGCGTGCCCCCTGGGACTTAGTGTAGGTGACAGTGTGAGCCTTGCTCTGGGATTTTGGTGTCATCCTTGCTCCCTGATCCTTTCAGGAGCCAGGTTCCACGGTTCGCCTGTCTCAGTGAAACAATTCTTCTCCCCCTCCTGGGGCTCCCAGTCCACAGGAGTAACAGAAAACTGGATGCTTTCTTCTCCCCCAGGGGGAAAGGAAAGTAACAGAGACAAAAAGAGATGGAGCGGAGAAGGAAATAAGAACGAGGGGAGAGCCAGGGAGGGAAGAAGGGGGAGGGGAGGCTTCCAGAGACCCCCAACAGAAGCGTCAAGCCCGAGATTTACTCCGGAGTTTACTGTACTTGTTTTCTGATTACCACATTCTGGTTTTTTGCTTTGTTTTGTTTTCCCCCTGTCCTTTTCCCTCCACACCAGTGTATCGGGTGGCAGTGAGCTGGCAGTGAAGGTCCCAGACTCCATCACTGAGTGGAAAGCCAGCGCATTCTGCTTGTCTGGAGATACTGGCCTTGGTCTCTCCCCGACCATCTCCCTCACAGTCTTCCAGCCCTTCTTCCTGGAACTCACACTCCCCTACTCTGTGGTGCGGGGAGAAGCCTTCACCCTCAAGGCCACGGTGTTCAATTATATGTCTCACTGCATTCGGGTAAGGGCGCTTCTCTGGAAGTGAGTGAGAATTCCCTCACCCCCCACCCCCATTGCCTAGGACTCCTCAGACCCCTCCTAGGGCGGTGTGTGTGATGGGCCCTGATGTCAGAGAAAGGCTTTGTGTCGACACACTGTTTTCATTCAGGACTCTGTGTAAATGTTCCTAAATTCATTATGGTTCCCACATGATTACTCTTTCCTTTTTGGGTTTTTTTTTTTTTTGGAGACAGATAACCTCACTGTGCACACCTAAAATGCTCAGCTTCCTGCCTCAACCATCGGTGTGCTAGAATTATGGGAACATGCCACATATATTTATAGACTCTATATTTAAAGTCTGTCTGTCTAAAGAAACGTCCCTTCCTCCACTGGTACAGAGAAATTCCAGGCATTTACACCTCTCCTATGTTGCAAACATCTAAACTTCAAAGTATGTGCTAGAATTTACCCATGCTGACTGATCTCAGAGCCCCTGGCTTTGCCTGCAGCCTCTGCTTCTCGTCCCTCCTCCTAATTCTCTCTGCCTCTCTGGGTTTGGGAACAGATCCATGTAGACCTAGAAGAATCTCCTGATTTCCTCGCGGTCCCAATGGGAGCCCATGAGAACTCTCACTGCATATGTGGAAATGGAAGGACTACTGTGTCCTGGGCTGTGACCCCAAAGTCTCTGGGTGAGTGGCAAAGCTGTTGACACATTTCGTGCTTTGTGTGGCAATAGTTTGCTCTGGCTGTGACCCCCAACGCATGCTTCTCCTCCTCCTGAGTTTAAAACTGCTCAGCCAAGCAGGAAACCACTGTGTAACCTGGGGGGCGAGGTGGAAGCACTTAACACAGAATAACTGTGTCTTTCTGAGTTTTCAAATACATTTATTTGCTGTGCGTGTGTGCCACAATGGGCATGCGGAGGTCAGATGACAACTTGTGGGGAGCTGGTTCTCTGTTTCTACAATGTGGGTCCCAGGGAGCAAGCCCAGGGTGTCAGGCTTGGCGACAAGCATCTTCAACTGCTGGGTCATCTCACTGGTCCCCCCAGCATCACCATTTAAAGCCATTACATTTGTATCTCCAGGGGAGGTGAACTTCACAGCTACCGCAGAAGCTTTACAATCTCCAGAACTGTGTGGCAATGAGGTGACAGAGGTCCCAGCCCTGAGACGGAAGGACACTGTAATCAAGCCCTTAATAGTTGAGGTGTGTGAGTACTGTGAATCTGTTCTGTGACATTGTGTTTGTAATCCGGGTGACTGAATCGCATTTCCAAGGTCGTGCATGGGTCTACAGCTCAATTTTTTACTAATATTTTAAAGCGATTGGTTTGGGCTTTTGTTTTTTGTTTGTTTGTTTGTTTGTTTGTTTGTTTGTTTGTTTGGGGGGAGTGGGTGGGTAGTTTGGTTTTTGTATGTTATATATCATTCTACTTTTTTTTTTTCAACGCTAAGCCTGAAGGAATCGAGAAGGAACAAACATCCAACACACTGTTATGTGCATCAGGTATGTGAAACAAAACAGAAGATTCTCAAGTCAAGCCACTCAGTAGAATTTATAGCTGTCAGAAGATCATCTCTGGGTTATGGCTTACTCTGAAGCAAAAATCTGTATGCTCAAAATAGGCTCACTTTCCCCAGGGGAATAAAGGATAAATGCTATTGAAGATATTATCATTATTATTATTATTATTATCATTATTATTATTATTATCATTATCATTATTGTCACATTTTAAGGATAAAGAAGAGGCATAGTGGAAAAGTTGCTAGAAAGCTCCTCGTTAGTGATGAGAACTAAATGCCTTGACCTGGGACAGGATTCTTTCTAATACATCTATGTCTGTAAAACTCCTCAAACTATGTTGAAGATATTGAAGGATCTGTGTGGTATTGCTCAGTTGCACTGTTACATTATTAATTGAAATATATCCACACTTGTGCTTTGATTGACAGTGTCTCTAGTGCACTGACATAGACCCCAAAACAGTACTTGACTGATACTGTTAGTATGGTCATATAAAGATCTCCATCTAAAAAGTTGTGCACCATCTAGAAGTTCCACTAGGTGAGGCTTTACCTACAAGTCTGTTCCCTATAAGGATGCCCTTCAACTTACAAAGAGATTGCAACCTACTAAATACATCACAAACTGAAAATAATATGAATCAAAATTGCATTTAATATACCTTACCTATGGGACATCATAGATTAGCAACAAAATTGTTAACTCTTATATTCCATCCTGGCATGAAGCCGCTGCTGGCAGCATCTCTAAAGACCATTGCTTTCCATATCACTAGTCCAGAAAAAGGATGATGTTCAGAATTCAAGGTGCTTGTGGTTTCTATTGACTTCATCACTTTCACACTAAGAGTTAGAGACCATTTATGTAATTATCTTTCGTAGTCTCATTTGCATACAGTGTGTGTGTGTGTGTGTGTGTGTGTGTGTGTGTGTGTGTGTGTGTGTGTGTGTGTCCCCAAGTGTGTGTGTCCATGTTCCTGTGGAGGGTGTATATTTGGGCATTTGCATATGGGGGACAAAGGTTAACTTTAGGCATTGTACTTTGAGTACATCCATCTTGTTTCTGTTATATAACCTAGTGAGTAAGGTGGGATCTTCCTGTCTCTGCCTCCCCAGAGCTGGGCTTACAATTACACACTCCCATGTCTGGCTTTTCCTTCCCACACAGGTTCTGGGTATCAAACTCAGGTTCTCATGCTTACAAGGCAAACTTTACTGACTGAGCTGCCTCCCCAGACCTAGGCACACAGCTTTAATAACAGTTAAGTACCAGAGTTCACGAATTTACATGCATCGTTGGTGCATATCTACTTTCTGAACTCAGACTCCTGTATTTAGTCATCAACTTCGCATACAGGCTCGTAGGTCTAACAAGTACCTCAGAATTACCCCGCAGGCAAAGGGAAACACTACTGGCCCCACAGATGTGCTCCACAGATGTGCTCCACAGACGTGCTCCTCCCAGCTTCCTTCATCTCATATTGTGGTACTTTCATTCTCCTACGTGTCAGGTATAAAAAAATGTGAATTTGCCTTTATCTCCTTACTTCTACTCCACCCCAATCCATTCATGAATGTAGATGACTCCACTTTCAAGTTACATCAGAATTTACCCACCTCTGGCCACGTCTACTTCTACTACAGTCCTTTCTCTGGCTGGCCTATTTCAGTGACTTCCTGACTGAGCTGAATGTGGTGGGACATGCTCGACACCCAAGCCATTAGGGATGAGACAGGAACATCTCAAGTTTGAGGCCAACAGAGGCTGGACCAAAAGACCACATCTCAAAAAAATGAAAAGAATTCAGAAATTTCCAAACTGATCCCTTGACCATCTCCTCTTGTTACTGTACAGCAAGAGGGTTCCCTTCAAGAACACATCACATCAGTCAGAACGTGTCCTTCCTCTGCTCACATCTTCCACAGCGTCCCTACAGCCCAGGTGCTAAAACCCTCCCGACCCTAAACCTCACGGCCTCCTGCTCTCTCTCACTTGCTGTGTGCGGGCCAGCCACGAGTCTTCTCTTTCCTCTTGGAAGATGTTTATCACACCAGTCTCTGAAGTCTTTTTACTTTTTGATTCATTTTTCCTGGAGATATTTTTCCAGCGGTATCTATAAATCTTATTCCACGACCTACTGATGATCTCTGAATACAAAAGACTTTCTCCATGAGTCTTTCCACAGTGAGTCAGCTCCCCAGCCTCCCACTTCCCAATTGCCCACACTTTACTAATTCAGTCCGTCAACAGCATCTTTCAATTTCCTCCAGGACCCACCAATGTCAATCTCACTAAATACATCTTCACTCGTTTACCTAGTTCTTCTCGTAAAAGTGAAAGCTCTAAAAAGTCAGGAAATGAGTTTTGAAAATTGCCATTCACCACACGTAAAACAGAACTCAGCACAAATCACACATTTAATGCATAATGCATTTAATGTATAAAATGATCATGTAAAAACATTAAAACGATGGGAATTGCATCTAGGGAGATGGCTCAGTAGGTAATACGCTTGCTGTGCAAGCATGAGGACCTGAATTTGGATCCCCAGCCTTCATAGAAAAGCTGTAATCCCAGTCAGCCAGCCCCAGGGAACGAAGGAACAGGGGCAGGAGGACCCCAGAGGTCAGCCAGTCTAGCTCAGCGTAGCTGAAACAGCAAATTCTAGATTCAATGAGAGACCCTGCCTCATGAGTGCAGAGAGAGAGAGAGAGAGAGAGAGAGAGAGAGAGAGAGAGAGAGAGACACACATTTAGTACAAATATATAACCAATGAACTTTGCCATGAGACAAATGACGGGTGGCTTTGGGAAAAACTAAATTGCATTCAAGAAACTGCTTAAGGCCCAAGAGAAACAAAAAGATTAAAATATTTGTGACAAACAGAGCATTTCTTTCATCCCCCTCCCGACTCATGCTATTATTGTCTAATGTCTTGCTTGTCTTCTTTCATCAGATGAGGAATTACATCATAGGTGGTCACTGAACCTTCCACCCAATGTGGTTGAAGGATCTGCCAGGGCTACACACTCCGTTTTGGGTAAGTTTCTCAGCCTGGGCCATAACAGCTGTCCCTCTCTGTAATCCCAGTACACACAGGGTCTCGCCATGCATGACTAATGAAGTCACTGAGCACCAGATGTTGGATTGAGAAAGGGAGCCGAAAGCTCAGGGCTGCCCTGTGCGAGTGAGAAAGCAGATTTAACAGATACTGTTCTGTGCAGTATGCTTTGGTTAAGTCGGACACAGCTAATAAGTCCTCATCTTCAAGTGATCAATTGGGTGACAGTGTATCCTAGCAGATATGACAATGATAGTTCCATTTTCCCAGACATTATGGCCCAGCAGAAAAAAATGTTATCTCTTGCCATTCAGTTTCTTCCCTGCTCTCTATTTTTCTCATGTTTTTGTGTGTAATTTTTGTGTCTCTCATTCTACTAATAACATGGCCTCTTGGTTATATTTTCCTACTCCAACACAACCATCTCTATAGTCCTCTAATTTGCAATAACCTTTCACTCCTCAGGTGATATACTAGGTTCGGCAATGCAAAACCTCCAAAATCTTGTCCGGATGCCCTACGGCTGTGGAGAGCAAAACATGGTCCTTTTCGTCCCTAACATCTATGTTCTCAACTATCTGAATGAGACACAGCAGCTGACTGAGACGATCAAGTCCAAAGCCATTAGCCACCTCATCAGCGGTGAGTGATTTTACGTGAACTCCTAAACGCCTTCTGTTTGATGCAAATTTGGTAGTCATTTTTGCTGTGATTTCCAATCAAATGCCCCTCTCTGGAATAATGACTCCCAATAGTGTCCATAGCCTTAGAAACATGTGATTAAAAAATGTTTATTCGATGATTCTCTGGAAGGGTTAAAACAAATGAATAATAATAATTGTCTAGTGGTGTTCTGCTTCACAAATGACTGAAACTCCCTCTCCAGGGTATCAGAGGCAGCTGAACTATCAGCACAGTGATGGTTCGTACAGCACATTTGGGGACCGAGGTGCCAACAGCCAGGGAAATACTTGGTAAGATGAAATTGTGCCTTCATGCTCTGCTGATCAAAGGCATTTCAAGAGTCTAGAAATGACTGTTCTCTGGTACCTGGGATTCTTTTCTGGAAGGTTTACTTATTCTTAAAACTCCAAATGTCATCCCTACTGACATCTGCACCTGCTCTGCCAACCCCGCTGATATTAGTGAGGCAAGGAAACGGAGGTGTAAGTCAGGAAGTACAGCTGTCCACAGTGATGAGGCAAGGCAGGGAGCAGGGAAAGAGATGGAGAGTGGTTCAGTTGGGAGTCATTTGGAAAATGCAGTTGTGATGGGAGAGTGCTGTGACAGTTCAAAAGAGATATATTTTATAAGACAAGACTGAAAACTATCAACTAAGGCCCCCCCAAATGACCTCCACGAAGGTCAGTGTCCACAGGCAACACATGGCCAGCTTCAAAAGCGAGGTGGCCCTACTGTCTCCGTCTCTTTTCTGCTGGACAGGCTCACTGCATTCGTGCTCAAGGCCTTCGCTCAAGCCCAGTCACACATCTTTATAGAGGAGACGCACATCACGAAAGCTCTCAGCTGGCTCTCAGGGAAGCAAAAGGAAAATGGCTGTTTCCAACAGTCCGGACATCTGCTCAACAATGCTATGAAGGTGATGCTCTGCTTCTCCTCCAGACCCTGAAGGCTGTGCTATGTAGGCAGGAAGGCTTCTCCAAGAGTCCTCCAGTTCTTGGGACTG